>JBBPDH010000124.1:17156022-17177746 GCA_037974565.1 Clupeocharax schoutedeni
GGGGTTCATCCTACAGCAAGATAGTGACCCGAAATGTAAGTCCAAGCTCGGCCAGAACTACCTTAGAAAAAAGAACAAGATGGAAAGCTGGTATCAGAAGTATCTAGACTTATACCCCATTGAGCTGCTTCAGGATGAACTGGACAGGAGAGTGAAAGCAAAGCAACTTATAAGAGCTGCACACTTAAGGGAACTCCTGCTGCAGAGTTGTGAAGAACTTTCTGCAGAATGAACATTGAGACAATGAACCAATGAGACAATGTATTGAATTTTAATACAAAAAAAAATATGGGGTGAAAATATGGGGTGTTCTAAAATTTTTGATGAGGGGTCAAAAATTGTGCACAGACAGGACAAGAGCGCACAAAATCAGTCACGTCCTCCCTAAGAGAAGACCACCAAAATCTTCCAGATATGAACTGTATAGTTTTAGCTGCTCTAGCTGCGTAAAGTTCTTCTGAGACAGCAAGGAGAGCTGTTTCAGTAGAGTGAGTTGTCTTGAACCCAGACTAGTGGGAGTCCAGGAGGCTGTTTAGGGAGAGAAAAGAGTTTATTTGATTATAAACTGCACCTGGCTGCCACAACACCTCTACTCCCATACAAGTCCTTACACTATGGGTGCGGATGCTGAGCAGAGAGTGAGTGAAGAGTGCTAATGGAGCAGGATATTGACAGGTTGTGCTGTAATTTGTCAGGGAGCTTAATGGAACAGGAGGTTTAAGGCTAGCTTAAGGTCAGCCTACTCTCGATTCCAGTTGTCAGGGCACAGTGGCACCTGAATCAAACACAGTGATTCCTGTGAAGTTATGTGGAAAGAAAGTATTTGAGATAAATTACATACAATTGTCCATTTTATGGATTTAAGTATTTTCATCCACTTGTGCTATCATCACGAATCTGTACTTGTCCCTATTAAGTCTACCAACACAGCTCAATATACATTTTTCAGTTTTCAGGCTTTATGACCAGACAATTATCATTTAACATTGTTTTACTTTTACCCCTATATATCTATATCTATATTTTAAAATCTATATCTATCTGTCTATCTATTTATCTATCTAACTACACGCACACACACACACACGCACACGCACACGCACACACACACACACACACACACACACACACACACGCACACATCCCATTTGGATGGGAAGTGAAACAGCCATTTTTTAAAATGCTGGGGTATGTGGGCTGGCTGGCTAAATGTTTACACTATCATCAGCTGCTTTAATAAACCTATTCTGACCATGAACCTTTCAGTGTTGAAAAAGTTCAGTGGATTAAGGGCTGGATTTGGCTTAAGGCTTGATCAGGAATGGCCTGAGGGAACCTTATGTTGCTTCATCTGCTCAGCCCCAGCTGCATAGGGGAGAGTGTGGGGAGTGAAAATGAAATTGTGTTGCATTGATTGATTATTTTCCTACACAGTTTGGCCATGCTGCTAAGGGTGTGGTACTGTACATTGCCGTCAAACGTGTAAAATTTCCAAGAGATTTTTGATCATTTACAGTTATCAGTTATCTTTAACAGTTATATGATAATACAGTAACCCCCCCCTAGCCTAATATGTCAGGGGTGTTCATTATTTTACATATGACTATTTTCTGAAACACTCAGCTTTATGTTCATCAGACTTTATTTCCTGGCATGAAAAGTAAATTTTGCAAAATTATGTAACGTCCTTAGTCGGCAGCCGCTAGAGGCCATTGGACTGACTTAAAGTATTTTCAATTTTGAGTTTGGTCTCAACCCTGGTTGGCATTTAGAATAAGGTTTCACAGTTGGTCAGGGATCAAAGCATAATTATGTTAAGGTGTTTGGTGTTACACACAGGTTAAGTAGGCTATTTGTGTGTTCCTTCTCACTAACTCCACTGTAGGTTGTGTTTCATTCAGAATTCCTATTTTGTTTGTGTTTTTTGGCCATTGTGCCTCTTTGCTTTGAATTTAAATAAAGAAAGAAAAGATGGATGTCTGCATTTGTGCCTGCTTTCCTGGCACAGCCTGGCATAGTCTGGCACAGCCTGTTGAGACAAAATAATTATGAATCCTCCAACTATTGGCCTTTTGGCCTTGAGCTTAACACAGCTTAGAGGTTAGAATGTTGATAAGAGCTTGTCATTGGCATCATTCCTATACAGACACAGTCATAAATATTTACATTTTCCTTAAAATCAACATAATTACTCCATAATGTGGTGTTATTGCAAACATGCTCGTTGTCAGGATCTAAATTCTCCAGTGATGTTTTGATGGATATTCAAGAAATAGCCCTTTTTACTCAGGTACATATTTGAAGAACTTCTTTAGGACTTGTCTTGGTTTTTTATTTTAGTCATTTTAGTTACTACTAATTTTTGTTTTTGCGTTTGATGTTATGCCATATTGGTGACACCATCTTTATTGATTTAGTGATCATTCTTTTTAGACCATTTATTGTTTTTGGAGGCACATCTAGAACACTAACATTTTTTTATTATTATAAAGTAGATTTGTATCTTCCCTAGCCTAGACTGAGTGTTATGATCTGTCAGAGCTGTTTGACAGAACGTCTGCAATGTATTTAATAATGAGTTTATAAAATAACTATAAAAGCATTTTGGGCCTGCAGAGGTAATGTGATTTATAAGGGAGTTAATGTAATTTCTTGTGGAAGACACACAGTATGCTTTCCTTTGCTGAAACAATTAATGGGAGCCAAACAGAACAGAATTAAAAGATCAGCTATAACAAATGAAGAATGAAGCACTGACAAATTGATTGTGCTTATTATTAACGGTATCAAAGTCAATCACAGTAAACTGCTGTAATGGTCATAAAACATTACTCTGATACATGGCCTCATTTATTGTGTCCCTTGTGGGGGACTAGAACTATTAGAACCAGAATGAACAGTTCATTGTTTTGTGTCAAAACAGAAGAAAAACTGTTTGGTGTCACGTACGAACAAGAACAGACTGACTCTTTGCTCAAACGTTGCGTGGTGGAAGAGCCCAAACGCAGATTACATGAGAGAGCTGGTAAGCCACACGGTTTACTCTTAGAATGCTCTAAGAGGAGTAAGGACTCGCATCCAAATGAATCCGCATTCTCTCTCACACACACAGAAAGGTAATAGAACCACTCCGAAGAGCTCAGAGTACTCATGGTACCGTAGAATTAGGAGAAAATGGACACAGGCAACACGAAGCATGAGACTTCAATGTCTGTGTGTCAGACATCTACCTGCTTCCTGTTTATATACCTTACATGAGTCATTTACGATGTCGATTAACGTCACGCGGTCTGGTGTGCGTGGCAGTAGCCCGCCCCCTCAGGACTGGCACCAGACAGAGCCGGCTGAGAGGACACCCGAAAACGTAAGTCCCTGATGAGGGTGGAATACAAGATGAAGCGTCCGGGGACCCTGGACCGTTCCTCTGGGCCATAGCTCTCCCAGTTGACTAGGTACTGAGTGCCACGGCCATGGCGTTGTCCAGGACCCGCCAAACGGTGTAGGTGAGACCACCGTCAATGATCCAGGACAGAGGACGATCAGGAGACTGGGGAGACAGAGGAGAGAAAAAAACAGGTTTAAGCTGTGAAGCATGGAATACTGGATGGATCTTGAGGGAGGCAGGACGCTGGAGCCAGAAGGTGACAGGGTTGATGCGATGAGTGATGCGGTAGGGTTCCATGAACCAAGGGGAGAGCTACTTAGATTCGGTGTGCAGGTTGACATGGTGAGTGGAGATGTATACCCTGTCACCAACATGGAACAGTTCCTTCAGAGGGTCCCGACAACTGTGCTGCCAGACGTCCCAGGTATCGGCGTTGATGATGGCTCCCCTGGTGTGGTTCCACAGCCTTCGACACCTGCGGACCAACCGTTGGGCCGAAAGGACATCAACCTCTGGTTCTTGATGTTCGAACACTGGAGTCTTGAAACCATTACACACCTCAAAAGGGCTGAGACCTGTGGCAGATGAGATGTGAAGGTTGTTGGAGAGATCCGCCCAGACGCGGTAGTTGGCCCAGGAGTGCTGGCGATCCGAGACGTAGACAAAGGGTTTGTCTCTTACTGAACATTGGTCTTTAGGTCGACGTCGGGGGCCTCAGATTCCCAGAGCATGTCTCAGCCTTAGCCGCCAAGCAGAGCTCTCTGCAGGTAGGACCCATTAAAGAATGCGGTGCTGGGTCCAGGAGATGATGAGGTTGTGCTGAATCAGCCAGGGGTGCCCTAAAATTATAGTAACAAGGAACTGTATGGATTCGGAGTGTTTGTCATGTGTCATGGTGATGGGGTGAGTGCATAGATTTATAGGGCTGTTTGAGAGGTGATGTCTACAGGCTGAAATATCACCTCACCCCAAATGGGTGGTGAATTTCAGATCGATGAAGTTACCTGCCGCTCCTGAATCAACAAAAACAAAGGTTCCGATCTGTTGGTGTCCCAGTTGGAGATTTACCTGTCCACCACCACCATGCTTTCACGATGTTGGAAGGCGGCCTTGAGTAATTTAGTGAAGGTTTCATAATTGTGTGCAGTCTCGGTATTGGCCCCCTGCAGCCCACTCCGCTGACTGCCCATGAAGGAGGGAAGAGAGTAGTGAGATCCGGGATCAATGAGATGGATAGCGCTCTGACTGAAACTCAAAGATAAAAGAGAGATTGGTGAGAAAATTTTCGCACTTCCCATCTTTCCTGCTCAATTTGTCCGGAAGTGATATTTTTGGCATAATAGGAGGAGTTGAAGTGGATAGTTGGACGGGTGTGGTCACCTGGGGGGGGTCTGATCACTTGGACTTTGAAGGGCCTGCTACAGGATAGTGACCTCTCTGTCTTCATGCTGCACAGCAGCGATCTCAGTCGACTGGTGATTAATCACCTCCCACAGACAAGACACGGATATTCTGTCATGTATGAACAAGAATAGACTGACTCTTTGCCCAAACGTTGCATGGTGGAAGAGCCCAAACATGGATGACACGAGAGAGCCGGTAAGACACGCGGTGTACTTGGTTTACTCGGTTTAAGAACGCTCCGGGAGGAGTAAAGAGTCGCACCAAACAAATCCGCATTCTCACACACCCACAGAAAGGTAATAGAACCATTCCAAAGAACAGGAGTACTTACAGTACCGTAGAATTAGGAGAAAAGGGACACAGGCAACACAAAGCATGAGACTTCAATGTCTGTGTCTTACGTGAGTCATTTCTGGTGCCGAATGACGTCACGCAGTCTGGTGTGCCTGGTGTGGGAGATGTTTTCTTGTGAATTCTTTTCTGTTACCAGGTAATTCATAGTGGTTACTGGAAAAGTAGTGAAGTGCAAAAGTTACCAAAAAATTTATTGTAATTAATTATTGACTAAATGTTTAATAGTTATTAATGTATAATAATTGAATTGATAATGTTCAATAGATAATTGGAAATATTAAAAAGTGTTTAATGGATGATGTTCAGTAGTTTGTCACTAATGTATAATATTTAATAAATAAATTTCATTAGTTAATTAATATTTTTTTAATGGAGACTCTTTAGGGGTTAAGTGATAATATTTTAGTATTGAACGGACATTTCATTAATAATGTATATTAGGGAATATATATTGTTTAGTAGTTTATTATTACTGTATAGTAGTTAATGGATAATGTTCAGTAGTTCATTGATAATGTATAGAAGTTAGCAAATAGTGTTCAGTGGTTAAATGATAATATTTAGTAGTTAGTAGTTGATGGCTACTATTCTGTAGTTTACTGATAATGTATGGTAGTTAATGGATAATGTTAAATTATTAATTGATAATAATTCGTTTGGGGAAATGTTTAGTAGTTTTCTTCCTTAGAAAGGTCTAAGAATCTTATATTTATGAATAAGAACCATTATTTCTTTCTCTCTCTCTCTCTGTCTCTGTCTCTCACTCTCTCTCTCATCCCTGGGGTGACCTTGTATTAATGAGAGCGTAATCATGAAGCTGAGAGCAACTCTTTCAGCACGCCCTTCCAGGCACAGGCACAACCCAAGTATAACACCACCATGCCAACCCCCACCCACAACACACACCCACCCAACGCCCCCCCCCCACCACACACACACACCCATTAGCACAACCTTGTGGTTCAGAGAGCGTGAGTTCACCAGAGACAGAGTGTGAATGGTAAGAGAAGACAGACTGACAAAGAGCCAAAAAAGCAACCAGCGGAAAGTGGATGAGAAGAGAGGAGCAAGATTGATTTGAGTGCGTCAACACCAAACTATAAGTAAGTACCATGTAAGAGAGGTTACGGAAGGAGGAGTGGAGAGACAGAGATGGGGTGAGGAGAGAGGGAAACAGGGGGAGTAAGTGCACCGATAGCAGGTTCAACAGAGAGCCTGAGGGAAACTGTGTGCTCTGAATATATCACTTCTCGTCATGTGTGTGTGTGGAGGAGACAGACAGAGAAGTTTCACAGGGAGATTTTTGGACAGGGAGAATTTCTATGCAAGTGTTTGAGAGCATGAGTGTGTGTGAAGGCTCAACAGTGTGTCCTACAGCCAGGCACAGCACAGTCCACACATAAAGCTAGAGTCATTCTGAATGCTGGAGGCCTGCTCTGTATGTTACACCAATGATGTGACAGGAATAGGAGATAATGTTCTTGTCTTTATTACTCTGTTGATTACAACTGTCATGTAGAGCTGAACTGCACAGACAAAATATTAGTATTGCAATTACATTACTGCTGTGATTAGGGAATGAAAGCTCTGTAGGTCACACCACTAATGTGACAGGACTAGGAGATAATATGTTTGTGTCGTCACTATTGTGATTTTAATGCACCTTTCACGTTGATTTATACATAAATCTTTGCTAAATTTATGGATCAATAATGTGAAAGAATAGCCGGTATTATTTCGATGAAAATAACTGTCTTGTGTAAATACCATGACACATCAGAACTCCTAATATGTCATACAAGTGATTTTTTTCCCTTTTGTTCCAAAAAGCCAGACTTTTTGTATGTTGTATAAAATAGTCTTCAGGATCAGCCTTCCTGAAAAACGTTCAAAAGTTCCCATTTCCATGCCTGAACATGACCAGTTTCAGAGGAATGTTTTTTGTGTGTTAAGCCACACTGTGACATGCTTATGAATCACTCAAGCAGAACAAGGCAGATCTAACTGAAACAAGAAGAAACAAGTGCAGATGATTCCAGATGATCAGGCAGTGATCAGTATACTGGTGGTGCTGAATGTTGAGGGGTTGGAATTCCTTTATCTGGGTGCCTTTGCAGCCTATAACAGCAAAACATTTGACCTCATTTCTTTAATTCTCAAATTGTAAAAGAAAAGACAGTATAAAAGCAATATTGCACCACAAAATATAAAGAAATTAGGGCTGGTGCAACTGTTTTGCATACTGTTCTGTAAACACATATATAAGACACCATATGCAATTCCAAAAAAGGTATGAAGCATTATAAATAGTTGTGTTGCTGCCACATAGAAGTGCCAAAGGACCAAGAGGCAGATGCAGAATTCCATACTTTAATTTTATTTTTATTACTAACCAAAACCAACCAAATGGCATGAAGGCCTACAAACAAACAAAAGATCAGTCTTGATCCCCACCAGAACACCTCAACCAATAGGACGAATACACAAAACCGGTACACAAAACAAAGAGGCTTCAAAACCCTTCTCAGTTAACCCAAGTACAAATTAAAACACATGTTTCTTAGACCACCAGCCTGCTGTGAGTATTCACCCAGCTGGAGTGCATAATAAAAGTCAAAATAAAAGTCCCCCCCTAACTAAACAGAAAGAGTGACCTCTAGTACCCACTGACCATGGACATGACAGTACCCCCGCCACTCCCCCAATGGCGACACCCCGGAGTGCCAGACGGGCAACAAGCTCACATGAGGGAGGAGGTGGGGTAGGTGGTGACCCCGTAGGACCCTACCTTTGCATGACCAGGTCGGCCTGTGTGGGTCCCACTCTTACGCTTCTCCCAGCAAGTCCCTGCAAGTGAGTCCCTTAACATTCATTGTCCATGCCCCTTCGAGGGGCCCCTTGGGGCCATCCATGTCTTCCAAGTCCTAGCCCCCTCAAGAGCCCACCTGAAGATCGGGGTGTAAGTTGAGGACTCACTCAACTGTGGGGTGGCTGAAGATCGGGGTGTTGTGACCCACCTTGCTTCCTATGCCCACGAGCCGTGGAGCTCCCGCCTCACCATCTGGCAAGTCGCCCCCATTGCTGATGAATTTTATTCACCTTGCACTGTTTTGTAAATACTCAGTTGTCCTATTTGACAAATGGGCTGAGCCCCCATTTCTCTTACAACTTAGTCTATGGTCAGGTCCCATACCTGTAAAACATCAAACCACCTCAGACCTATTTGCCTTTTCTTTACATTTTCAGTGTCTGATCTGAATCTTAGTGGCAGCAGAACATAATGAAGTGAGGAAAACTCAGTTTTTAACCATGGTTGATCAAGTTTATACCAGCTCAAGTATATGCTGTCATTAAAGCAAAAAGAGGAAACACTGAATTCTAATAACGTTTAAATTGATGCTAAGATTTCATAGATTCTACTTTTCACTCACATTGCAGCACTCCCAATATAATTGTAAAGAAAAATACTGTGTTAAATTAGAAAGAGATGCAATACACAACTTTATTTTAGTATCAGACTTTTGGAGCCTACTATATAGGCAAATGAAAAGAGCAATTTGTGAAAAATAGTTTAGAATTCACATCCTCGATATGTTGTCAGATGCTGTGATAGCTTGCAGTGTTTCTTCTGGAGCAAGGACTGCATGCATGCAATGTTTTTATTTGTACACATCAATTCATGGAGCAGCTGGAAGCTGGTAGGAAGTTGCCCCACTCATCAGAGGGTTGTGGGTTCAAATCCCAACACTGCTAGTGTCATCACTGAGTTACTCTTGAGCAAGGTACCATACCTAAACACTGATCCCTGGGCACCCCTCATTGGTGACAGCTCCCTGATTCGTTTGGTGAATGGGTTAAATGCAGAGAAAGAATTTTACATTGTTTTCACTGTGTGGTGTGCTGTGGTGTGTTCATGCGTGACTATAAGGGGACACTTTTATTTTAAATAGGCTTAGAATTCTGTAGCTTTTCTTAGTACTTTTTGGTTTTTGCCTGGAGACTTACATTCTCTCTTATCACTAACTCACATATATATGTACTGTATATATGTGTGTGCGTGGGTAGATTTACTTGATTAATATGTAGCAGTTACATGTAGTTTTCTCCTATATTGCATTGAGCATGTTTGAGAACTATAAAGTGGGTCATTCCTGACTAGAATGTGAATGGTAGGGATGCAGAGTTGACGGGCTGTTCCGGTAAGGAAATTGCAGGGTTGTGGGTTGGTTGGGGTGGGGGGGGGGCAATGTTCCTGCTGTTGCCATAGTTATTTTAAGTCAGGCCACAGTCATTCCAGCCAGACCAAACTCTCCCCTTTCCGGCAAACACAAAAGACCCAGCGGTGAGGCCTACGCTGAAAGGGAGCCGCTTCATTTCTTTACCATCAACACATGGAGAGCATCTAATGAAAGAGAGATTAACCAGCGAAAGCTCCAGATCAGATGGAGGTCAGGATTATTTCCAAAGAAGTGCTGTTACACAGAGAAAGGCTTAGGGAAGTTTGCGTGTTAAAGGAACAGTGTGTACAAATGCCATATTCAGCATATTTGTTGTATCATAAACATGATTAATGTCGGGGGGGGTTTAATTATATTTTTTAGTTACATTTTATATGAGCATTTGAGCATTTTCCTGTTTAAAATGAAACAGGTTATTGATGTGCATTAAGGCTGATATATGTTAATGATCTCTGTTTAGGTTGGCTGCCCTTGCTGAAACACCCCTTATGACTTCATAAACTACTGTACGCTGAATAGGTTGGCATGTACATTTTATGATTTTTATGACACATTAATGGTGAATCGATAATAAGCTGATAAACCCACCTTTACGAGAAACCAGTGAGTCTTAGGTTAATATTCCTTGATAAGAATTACTTTCTGAATTTCTCTAAAATGCATAAAAAGAGGCGACATCTTGGTATCTGGTCCATGTTTGTTGTGCTGTAATTTTCCTAGGCTGAATTTCTTAATGAAGACACCAGCAATGCTGTGTATGTGTGTGGGATGCCAAGTACAACAGCGCTTGGCAAGTCCCCAAATGAGCGGATGGAAAAAAAGCTTTAGCCTGTTGGTGGTAACAGGGACTGAATTTTCTCTCATTCTCTCTCCACCCCCTTGCTTTGTTTCACAGCTTCCATTTAAAGACTTTTGCAAACATTATTTGGTATGGAATGCCAAGCTCTGAGACACACTGAATTGAGCACAAAGCTGCATGTCTGTGGTCAAGACTGTTTCACATGACTGCTCTCGTTCAGAGGACCCTGCAGCAGAACTGCTGTCAGGCCATGGAAGAGGGAGTTATTTTTAAGGATCTCTAACTCAGGGAATTCTTAGGGGAGGCAGGTGTCCTCCTTGTATGTTTAATGGGTAAGAGGTGATCTGTTCCTAAGGGCCCCACACTTTTAATAAATTCAAGGTGACAAAATAAGTTTTATCTTATTTTTAGCAAGATCATTGAGAAACTATTTTTGGGTCTTTCTGTGGATTGTTCTTTAAATAAACATTTTGTGCAACATCTTTACTGTTTACAGAAACTTCACAGAATACAAAGTCTCTATATATGTGTCATATGTGAACACACCACACCACAGCATTAACAGCATGAAATGTTCCTCTGCATTCAACTTATTCAACAAGTGAAGCAGCAGGCAACAGTGTGTCAGGACAGTTTGTTGCTCGTCTGCTGCTCAGTGGTGCCACTAGCTGTCCTCAGATTCGAATACACGACCTTCCAATCACAGGGACAACCAAACTACCATCTGCCCCATATCTATGGGATTGTATGTCCAGTCCTAGAACCATATAGGAACCTTTATTCTTAAAGCATGTGAGGCAAAGATATTTTGCTGGGCTCTAAAATCATTTGTTGCTATTAAACTGTATATGATTTAAAAAAAAACCCACAATGTTAAATTATTTAGAGAATTCCTATTTGATCAAGAGAATCCATTTAGATTTTCACTGAACATTGTTTGATCTTTACTGATTCACCCAGTTAAAGGAATGAAGAGTGCCTCTTCGGTAGTATGAGTGGAGTTGGTTCAATATTTGAATTGAATGATGTGTACAAGGCTGTTGGTGGACTTTGTCAAAATCTATTTAAACACTAGAGTGCAGCTTGGAGAGCAACTGGCAGCTAACATATCATTTTCATCATCAATTGATCTAATTTCCCAGCATGCTTCACTCTGCTAAGTATTTAACTGTGCCCTGTGATTGACTTCCCCAGGGCTAGTTTGATGTGTGCATTAGGGGCACTTATGTGACTTCTCACTGGTCATGACCTTAAGCCCAGCTTATCTGTTAGAGAGAACATTGAACACATTCTGAAATGTCTTGCGATTAGTTCTGACACTAAAGACTACACACACACGTCAGAAATGCCCCAGTCAGAAACACTTTGTTGTTAGGTGAACTGGGCAAAATATGGAAGAGTTGTTCCATCATTTATGTTGAATTTCAGACATAATGTAATTTCTTTTTACTACTGAGAGTGAGTTCTTTGCCTGTTGTTTGTCGACTGTCGAGTTGTGTTCAGTTAACCATTCCCCACAATTATAAGATTCAGCATTGCTGCATGGGGTGGAACTGGTTTTCATTGCTCAGCAACTACTGGTAACACAAAAGACTTCTCTCTGAAAGTTTAGTTCATGGTTATACTCACTTAAGTGAATAAAGGTTTCCTTCATATCTCTGGAGTGAATCTGCAGTTTTATATCTGTAAGCACACTTTAGTTGGTAAAACTCACAAAAAACTGTCCTGCTACAATCTTATCTTATTGAAAAGCTACCCAAAGGCTTGCTGAGGGGAATGAACAGGTTTGAAATATGAAGTAGACCTACTCTCACACTCTTCTTCAGAAAATACCCAAATGGGCAGCAGCTTAAATATTATCTTAGAGAAGAGATCAAATTTATTAGTTTTTGCTTTTTGTTAGTTTGTTTGTGTTAATCATATCGTGTTCATAATATTATATTAGATATGGACTGGAGATATTGCCATCTGCCATCCAAGTGCTAGGGGACATTAAATATCCTTTTAGCAAATAAAAAGCAAATGAAGGGTCTCCTTTTTCAATGGTTTTTGAAACAGCAATTTAAATATGTGCAAAATCTCAAACTGACTAAGGTTTTTTATTATATTGTTTTGTAGTATTTTTAGTATTTAACATCTGCTAATGTCATGTATGTAACCCCTGAATCCCCAAATAGGTGAAAACGTCAGGTTACATTACAATTACAAACATATGTTTGGGTGTGGTGGTGGCTTTGTGGGTAGGATACTTGCCTCTGGAACAAGAGGTCATGGGTTTGAATCCTACCTTTAGCAGAACACCACTGGGTTCCTGAGCAAGACCCTTAACACCAAGTTGCTCCAGGCAGACTGCCCCCTGTAGTTAGAGAATGAAAGTTGTTTTGGATAAAAGTGTCTGATAAATGCCATAAATGTACATTTTTGAATAATATCAAACACTTTTGACTGAAGTGCAGTACAGATGGTGGCAGAATGTTTAAACCCTTTATGAATTGCCAAATCAATCCTCAAAACAACCTCTGTTCTTTTTTTTTTTTGCATAATCCAGCATCTATAAATTACTGTAGTGTTGACTCAGGCCTATAGTGCAGAATCCCATATTAAATCCCATATTAAACTACTCAGGCCTATAGTACAGGCAAGTGTTTTTGAAAGGCTGAATAAGAAAACACACACACACACACACACACACACACACACACACACACACACACACCTCTGGGCATGAAGAGTGGCTGTAGCTCTCCTGAGTCTCTTTGACTCCTCTTTATTTATGTGTCTGTATATCTCCCAAGGTGAACAGGATTATTTTTGTTTATCTAATGAAGTGAGAATTCATTTTATGTGTGAAGTCAGCAGAAGGTCCAAGAGAGAATGAAATAAAAAAATCACTGAGGGGTACCAGTTGACTGACAGAAAGGTACAGTGGAAGTGTCTTAAATGCGCACATGAATCAGAGAAGTAAAATAAATAATGAAAATGGAATAAATTGTCTTTCTTAACACTTTTAAACATTTGTATATCACTGACTATGTTATGTTATGTGTTTAGAGTAAACACTATTTAAACAACTCCATGAGTTGTCATGGCAGGTTATGTTTATTAATATTAGATGTGTTTTATGTCATTTGTCATCTATTCTTTTAAGGTCATGACATCTTCCATGTTGTTATCTGCCAGATGTAAAGTCATAATGAGGAGTTGTAGGGTTAGCTGGTGTTCAGTTGCACACACAGCATGTAAAATCTCCAAACGACAACTTTGCCAGTAAAATGCCAATACCACATCTGTCATACTGGACTAAGGTGCAATGGAGCTGTGTCCTTTGGAGTGATGGAGTGGCATTCTTGTGGTTGAATGCATTCAAATCCTTACAAAAAATATCCAACATGTAGTCGTTTCAGAAGAGTAAAGCGAAAGGGTCCAAACTCTTTAACTCCCTTGATTTCAGCAGAAACACTGAATGAGCAGGTCTTCAAACATTTTGGTCTATACTATATATAACATAACATTTTAGCCCACATGGAAAAAACTTCCAATAAATCATTTTAGATGTGTTTTGTTTGAAGTTATTTTTTAAAACTGAAACACATCAAAGCAAACCAGCACATACTAGTGCAATGCTGATAGAATCCTGTTGCTTCCAGACTGTATTGCAGATTTGTGCCTTGGGTTGATGTGGGCAGGATTTTATTTACCCTCACCATCAACACGCCTTCTTGCTCTGAGACCGAGGATTTGATCCAAACAGGATTATTAAAGATATTATGACTGCTGTTAATCAGAGAGAAAGTGTGTCATAGGGTGTTAAACGAGTGTGGCTTGCTCGGGGCAAAGAGCATAAACAGTAGCTGATGAAATGTGCACAGTCTTAAAGAGAAGCCTGTATTGATCTGAACAGGTCAATAAAGCAGGCTATATAAGGAATCATATCAGTGAGATACAGCATTGGATGAGCTTGTAGAAACAAGTTGGCCTTGGCAACCCAAGTGCATTGTATAGTGAGTGTTTTTAAAAGTGTGGCTGTTTTTAACTTGCCATTACTTCAAAACATGAAAGAAGGTTTCAGGTACCAGTGAACTAAGCTGTTAGGTTTTTCATTTGGAAGAGAAGTCATTTATGACCCTTTTACATTTATGACCCTAAACATATATATCAGTGGTATTGCAAAAGTTTTTGCTTTGATGTTACTCAACCTTAATTCAACGTTGTTGTTGTTGTTGTTGTTGTTGTTATTATTATTGTTGTTGTTAATAATAATAATAATAATAATAACGATAATAATATTGTTTTTATTATTATTATTATTATTATTATTATTATTATTATTATTAGAATGGAATTTTAAAGCTGGATGGACACAGAAAGTCAGTGTGAAAGGAATCACTAAGGGAACAGTAGAGACTGTTCTGAGATTAGAAATAGTGACACTGTCATTGTTAAACAGACTCCCAGCCACACTCTTCTGTTTTTTTTATGCCTGTATTCAAGAGGCACAGAAAATACCGTACCAAACTGACCACTGCTAATTCTGCAAGCTTTTAATCCCAAGGAATAACAAATTAGAAGTACTTTCATTATCTCCTCCCATTTTTCTTCTCTTAAAGAATGTGTTGTAGACAAATATGAAAACAAAAGATTTTTTGTTAAATTTTTTGCTTTTGCTATTGTGGATGCTTTTAGTCATGATCTTAATTGAGTGGAGCTAATCAGTGGAGTTCCAACTTTCCCAGCAGGTTTGAGATGGTGGAATTTACATGATTGTATCTTCATTGCGGATCTTGAGCCCAATGGAATGGAAAGCAGATGGAAGGCTGATTGGAATGAGTGCAGTGAGGTGCGGTGTGTACCTGTGAGCAGCCCTTGCTGCAATCTAATAGGCTCCTGTACACTAATGGGGAGGCGATGGTATGGAATAACAGCTTAATGGAGGGGCATTCTGAACAACAGCCAGAGTAAAGCAGCTCTGCCTCACGCAGCGGGGAGTTTGTTGGATGAGTGCCTAATTCATGCTGAATCGTAAAATGGTCACATATTGCACATAGATGATAACACAGGTGAAATGTGCGGCAGTGCTGTGGATAAGGTTAATTTCTTATTGCTTCCCATAAAGTCGTCTGCAACTCTCCAGAGCTTTCAGACTTTCATCATTAAAAATAACTTTATAGTCTGAAATGGTTCAGAATAATGAGGTGACCATTCTCAAGGGAAATTACATCATATGTAATGGATCTGTTTATATAATGTGCTTATTGTTACATTAATAAAATAATGCATGGATGCATGGGGAATGCAGGAAATATTTCATTGGTATATAATGTTGGTATATATATACACACATATATATATATACACACACATACATATACCAAACATATACCAGACATATGAGCTCAGTAAATTATAATCTGTTTTTGGGGGTTACAATAGATGGATGAGGACTCTTTCTGGCAATATGAAAACAGACAGGCAGCTGATTTAGGCTTGGTGGGAGGGAGCAGGAGAGACTTCATTAATGTGAGATTAACGGGGCAGGATTATTGAAGCCCAGCGATTAGACTCGAATCTCACACTGAGCTCTTGTCCACCCACAGAGATGTGATTGACTGAAGCCTCACCTTTAGCAGAACAAACCACACACACACACACACACACACACACACACACACACACACACATATGCACCAACACTGTTGTGGTCAAAAATTACTTGCCCCCACCCCCCCCCCCCCATCAGTATGCTATACACACAACTGTGTTTGAGACAGACAGCCCCATGTCGCAGGGAAAGTGGGCAGAGAGAGAGACAGATGAACAGATGAGAGAGACAGAGTGAGTGAGAGATAAAGAGACAAAAAGAGAGAAAAAGATTATGCTTTTTTCCCTTCTGGCAAAGTTAAACATTCAGCCCAGGACATGTGTGTGTGCATGAGAGCCAGAGATTGAGGAAGAAATCTGAATTTGTTCATGTATAATATTGGAGAGAGAGAGAGAGAGAGAGAGAGAGAGAGAGAGAGAGACAAAGACAGAAAGAGATAGATGGACAGACAGAGAGAGAAAGGCTGAATAATAGAGGCAAATCCAGGGATGAGCTTCCCACAACCATAATGGTGGAGTCTTAGGATTGTTCATTAAAGAATAGACATTTTATACCCTATGCAGCATGTTATCTGTGGCGATATTCAATAATGAGCCTGTTGACCCAGTCGCTGATCCTGAAATGATTAATAAACTGGCCCTGCCCTGCACTCCACTTGGTGACACACTATATGACCGTGGACAACTGAAATGTCTGTTTGTAAATTAAAGTTGAGTGTCACAAACACTGCTGACCTCTGTGTAGCCAAAACAAAAAGCATCACTTGACAAACACATGGCAAACTAGAGAAAAAATCTCAAACAAATATCCTCAGAACATTAAAAAAATCAGCTACAAAGGATTTTAGATTTAGTCTTGTTGGCTGTCCTATAGGAGTATGTCATGTAGAAACCTTCGCTTTGTGAGCAACCTTTGTTTTGAACAGCACAGCTAACAGCCAAACTGGCTCTTAAAGAGACATGAGTTCATAAGAAGGGTGACAAATTCAAGGAGTCTTAATAACCAGAGCAGCCTCAGTGCATATTGTTGGTGTTTTGATGATAGTGGTGACCACTGCCTGACCACTGGGTTGAGATCTATTGCCGTTTAAAAACAATTAAACATTATTTTACAGTGATGTTTCTGTTCAGGCTTTCTATTCATTCTATTTTTAGAAGCATATAGCAAGCTTGATGCTTGCATGATATGTCATAAAAACAGAAGAGGTTCTGGTCCTCAGGTGACTGAGAATATCAATGAAGGCACAGTCAGACTGTGTCAGAAGGAACATATTGTCCACACTTACACAGAGACTGGTATTATAGTAGGACTGAAGTGCATAAACCTGTGTTACCAAGATAAATGCGTATTTGAGAGATCAGTGTGGGAAAAAATTGTCACATGGTTCATCCTTCACCATATTCTCCACAAGTGAGCAAGTGCAAGGGTAATTACACCACAAGAATAATACTGGCCTTACAGTAAGGAAGTCCGATAACATGGTTTGGGTGCATTTAAGTTACTATCATACTTAAGTAATTATCACACTAAGTCATGATTTTGTACTCGCTGACATTGCTTGGAAATTACAGACAGGAACACCAGATCAGAGGAAACTCAATGTTTGCTCAAGACTCACAAATTGGTTCTTGCTAGAGATTTGAAAGTTGTGTAATGTGCCTAAGGCATTAGTAGGAAGGGTAACTGCAAATAAAAAAGTTATTCTGACTGATTCACTTTATCCTGTTATAAAACATTTCAATCCTTATGAGAGTGGGTTAATCCAGGAAGACAATGTCCTCAAGGAGTCGCTGACTGATCTGATGTAAAGAAAGAATATTTTATAAAGTATATGCTTCAGACTTAGGTCGCCAGATCACTACTCTTTTAAACACCTATGGGGATTTTACACAAGTGCTTTAGACAGTACTCTCTGCCACCATGTATGTACGACTGGGTTTGGGTGGCTTGGGGACAGTGAAGTAAGATGTTACTTAGTTTAGAAGTAAGTAAAATGTTTAGAAACCACTTGCTGGTTGATGCTTTTTACACCATATAATTCTTTTTCACTATTCAGGATATTTATTCACAAACAAGTCAATATTTGCCACCAAACAGATGAAACCAAAGATATTGTCAGTTTGATAGTGTGGGGATTTTTTTTTTACCTGTAATGATCTCTGTGCAAAATTTGACCATTTGGCCCTTTACCTCTTAAACCATATGACAGGCTAATTAAGGCAGTCTCTTCTGCATCTATGTTATATCAAAAGATAGAATCATAAATGCAAACGTCTGAAGTTCGTTAAACGCTACTGGGGCTTCAGCTGGGACTGTGTGCTTTGATCAGATGAGACCAAGATAGAGCTTTTTGGCAACAAACACTCTGGCGGGACACAAAAGATGGGTCTGGCGGGACACAAAAATGAGTATGCAGAAAAGCACCTCATGCCCACTGTGAATTATGGGGGAGGATAGGTGATGCTGTGGGCCTGTTTCTCTTCCAGAGGCCCTGGGAACCGTGTTAGGTTGCATGGTATTATAAATGCGTTGCCAGGAAATACCAGGAAATTTTAAAGCAAAATCTGGTGGCCTCTGCCCGAAAGCTGAAGATGGGTCGTCACTGGCTCTTTCAGCAAGATAATGACCCTAAACATGTGGCCAAATCTACACAGAAATGGTTCACCAGACACAGAATCAAGCTCCTCCCATGGCCATCACAGACCCCAGAACTCAACCCCAAAACCTGTAGATGAGCTGAAGAGGAGAGTGCAGAGGAGAGGAGCAGGTCGCTGGATGATTTAGAGAGATTGTGCACAAGGAACGGTCGAAGATCCTTCTTTCTGTATTCTCCATCTTGTGAAACATTATAGAAGATTAGGTGCTGTTTTGTTGGCAAAGGGGGCTGTACAAAGTATTAACATCAGGGGTGCTAATAATTGTGGCACACATGATTTGATGTAACATCATTATTTCTTAATGCAGGATTTTTCCCCACTGAATAGATGCACTTTAATTAAAGGTTGGATTTTCCTCTTTTTTTCATTGTGGTCCTATATTATTTAGAACAAAACTGAATTTATTAGAAGCTAAAGAACACTTCTTAAAAGGGGGTGCCAATAATTATGGAGGGCAGTGTATATATATTAGAACCTTGCTTTCATGATGGATTTAAAGTCGAGGATATAGAGTATGTACCTGACACATGCAGATTATAAGGTGCTTTATCTGTCCCTGCCAAAATACAAGTGAATACTTAAGAACAGATCTCTTAGAAATCAGTTAAACTAAGGATTTTTAAAGAGACAGTTGTACAACGACACAGACATTTCTGCAGGAAGATGACTATGAATATTTGAATGGACTTGCATTGTCTAATTACAGTTTTTAATGCAAGAATATAAAACTACAAGGATGAAAACAAACAGTCCTGTATGTTTTCCTTCACAGATTAATCTTCTTTTGCTAATAACATTTCTCTGGTTACTTTAGTTGAAAAATGTAAGTTGAAAGTTATATTTTGGCGATTCGGTTGCTGATAAAATTTGCATTAGAGACATGGAAATCAAAGACAAAGTCATTGCCAGTCATTCTCAAGGTTGGCACTGTTGCAGTTTACAGTTAATAGTTTTATAAGGAAAACATCATTTAGCTTAGAGAAGTGGGTCACGTAAAGGAATTTCAAACTTAAATCATGGGTCATCATTACATCTTGAAAACATTCACAAGCAATTAATGAAATAAAACAAGTCATATGTTTTATAAAGCTTTGTCATAAAAAAGTTCCTTGGTTCAGTTCTTGGTGGGGTGGGCACCTGTGTGATGTTCTCCCCATGTCTACGTGGGTTTCTGTCAGGAGCTCCAGTTTCTTCCCACTGTCCAAAGACATGCGTGTCAGGTACAAAGTAAGGGTATACAAGAATGTGCCAACTAGCGTGACTTTGCTGCCTGACCCTTTAACGTGTTTTCTATTACTGCTGTCCAACTGAAACAGAGCAGATATATTGCTGATAGTCTCAGCCTCAGACGTCATGCCCACGGAACGTTGGCTAAACGTGTAATGCATATGGTACACTTAACAGGAAACACTTCAGGAATCTCGAAGTCGTCATCGGATTGATTGAATTTTATCAGATTTCCGGGAGACACGAGTGTCGCGTTTATTTTTGGTACGCTGGGAAACAAAGCGCAGACGTGTGATCACAGACGTGTGATCCTACTGATTTACTATGTGTTTTGATCAGATGTGGTAATGCAGACGCCGTTGTTGTTATACGTGCACGAATGTGGGGGACATTTCCACGCCCCGAAACGTGACGCTGAACGAAGTGAACTGTGATTGGTTGTTTGACATGTCAGTCAAACGGCCTTATGGGCGGGCCAAAGAGGGCTGCTATGAGTTCCAGACCTTCTGCTCTCAGTCTGAAGGTCTGGCTACGCGAGACTATATTGCTGAGGAAGTTAATAAACATTCCAAAACACAAAACTAGTGCTTTAGTAGTGAACAGACGGAGCAGCTAATAAAATTTCACGATCACATTTGTTTTGAGAATTTAGAGAACATTATGATGAATTTAATATGTTTATTCATTATGATGAATGTTATATGTAAGTACAGTGAAGTGATTTGCTTTAAAAAAACTGAGTTCTAGGGTATCATGGGGCTGAGCGAAATGGTAGCAGCTGTGATATTTGTTTAGACTTTGTGTAAAGTCAGAATGCATTAGGCAAGTTGATAATTTGGAGTATGAAAGCTGAGCTCTCTGTGTTAGAATGTAATTTAGGTCAACTTGACGCATCAGCGGACTGCCCCTTGTCTGTGGTTGCTGCAAAAGCTGAAAGGCCCTGAAGCTTTGCAACCTGAGTGCCTGGGTGAAGGGGTGTGTGTATATGTGTGTGTGTGTGTGTGTGTGTGTGTGTGTGTGTGTGTGCTTTGACCCAGTTAGTAGTGACAGAGGACAGTGGAGGTCACACATAACACAACTTCCTATGCCAACAAACATGCTTTCTTACTGACTGATGCTTTTTGAGGTGGATGGGCAGCAGCGCAAAGCTAGGGGCTTTGCTCTGAATTTGTGTGTGTGCGTGTGTGTGAGAGAGAGAGTTTGTGTGTTTTCCCAATGGCTGGTTGCCAGGCTTCTTGTTCCAGGGAAAGTGACACTGAGAGGTGCTTTGGGATTTTGCTCCAGCAACAAATATGGCAATCTCCTGTGTTCAATTAACTCATACAGAGTTAAATTTAGTTAAACAGGACTCTGTATGTGTTAATTAAACACTGGTGATTTACGTAAAGCCTCTATTAAAACATTACTATGATGAGCAGTGTGTGTGTGTGTGTTTGCATGTGTGTGTGTGTGAGGTGTGTGGGACAGCCTCTTGAAACGCTAATTTATAACCACACTGCTGTGATGTGCACAACAGCGGCTTTACAGATTAATTTAAATGGGATTATGGAGGCTGTTTATTCAGCGAGCACACTGATGTGCTGTAATATACATACATTTGGAATACCTTTGAGAGTTGCTAATGTGTGACTGTGGTACAAACTCTTTAAAGTTCTAAACATTAAAGTTACTGTAAAGCAAGTCTACTTGCTTTCTTCAGATTTGAGCTGGAATGGGAATAGTAATACTTTTCCGCTCCAGATAGACAGTAAATATTTTTTTTTATGGAAAGTGAACACTGTCCCTTCTGATTTTTTGTCATTATTGCATCATTTTTCTGCTAAACAGAAAAAAAGTAACTGGAAGCAATGATTTTTGCACACATGGAAACACACAAACAGCTCAGGGTGCTGGAAAGCAATGTATGCCTCTGTGTTTCATTCCCATCAGCCTCAGATTCTTACACTGCCAAGCCCACAGGCTTTTACCTGTCTCTTCACAGTAGCACACATACAAACAGACACACACACACACACACACACACACACACACACACACACACACACACACACACACACACAC
>JBBPDH010000124.1:17192592-17203433 GCA_037974565.1 Clupeocharax schoutedeni
CACACACACACACACACACACACACACACACACACCCACACACACACACACACACACACACACACACACACATACACGCGTGCACACACTCCTTACTTTTTACTCTACCTTATACTGTTGGAATTTAACCCTTCACTCAAGCCTATACTCAAATCTATTCAAAACTTCTGAATCAGCTCTTTCACTCTACCCACCAGCATTGTAATGAAATCTTTCACTCCATCTAATGCTGTTGAGTCAAACCCTTAGCTCTACCCAGCATTTAAATTCACATAATGAAGGAAACATAAAAAAATAGATGGACAAGGTGAACACTAAGCAAATGTTTGCGCACACGTATTTGAGAGAATGTCTCAGGCATTGATGTTACTTTTGTGACTGTTACTTGAAATATGACTTGCTCAAGGACAACAGGAACATTTTTTTCCTCCACAGACTACATTATGACCCACAAAAGCTCACACTGCTTTATGATGAAATGTAGAAAATATCTAGCCCTTTTATTTCACAAGGCCAAGGCCTGTGATTTAAAATAACCCCTGTTCCGGGGTGAACCCACACAAGCACACACACAAGCACACACACATACACACACACACACACTCATGCACACACACCAGCACATACCCACTTGTCTTGTACAAGCAGTCAAGAATGAAATTTCATTTTACTCTGTGGATCAAATACCTCACAGCAAGATACAATGAGTCTGTCACGCAGAGGATGGATCAGGTGATGCAACTCAGGCCAACATGAGCATACATATGCATACGCACTTGCACATTCATACACTGTCCACCATTTAGTGTACCCTCAAACCCAGCTCTTACGCTCTTGTGTATTGTCACACTCAAAGAAAAGCACAGGATACCTCTAGAACAGTGCTGCAAGTCTGGCAATATGCCTTAGCCACCTGCAGCCTTCATGAATGAAAGCCGTGCAGCAGGCATGTTAGCATAAGCACTCATTTACATGGCTGCATGTTTCATGAGACAGCCCAGAAGTAGCATCTGTTATAAATGTTTCTAGACAACCTGGGGTAAGGTTTTTTGCCACGACACAATTCATAGTTTTCTAGCCATTTTGTTTTTGTGCCACCATTTGACACCACATCATGAAACTGCATGCACTGTGTTATGCAAAAACCCCAGTGTAAAATAGCCAAGCCCATAATAATGGCCTTGTATAAAACAGTCTCTTCACCCTGCTCTTCTATCATCATTTTAAAAGCTTTTAATTTGCATCTCTGGAGGCCTGAGTGCTCGAAGCTCTTACATATGGATATGGCAGAGTGGCTCTCCAATAACTCTCTCAGGTCTGAGCCAGAACATCCACACACGCATGCACGCAAGCATGCACACACGCACACATATACACAAATGGCCAGTCATACATCATCCTGCAACTGTTACAGAACACCTAAGATTAACATCAGTTTACTTTACTCAAACTCTTTCTTGCACTGTTATTGTAAAGTGCACACACACACACACACACACCTACACACACACACACAAACACACACACACACACACACACACACATACACACACACTCACAATCCTATGTATTTCACTCCGTTACCTAACATTGCCCCAAACACATTGCCAAACAACATATGCTGTACATGATTATATACAAATATGTACAATATTATTTTATACTGAAGTCCAAACACTAGGTTTGAGTGTTCAGTCAGCCCTATTGTCCCTTTAATCAGTGTAGAATTGGGGTGCAGATTCTAACCTCAATCCTGCACTCTCAAATTAAATCTGTATTCAGCTACTGTACTCTATATGAGTAGGTTAAACATTGAATTTCTGCTCCAAAGTATGCCTCACTGACATACTTCATACTAATTGTATTACATTTGTTTACTTTATAAAGCACTTCTTTTTGTATATAATTACATTTCTTTATTTTTAAAGTTTGGCAATGCCTCTTCTGGTCTATTTTGCAAAACCTGCAGCAATATTCAGCTCTCTGATTTGCTGCTGGTTCTGTGAAAAGTGCTACAACAGGTTATTGATAACAGAAATACACTACACAGAAACACGCAAAACAACAATGCACACACTCCCACCTGCACAGGTACTTGTCACACGTACCTACTCAAACACACACAAGCAAACATCAAAGCTCATCTGGTTGAGCGTATGTTTTTATACTGACAGAGCAGAAGCTGTTTGAAGGTCTTTTTGAAGGTGGCATTGCAGAGAGCGTAGCATGCAGGGTTGATGGTGCTGTTGATGTAGCAGAGCCAGTATCCGATGGTCCACACCGTGTTCGGGATGCAGCTGGTGCAGAACGTGTTGATGAGAACCATAACATTATAGGGTGTCCATGTGGCGACGAAGGCCACCAGGATGGCCATTATGGTGCGGGTGACCTTCTTCTCCCTGGAAGGAGCTGCTTTCTTCTTCTTGGGCGGCTGCTTGGTCATCTTCACAATCTTCCGTGTGACGTGGTTCTGCTTCTCGGCCGCTGGCACAATCTCTACTGTGGTGTTGGAAGGGGCGTAGCAGTCTCCCTTGGGCGACTTGGTGACAATTTTAATGCAAGTAAGTTTGGAGCTGCCCGCCTTGGTACGGTGCCGTGGAGGCCCTTGACCATCATTTGCTCTGGAAGGCACCGCATCCTCTTCCTTCTGATTGGCCGCAGCCCCACTGCCAGAAGTGGAGTCGTTAGAGCTTTCTTTTTCCTCAACTGGGACACAGTTATCCCTGGCTCCATTTTCCCCATCCCTGCTAGCTGTGGATGGCCCTTTGCCATTTTGCAGCTTGCTGTCATGCTGGCTGGTCACAGCTTCTGTGGTCTGGGTCTGACCCCTATCAGAGTCCTCCACCGTCACATTGTTGTTTTCAGGCTTGGTGGCCACATTGCTGCGGGTCTGGGTGGGTGAAGCAGCTCCGAGGTTGGCCCCCGAAGGCTTGCGGTTGTCTTTCTTGACACGGCTCTTGCTGGCTCTGGAGATCTGCCAATACAGCACCATCATAATGATGACAGGCAAGTAAAAGGCAGCAATGGCTGTGCCGAAGGTGACAGCAGCATTGGAAAAGAACTGAATATAGCACTCTTTCTCTGGCACTGTGCGGCCACCCACAATGAACTGCCAAAAGAGGATGGCAGGAGCCCACAGGATGAAGGACAGCACCCAGGCAGCAGCGATCATCATGCCTGCCATCTTTGTCGTCCTCTTAACTGGGTAGCTCAGTGGCTTAGTGACGCAGAAGTAGCGGTCGAAACTGATAATCAGCAAGTTCATGACTGACGCATTGCTAACAACGTAGTCCAGAGCCAGCCACAGATCGCACACCACTGGGCCGAGTGGCCAGTAGCCGATCACAATATAAACAGTATAGAGGTTCATGGAGCAGAGACCAATTATGAGGTCAGCACATGCTAGGCTGAACAGGAAGTAGTTGTTCACAGTCTGCAGGCTCCTGTTGACCTTGATGGAGAGCATGACCAAAATGTTCCCGATCACAGTGACCAGGCTAAGTGAGCCTGCTACCAATACAATGAACACCACCTCCACCGTCTTGTACGGGCTCGTCTCTTCGACCGGTTCCGTCTCATTGCCATCAGAGGCGTTCCAGAATGTTAAGTTTATTCCATCCATCTGTCCCTGCCTCAGGTGTAGCTCCACAATCCACAAGGAGCAGTGCTCAAACCCTCACACCTACACATGAAAGATGGAAAGAGAGAAGGAAATACTTTAAAGCATTTACTGTTTGCATAATGTGAGAATAGATTATGCAATAGGGCATACCCCCACATTCCTCCAGAAAATCTCTTCGATGAATAAATTTAGCCCAGTTAGGTTGTGTGGTTATTACAATGGAAGGCCAACAGGGCTATTTGTTTTTCCTGTGAATTAGATCCTTGTGGGTTACCCGTGGTGCATGATGTGTCAATCAAAAGTTGGTTAAGAACTAATTAAAGGAGCTCTAAGTATAAGTGGTAATGATGAAACAAGTCATCACAATCTTTGCGTTTGTGTGCTTTTATGAGTTAATGCAAGCAGTTGAGAATAAAGGAATGAGTCTACATATGGTGTGGACTACTATGCATGAAGGAGAGCTAGTTGTTTCTTTCCATCTCAGTCTTATAAGCCTGCTTTACACTTTCATGCACCTTTAGATCTGAGGGAGACTTTAATTTATCAACCATTCATTTGGGTGAATAGACACGTAGGCTGCATCCCAAATGACACATTTTCACACGTTAGACGCTACACTCCTGAATGCACTGCTAATGGTGTGCTATTTTTTTCACATTATTTAGTTTGGCTGTAATCAGTTTGGGAATTTGTCAGTTTAATCACCTGTCTCTCTGCCACTTTTTGAACTGAGCAGATGTAGAAAGAGGCAGTTTTTTTATCTCTCTTATGTGGCATGTAACTATGGTTGTTCATATTTGTCTACCGTGCATTTCAGGGGAAAAAAAAGTCACTGTGGAAAGTAAAGCAAAGTGGTCCCTTATAGTCCACATCACTACAGCACAGTGCACAGTGTGAACAATGTGAAATTCTTTCTCTGCATTTAACTCATTCACCAAGTGAAGCTGTAGGCAGCCAACAATGCAGCAGCCAGGGAGCAGTGTATGGGGATGGTCAAGGGTACCTCAGTGGTGCCACTAGCAGTCCTGGGATTCAATCCCATGACCTTCTGATCACAGGGGCAACTTCCTAACCATTAAACCAGAGCTGAAAAGCTGCTAAACCTACCAGCAAAAAAAAGCTCAACTGTTTCAGTGTCATGAGAAACGTTTTACAAAACAGCCAATAAAGCAGCATGTTATACAAAAAAGCATTCACGTTATACAAGGTTGGTAGTTTTATGGTCTGCCACTTTAACACAACAAGTCTGAGTTAGAGGTTGTCGTTTCTGTCACCATCCAGCCTATGCTAAAAGCACTAAAAGCTGCTGATTCTGTCAGTTTATTCTTCAGGTAAGCTGATATTTTCCTGTTGTAGTTTGTTGGATGATTTATTTTCTCCCTCTCTTGACGCTCCCTAATTTCACACAGTGCAGTTTAAAACCTAAAAGTTGAAAATGATTAAAGGATGATTAAAGGATGCGGCCCATCCTCCATTAAGTTGACTTACTTCCAGGCATCAGGCAAGTTAATGACTACTTAAACATACAGCTTTGACAGCTTAACCGGTACAGAACAGATTTATTATTATATAGTAAAAAACAGAGATAGATAGATCAATAAATGGATGGATAGTGTGCTTAGCGGTTTACCAAATACTTCAAAGACAGCAAACATCTCATGTTGCCACTTTGAGCAGGAAATCAGCTTTATAACTTCAGTCAGAATCTCAGAAATGAATGAATGTACTGATGATATCAGGAATAATGAGAGGGTCATAGCTGCAGTGGCACAATTTAAAAATGCCCACATCAACTGCAGACTGCTCTTTAAAATCCACTTGTGTCCTCTTGTGGTTCTTGAACATTTTTACTGCAGTTAGATACAATTAACATATATTGATGTATCCCTCCTTTTGGCCAAAAGTGCCCATTTTCAAATAAAGAGTTAAATAGTGCTGTTGCTTTTCATTAGGTTCAACCGATTGTACGTGGGTCTTACAGTGCACAGATTGTTTACAAGGCCCAGCTTACACATTTCAAGTAAATTTTGTCCATAATTTGTCTACAAGTTATTCAACTGACCACTTCTGTTGAGATTGTATGACAGTCTATACTATTTCCACTAGACTCAGTTTGAATCTCACATCAACAAGGCAAAAGTCTCTGCTTACATCAGCCAATATTCCTACAAATACTGCATTCTACAATACAGTGTGATTTTTCATTCTGTCCCCTTCAGACTTGCTATTGTGTTTTACTTTCCAGCAGGCTCCCCTTCTTCATTTGTGGCATGCTGTTGACACACTGGCACACATTCATCTCAGACGACCTCAGCAAGCGTTTTGTGTGATTACAAAGTGTCTTGGTAGTCATTTATGCTTGTATTTTAGTGCTGTCCACTTTGCCTTGGATTTATTTTAATACTAAATATAAACAGAGCCTCAGTCCTTCTTGAGTGGAATCAGGTGTATTTAACAAAGTAAAGAGAGAACCGTAAATCTGGGCCTTCAGTACTGGAGTTTCAGTCAATTTTAAGTTCAGTAAATTATTGAATTCGACCCAATCCCTGAATTTCTAGGGAACTAAGCTGCATTCATCTTCATTTGAATCCTGTCTTGTTTTTCTGCAACATGATATGGATTTGCTGGAAACAGCAGTTGGACCTACTTGCCAAGTCATCTGGTTCTTTGTGAGTTGCAGGTAGTTAATTCTTCAAAGCACGGCCTCTTTGTTGTGCAGACAGAAAGTGCTATGAAAATGATGCCGTTATGATATTATAAAAAGCAGAATGTAATGACTAGCAACAGAACCTAGCTAGGTAGCTTACAACTGTCTCTCCAATCAGTTACCACCTGTTTTTTTTAGCCTAAATAAAAAAGTGCAGTCCATGCCTGTAGGTTTGTTCATCTCACATTAGTCAAAATATTAGCTAAAATTGTCTCACTTGTCATTTCACTCTGCCTTATAGAACTTCACATATCCAGAAGCAGATGGCTCTGCTTCTGGATATGGCTATAATGTTTTTTTCTTATAGTTGATTATGCATCACCATACCAAAATCCAGACAGTATCCACCCTGGGGTAAGGGTTGCACCGGTCGGTAGATTATTAATGAATCTGACGTCTTAGAACTTACTGTTGCTGTTGGAACAATAATTGTATCTTCATTTTGGTAACTTTACTATTTTATATGTGCATTAATTATAACCTTCTGTGCAGTTGGTGTTTTCATAAACAAACAAACAAACAAATAAATAAATAAATGGACAAATAAAATGGAAATCTATGTTTTTGTTCTAACAGCAACATTTCCTCTCTGCACATCCCCCTCAATGAATATTATTAATTTTAATCAGAAGTGATTGGACCTTAATAGATCCACTCTGCTGCTAAATGGGTTCTTTAAGTATTCATGCAATAACAGTATTCACCGCTGCCCATCCTTGAGAGCATCCTAGTTCTGTTTTACACACAGCTGAAATTAAGATGTTCTCTTCAATATTTCATTTGACAGATTTAACAAGGTTGGAAACTGAAATGAATTGAAACAGAAACTTTAAGCAGTGTTTAAACTCTTGCGTTTAACTTTTCATTGAAAGTTGGCACCATGGCCAGACTTTGATCCACAATGCTTTTCGAATTCCTGAAATGCCCTTTGCGCTTGTGTAAGGGTGTGTGTGTATATAGGTGCCCTTGATTTTGTATGATTTCAAGACATGGTCTGACTTTGTAGGAAAACCTGATTTTAAATAAACTATAAAGCTCTTTGGTGTGATTCTGAGTATTCTTGTTTATAGTGGAGGGCTGATTAGCAAAATTTTAATGGATGTGGGGATGAACAACTAAGTTTGTCAGATGATGGATGGAGATCTACAAACATTCTGTTGGATGGGGAACAACCGCCTAGACTACCTATGCCTGACCTTGAATTTTATTACTATTTTTGCGACTGCAGTAGTTGTTAAATATATTCATATACACAGAAAGGTCACAAATTAAAAGGAAAAAAGAAAAAAATAGTGGAAAGACATAACGAGTGAAATTGCTTCCAGAAAGGTTTCTCCATGCTCTGGTGTTGTGTGTAAATGTGCTGAGCATCCCCAGTTGACCTTAATTTTGGGTCACAAATATCGCTCAGCCAGATAGTGTTTCAAGAACAGTATCTTAAGTGACATCTACAATTTGGATCTGTGTGAAAGACGTCATTAAACATGAAAGGAAACTGTGGTAAAAGACATGCATTAGCATGATGTGTACAAAAAACGAGAGTAACTGTTTCTCAAGGTTACTGAAAATATTAGCACAAGGCATGATCAGACTACCAGTAAGAATAGTCTTTTCACACAGAGATATAATTAAGGGAATCTTACAGTCTTAAGAGGAGATCTAATGATTTCTGGGCTGCATGACAAAATATCAGTATATTTCTACATATTTCTACGTATTAGAGGGCCCAAATCATCACTTTTTTGGAATTATAAAAGGCTTATAGTCTTGTTAGAGTATTGTTTCAAATGGTATGTTAACTCACCCCCATTTGTACAGTACATATATGGAAAATAAGCTACAAACACACTTAAGGCTGTTTTCACATCATAGTTTTTTGTGACTTCACAAAATCAACACATTAATGTATATCTCTTTATTCGGGCTACAAAGAATCCCACAATGAAACATTTGGTCTTTTCCAGCTATTGGGCACAAGGGGTGCTGGAATGGTTTGATGAGTGTGAAACTGATATCAATTATACGTTTACCAGATCTAAAAACCTCTCTATCAAAACACCAACATCAGAGAGATCTTTTGAAGGAATGGTGTTAGATCACTCGAGCACAATTTGAAACAGAATCTATACCAAGCACTATACACAGTATACACTAAGATGCTACTAAGACTATGTTGGCTCTTCCTTTAATCTGTACATATGGTTGTCATTTGTCTGAGGGTTTTGGGATCACAGATGTGATTTTAAGAATACTCTTACATACTACTGTAGAAGTGATCTCATTGATTGCCAGCTTTCATGTGTGAAGTCACACCTGCAGAGAAATGCCACTGATGTACTTTACAGATGGCCTATGATTGCCAGTGGTTCATGGTGCTGAGAGTGTGTGCTTTCACTAATCCTCATAACACATGGTGTGAATGTGTTTTTGTGATGGCTCATGGTGCTGAGGGCCAACGGTCATGATGGTCTGCTAGGGCTCCTTCTGTTTTCCTAGCTCCTGTGCATGTGTGTGCTGATTCATCCCCAGTTCTTGTCTGACCCCGGTGTGTAAAAAACTGACTGGTGCAGAGTTTGGAACAGTGAACTGAGGCTTAATTTTTGACTGTCGGTTTAAAAGCCTGTCACTTTTGCTCTAGGCTGTTTTGTTTCATTGTCCTTAAGCCCTTTCCCTGGATCTGTTCTGCTCCTTTGCTCATAATGTTAAAGCCGACTATCAGAAAACCCTGCAAATGGCAGCCAATTGTTTGCTACTGCAGTGACAAAAGGCTGCTGCTGTTTCAACAATTACTGATGGGAAATTTAAAAATCAGGATTAGCATGAACAAAGTTGCAAAGTTGTTTTCAAAAAGGGTTTCAGGGACAAGTTTGACCTTGTTAGGATCTCTCTCTCTCTCTCCCTCACACCCACACACATGCACACATTATGGTGGATGTGACCTCTTGAGTGTTCCTGGGATGAAGTAATGATTAAAGATGAGGTTATCAGCCTGGGCAGAGCTATGAGCATACACTCTTATTTTTACCCATTAAAAACTTGGCCTTATTTACTGCTCTGCCCCCAAACTCTGAATAACTGTCGAATATTGACTTATCTCTAGTGCCAGAAATCCCTAATCATAGCATTACATATGCAGCTGAGCAGAACTAATCCCAATAACAAACACTAAAGTCCAGCAGTCTGTGCATTAAAAAAAAAGAAAGTAGCACAACAATGCCAGCAGTACCCACTTCAGGCAGAAAGTCTAATCAATGCAGTGTACAGCTGCTAGCCCCAGACATACATACTAGAGCTGCAAACAAGATGAGGGTTCAAATACATTGATTTTGGCATGAAACCATCAGTGGAAATTGATTACAGTAATATTCAGTAAAGCATGCAATAAAAGTAAAAAAAAACAAACTCTCAAATCCACCCCCTCAAAAGAATTAAAAGTACTGCAGCATTACTGCTGCTAAAAATATGCAGTAGGCAGCAACAATATGTTTATAGTCTCTGGTTGTGGGTCATATGTTGTCATAGAAGCGTTGATTGTAGCCTCTCATTCAGCTACAGATATAGAATAGAAGGTTCTTTTGTGACCCATTTGCTGGATTTGTAAATATGTAGAATAATGTAAAGGTTCTATGAGTCACCCTTGAATAGGTATGGAAACTTTAAATGATGTATAGTTTCTTTAAAACTAAGTTCTTTACACTCGCAAAGTATGTTCTCATATAGGTTTCTTATGGAGCAAAAATAAATCGTTTTCTTTGACATTGCTAAAAAGTGTTATAAATTCGCAATTCTCAAATTAAACACAGTGCAGTCACGATCAGTTATACTAAGTTGATAATTAATCACATGAGCATTTACAAAATTTATAACAGTAAACATTGAATTTTAATATTAATGAAAAATGTATATTTTAGCACATTGGTAGGATAATCATGGCATGAGTTACCCTTAATTTCTGCTCACTAAAGCAGTTTTTTTAAACGTGCCCTCTTGTGGAGACCATACTTGCCATTCAAATTGCAAAGTAATCCCTGAAACAATTCATCAAGAAGATAATTTTTTATTGATTAATATTACATTGTGTAACCGTGACAGCCAAAATTAAGAACATTAATTGCTGAGGTAGGATATTTAGATCCCTCCATAAAAACTGTGATACACTGATCAAAGACTTTTTCTCTCTGTTCTGTTCTGCAGGTTCACTTGCACAGGCCATCTAGAATTTCCCACACTGTTTACCTAAACTGAACTCTCTCTTTCTTTCTCCTAATCTACAGTGGTGTACACATGTGTTACTCTCAGAGGGACAGTAGGAGTCATTTGGTGATTTTGTAGCTGCTGGGCATGCAGTTGTTTTCCCTCAGCTCATTTCAGCAGCCAGCTCAGTATATTAGCCAATATTCCCCAAAAGGATATGGCTTGTGCCTTGAGGACCATTACATTCTCTCTCTCTCTCTCTCTCTCTCTCTCTCTCACTCTCTCTCTTTCTCTCTCTCTCTCTCTCTCTCTCTCTTT
>JBBPDH010000124.1:17203533-17219374 GCA_037974565.1 Clupeocharax schoutedeni
AAAGTGCTTGGATTTTGGACAAAGTGCTTGAACCTGCATGAATTTGAAATTGCATTGCTTTCATAATAATTCGTTATATTATGGAGCAGTTTTAGTTTGAGCTAAAAATGTTGCCTTTTCAGCCTCGGCTTTAGCGGCTGCTAGCCAGGCGTCTTTGGCTTGCTACTGTCGGCCACAAAGCGGATCCAAATATAAAACAGTTACGGAGAGCAGTGTCTGTTCTTTTCTCCCTTGAAACGGGAGCATTTGATTACTTTCTCCCCCAAAAAAACACAAGAGTGACGAGAGTCACACACAGGGCAGTCATGTAAAACTCCAAACACTCCCGCACTACCACATGCTGAAAGACTCCACTTCCCAGCCTCCCTAGAGGCTCAATTACCCAGAATGCAAACTGTCTTAAGGCAACAGGCTCATTCTTTAACACTTTAGGAATCGATAAGAGCATCGACATCAATAATTTATTATCGATTCCCATCCCTACCCCTGCGTCTTTTCCCTCAGAAACTTTTTCTTTATACCCCACATCTTTTCCCTCAGAATATTTTTATAGCCAAAACAGGTGGGCGGAGCCACCAGGTCCATCCAGTCAGATGACTTTGGGACCAGTACACTCATGTCAGTGCTCAACAGAACAGTTGTTTTTTTCCGGTCTCAGTCTCGGTCTTGGTCTCGTCTCAACTTTGTCTTGGTCTTGACTCAGTCTGTCTTGGTCTTAGTCTTGGTCTTGCCTTGGTCTCGATACCCTCTGGTCTTGGCAGTGTCTTGGTCTTGGTCTAGGCGGTCTTGACTACAAGTCTATCTATAACACACAGCCCCCATCTGTTAAGAAGAACAAGAGAAGACCAGTGAGAATGCAAAGGAAAGTACAGAAATTGGGCCAAGGTCTAAAAGGTCTAGAAGGTCTAGACATGATCTCGCAACATAAGCTGGAGATCAAAGCAGGCAATGAAGAATGACATGCCATGAGTTAGGGAATATGGTTTGAGGCTGAAGGGGCTGAATCAGTGGCAAAGACCAGAAGTTTTGAGTCAGTGACAGAGGTCTTAGAGCAGGGACAGCGCCAACAGAAGCCTGAGGAACCGGACCAGTTTCAGAGGCTGGTAAAATAATAGTGAGTAAAAACACATGCTGGAGATGCTTTGCGAGGTCCAATTGGAGTAATTACAAGAATCTCTAGGACAATATTTTGACCAGTGTCATGGTAATGAGCTGACAGGGCAGGGCTTAGGGCCTTTATTAAGCTGGAAGAAGCCATGATTGGGGCCTGCAGATCTCTAGATGTTACAGCAGCCTTGTCATTTTGGCTACCGGAGTTTAAGTCCAACAGCTGGCGACCGCAGTGAGGCGCCTGGTTTGCAATTTGAGAGACTTTCTCTTTTCATTGTCTTTCAGAAGCCCTGTCATTGTGAGAGGGATGGCTATGTAGGGCATTGTGGAAATGTGCTCTTTTAGGAGAAATTGGAAACTCCGGCATGGTGGTGAGACGGTTCTACTGACACAGAGACCTCCTGCGAACCCCAGCCAGCTTACAGGGAAGTGGCTCAGCCTACCATGAGTGAGTGCGGGGCAGTCGAGTGCAGAGGGGGGTAAAGGTTGGTCTGAGGTCTCTGTGCTTTGTTTTATAGGTCCTTTGCCACGTTGGGGGAGAAGAGGGTGCTGAGGCGAGTAAGGTAAGATGGATGGGCGTTGTTCTAGTGCACTGAGAGGAATCAGTGGAAGGACAAGAGGATCAGTTTGAGAGGAAAACATATCACCCAGAGACCGTGTGTCAAGCACAAGGGATAACAGGCGCTGCCAGGGGAGTTTAAGTTGAGTTGGTTTATTTATTTTGGTTAGAGATGGGCAAAATACTCCCAAAATAGCTTTTTTAATGGCTATTTTATCATCAACAGTATGTTTACTTATCATTTACAAAAAAGAGTTCTATTTGCAATAGATAACATCACAGAAAAGAAATTAGGGGCAGTTTATTTTCTACAATGAACTGTTTTGTAATGTACTGACATTACATTTCAATGATTTCATTGGAAAATATATTTGCAAAAAGCAGTTCTCCTTTTAAGGTGTGTGTCTGTACATGTATCAATGAATGTATACATGTTTGTGTGACATCTCCTCTCTGAACGTTTCACAAAAACAGGGTGAAGGAGTTGTTTTAGAGAGATTGGTTTTGTGCAACTCAACCATCAAATCTGTAGCAGGAGATCCTTTATACTCAAATTTGATGTTTTTCTAGAGCACTGTGTGTGAGAGAGAGATAGAGACACACAGGAAGAGAAGGGTAGAAAGAATACATGTTTGTGGATGCTGCTGGTCGTTATGTAGCAATTGTCCTCACCTGCGTTTCCATCAGGGCATCAATGAGTGGAACATGTCACTGTGAACTCCTCAATCTAGCCCTTCTTGCAGAAATCAATACTACTTTCCCTGTCTAGCAGACACACACACACACACACACACACACACACACACACACACACACACACACACACACACATACTTCATGTTCAGTGAGCTCAAGAGAATGCTTCAAGTGATCCAAAGACAATTCCAGACAAAAAAGCTCTTTGAGAAAACATTAAGAGAAATACAGAAAGAAAAAGGAATTCATTTAGAATATTACACAGAATACTACACACACACCTAACCAACATAGTCAGTGTAACACTTACTCTCATTGTACAGCAATATATAGAATCCATGTTTATGAGCACAAATACAGCAACACAGACCTCCCTTACACCCGCTTGTGCAGGTGTGGGGACTGGGTAAATTCATTGTAAACAGTTTGCCTAGATTCAATTAGCTAACAGTATCGTCCAGCTCAGTGTCAGAAAAACACAAAATGAATTACGACCTCTTTGGCTTGAATGAAATCTTTCCAACCTTCTGCAAAGCTTGTCCAAGCTTATTTCAGCTCAGTGATGTCCTGCCAGGTTTCTGCTCTTATGAGTCCTCAGTCTGTTACTAGTTTCAGTGCCACATGGATATCTGCGACTGTGGAACTCAATGGCCTGAACTGGATTTGGAGTATTTGTCAGTAAAGGCAGAGAAAAAGGTAGCAAGTCCAGACAGCAGTAGGCCCCACCTGGTCATGTCTGTGTGTTGTTTGATTTGCTCATCCAAAATGACGGATTTGTATTTGAAAACTGCTGGTTCCTTTATACCCCAAAACTGAAAGGTTAGCTCCAGGTAACTTTTGAAGAGTACCTCAGCAATGCAGTTCCCTGGCACTCATTTTTTTTTTACTGAAACAGACCTGTCTCATAGACTCCTTCAAATCATATCCCCTCCCTCCCTCTCATTCTCTATTTCTCTGATCATCTGTCTAAGGAATTAGGTGGACTGGAACTGCCAAATTTCCAATTAGATTACGAGACCTTACAGACGAAAGCTGTAGATGTCTGGATGAATGATGACTAATTTATGCAGCATTATTTGAACTGCCATGGTTTCAAGATATTCCCTTTCTGTCTAATAAATCTAAACCATGGGGTATAAATCACGGTGAATCATTCTCCAACAGCGGTACTCAAGATCCTCTAAAAATATACTCAACTCTACAATTACGTTTAGCAGATCCCATATGGCTCATCTTGAGTCTTTTAGTGATCCTCTGACGTATACCACTAAATCCATTTGCTGGAAAAATAGCAGTAAAGCTGCCCAAACCACATGGAAGGTACTACCACTACCTGCTTATAGACTACATGGATTTAACTATAGTCACAGCCTTTAATTCACTAATTCCTCCATCCCCAAAACAAGCAAGCTACCCATTAATGCATTAATCACAGGAGTAGTCAAGAATCTTTTGAGACCATGAGCAAAAGCCAGTCCAAGATTATCTTTGGTGAGGCAAGACTAAGGCCAAAACTCTCTAAGTGTACTGCCCTCACATTAAGTTTTAGTGCCAAAATCAATTGTAATATCACACTGTTTGAGCAGTACTGAGACCAAGATTAACACTCAGGACACTTGGTTTCAGATCATTACCTTAATGAGAAATTATCATGTTTTAATCAGGAATAAATGGGTGTAAATGAGAGAATGGAAGAAAGGAGAAGTAATGGAAAGGAGAAGTAATGGCCACTCTTGCATATAAATAACTGACATAAGGTCAAGGCAGGGAGAGGTGAGAGATGTTTTCACTTTAAAGAAAATAAAACTAAACGATGAAAAATGAAACCAAACAAGTCAAGTGGAGACATGGAGTGGAAAAAGCATGCAGTGAAACACATAGCAATGTTAAGCCCTACAAACATTCAAGACCAAAGCACAGAGGAACACAAAAGCCTGTTCACACAGATTTAGTAGACATTTTTGCATATCACTTATTAAAAAGGTGAGACTGTAGACATGAAAGTAGAAGGCTATCCCACAGATCACACTCATGGTTTTGTGTATAATTTGTGTGTTCTCTTACATAAACCTCACTAGAGACCACATGACCAAACTAGACAGACATTTTTTTCTAAATACATAAAAATGGTATAGGAGGAGCCACCTTTTTTGTATCTACACTCTATTTTATCATTTCCGTTGAACACATAGGTGCACTTGGGAGTTCTCAATTACAGTTTGTAGTCCCTCTGATTCCTGACATCATTTGATAACCCACTCTGTTCATCAATGGTCAGGATCACAGCATGATACCTGCTCACTGGTGTTTCAAGTACTGGTAGGAAACTAGACAGAAAGTGCTATGAGCATTACCACTGAGATAATCACAAAAATGCATGCCATATGCCATCCTATATGGCTAAAACTCTTTTCAACATTTGTACATGTTGCACATGTGAACTTGTACTGTTTGAATGTGAACAAACCCAACTCCCAATGAGTCCCTCACCCAAACAAGTCCAAAATCAGTGCTGGGTGCAGACTCAAGTAGTCCAGATAAATGTTTTTTGTCCAGACAAAAATCATTGTATTTTTTTTCCTACTGTGTGAGGTTATGATTAAATATGCACTATATGGACAAAAGCACTGGGACACAACTCTTAATAATAGAGTTAAGATGGCCCCTGTCTTATAGTGAAGGACAATCTTGATTCAGCTTCCCAAGGCATTGTCATGCTTCCAACTTTGTGGACACACTTTGTGGAAGAACCATTTCTATTCCTGCATGACTTTGGCCCAGTGCAGAAAGCGACCCTGTCACCTGTCAGCAACACCTGTCACCTGTGAGATTGTGAGCCAGGCCTTTTTCATCTAACATCAGTGTCTGACCTCAAAAATGCTCTATAGAATGAATAGGCACAAATTCCCACAGAAACTCCATAATCTTGCAATTTAAGAAAAATGTTATGTCTGTCCATATAGTTTATAACATCATAAAACACAAACTTAAATGAGCTTTTTGATGAGCAGCTCAGTCACCTTAAATATATAGACTGACAAGTGAATATTATGTTTTGAACATTTAACTACTAAATAATGCATCAAATACTTTTAATTAAAAATGTTTTCTATGATACTGGCCATATAAAATGTATTACTTTTGTTTACATTATTATGTATTTTGTTACGTTATTTAGTTATGCAATGAACCACACGCACATCACGGTCTGCCCTTTTCTGTTTTTTAATGTCAAGAAAAACATAAAGAGATGTATAAAAGTATAAAGCTTTTCCCTAAAACTTTGTATTTCAAGCCACACACAAAAGTTATTTTAAATAGTGTAACTCTGACCTAAAGTAATTGTAACATAGTGTTATTTTAATAATCTCAGGCCTTCCTGGCACTTTGCAGCAATTTGCTACACCTTTACATGCTCTTTCGTCTAAGGTGGATGTTGAAATTGTTAGTGTGTATGTGTGTTTGTACTACTTCGACACTATTCTGTGTAACTGTATTTTTGACGAACCTCAGTTTGAACTACCTTTCCATACATTACCTTTACACATTTACTCTGTCCATCCAGCATAAATTACACATACACCTCAACGCACCCCTGCCACACATGCCTGTCCTCAGTGTCTCTCACTCTCTTTTTCTCTTTTTCTTTCTCTCTTTCTCTCTCTCATCACCACTCTCCTTGTCTTCTGTCTGGCATTAACTTTTGCTAATTCAGCTACCTAACAGTGTGATGTGCTAAAGAGGTGTGCAGCACTGGATGCCCATTAATGCTGCTTTCCTAATAAGCCTATGTGGCTGAAATGCATACACACACACACACACACTGAGGGTCAGTCACCATAGCGGCATTGATTATAGAAGGTTATCATCAATTGTTTGTTGTATTTAATACAAAATCTTACTCCATACTCCAGAACTATTCCTCAATTCAACTTTCATTGTTGTCAGGATAAAAATCTACAAAATGTTACTTTTTAGTAGTAGCAGTAGGGAGGAAGTGACCCAGGAAGCCCGCTTTGAGCACACAGGTTTGGGAGCTGGCTCCGAGGGATAGAGTCTCTATCATTCTTCTGGTCCTCCTGCTTACATCAGCGCTAAGGCTATAGCCGGTAGCAGCACTAAGGCTACTACAAGTAGCAGCACTAGTGCTATGGCCAGCACCAGGGCTCCAGCCAACAGCAGCATCGAGGCTCCAGCTGGCAACGCCGGACCCACGGCAGTTCAAGACACCAAGCTGACCCTGCAGCAGCACAAGCCATTGTCCCTGGTCAGCGGCCACTAGAGGCCATCATCAGCTGAGGAAAGGTAACTCATATTTTGATACATGGGTGTGTGGAAGGTTCCCTGGTTGTGTGATTAGTAATGAAAATCTGTGTCTGTGCCTCCTCATTTTGGAACTGGTATGTGACAGATGTGCACCAACATGACTACTACTACTATTACATATTTTAATAGTGATGATGATAACAATAATTAAACAAATTGTTTATTTTTTTCTTCAAAAGAGTTACACTGAAAAAGATTTGCATTCTATAGTAACATAATTAAATTTAAATAATTAGATTTACAGTCCGTCAAAGGCATGTATCAAAGAAAAGAGGGAAAGGAGTGAGTTGGAGGAGGAATGTGTGGTGGATGGTGGTGCAGCGGCTTTTGTATGCAAAGAGTAATCTGCAGCAGATAGAGATTGCTGCTGCTGATAAGGCCTGTTTATCTGTGGCTCAGTTTGATCGCTAATTACAAACAGATAGACAGAGAGAGAGAAGGCAGGACTCTAATGTGTCTCAGGCTTGATGTGGATGCATCTACAGAGGCTCTCTGGGGGACAGGTAGTGTGAATGGAGGCTGAAGATCAGGTAAATGCAAAGATCCACAGGGCTTCAGACATGATGGTTAGATCGCTCAGGCCCTGCTGGAGAGCTGCCTAATGGTTCATTCTCCCAGAGGCAATAATGCTTTCACCACTTTAATCACAAACCTCATTAAACTCAACACAGACACATAGTCTTATATGTCTGCGCACGCACACACACACACACACACACACACACACACACACACACACACATGCAAACACACACTGTTTAGAGCTTGATGCTGATCATAATTAAAAGGCTCTAATGATCTCTATGATGTTGCTTAGTTTGGATCTATTAGTAAGCCTTTGTTGATACTTTATATCAAAGGCACATATGTCAATGTCTGTGAACAGAATATATTTCCCTTGGGAGGGTCATTTTTGTGGGGGATGGGCTAAATGCTGCTCTGTCCCTCCCACAGATCCAATCCTTCTTCAACTATATGAAAATACCTGCTATGTTAGAATACATTAACATTCATTATGTATTGGTAGCAGCACCGTTTGTCAAGGAGCTTAGCAGTTTTTTGGTTCTGACCACTCAGGAATTGTGCCAAATCAATACTGGTTTTCAGATTAATCAAATAAGGATATTAATAGCATACTCTGATTTCAAAGAATAGATTAAATCTGCAACCAGATTTTTAGAGCCTCTAAATTATTTAAAATATTTACCAGTAAAGCGACTCTAAGTTAATTAGAAAACTGTAGCAAGAAGTTGTAATTTTTTATCATGTTTTGCCCTTCATTACATTTACATTTACGGCATTTATCGGACGCTTTTATCCAAAGCGACTTCCAATTCCTAACTACAGGGAACAGTCTCCCTGTAGCAACTCGGGGTTAAGGGACTTGCTCAGGAACCCATTGGTGGTGTGCTGAAGGTAAGATTCGAACCCAGGACCTCTTGGTCTAGAAGCAAGTATCCTACCCACTACGCCACCACCACCCCTCGTTACAGGCACGTTGCTAAGCAACAGAAAAGATGCATGTGTTAAAAGAAGAATCTGATTACTGGGTTTCATTATCAGATAAGTGACATGGAAATGGATTGTCTTGAATAGATTTTTGCCAAAATCTGATTTTCTACCGAATTATTACATGCATTGTACATGAAGTGTGCAACTTTTTCTGCTTGTTCATTTCTGAACGGGTGCTCAAAACTTCTCAAAACTGCACATTAGTTTTTGCAAGAAGTGGTTTTATAAATTTTTCCATGCCTTTATGTGATGAATTTCCCAAAAACGAATGAGCCCCACATGTCCTATAATGTAATCAAATTCCATGGTGAGCTGCAATGGACTGCTCTCCAAGTCCATTCACAGATTTTCAACTGGATTCATGTCAGGCTTCCGGCCCTCAAGAACATGCACTCTTTTATCCTTAAGCCACTGTGTTGTTCTTTTGCTGGTATGCTTAGGATGTTTAGACTTGCCATCTTTAGCTTCCTAGCAGAGGGATGCTAGTTTTCCTTAAGAATTTTGGTGTACTTGACAGCACCCATTTTTGCTACATCCTGACCAATTTCCTATAATCCTGCCCAATACATAATGCTGCCACCAACATACTTCACAGTGAATATAATGTTGTTTGGATGGTGTGCTGTGTGTGTGTGTGTGTGTGTGTGTAGTTTTTGTGGGGACCAACCATCCAGAGGAACATCGATTTTAACCTTTTGGGGATATTTGGCTGATCTATATGTGTGTGCGAGAAAGAGAGAGAGAGAAGCAGTAAAGCAGGTTGTTATGTCTGATGAGAAGCTGCTATCTCTTGCTGCTCTCCATCACTTTTATTTTCTCATGAATCACACTTAACTCTTATTTAATAATGCTATACATCTGTCTCAGCAGAGCCACATACATCATCTATTCAGAGAGAAAAGCATGCAGTGGGACATATGGGGGAATAGATCTGCCTGGATTTCATGTTTAGGAACAGAGTTTGGAAAGAGAGACTGGTCCTGTTACACAGTCACAAGCTTTATAATTTTATTAGATCTGGAACCATGTTTTACACCACGGATCCACATGTTTTGTCACAGAGATTTTATCGTCCACTTCTCTCTCTTCCTCTCTGCAGTATCTCAGAGGCAGGGCCTGTTCCGCTTCCAATGAAATCAGGTAGAGGTTTGTATTAAAGCGCATTCATCCCTGAATTACGGCCTCTTCAGCCCAGAGTTGTGTGTTGACTTCAGGCGTGTGTACAGCTGTACTGTCACTAAATCCTTTTAGCATGGAGCTGAGTATGTGGAAGCCAGCATGGCAGACTCGATAATAAGCTGAGTAGGATATTAAAGCGGAGCGCAGCTGATGGAGCTGCGCTTAAAAATCTCCACATTAATCCCCTTTTCTGAGGCTGATGTAAGAGCATGCGTTGTGGAGGATAAATATAATCTAATAATGGGAATTGGGATAATTCAAAATAAAACCAATTAAAAACATGTGTTTTGCTCAATCTGAGCTGAATCCCCTGAGCCTACAGTTGTGCAGCCTGTTTGGCTTTTGACTGGGAGCTTATATCATAGTGTCTCAGCCCTGCTCTCTACCCTGTGGACACAAACTGCTGTTAGTGTGTTTGACCCCAATGATGAGAGAAAGACTGGGCTATGCCAGCTCACTTTGGCAGAGATGCCCTTGTAAAGGCTCAATTACAGCTTGCTCACTCTGCTGGGACCTGAAATACATGGTTTTCTTTTCTCTTTCTCCAGCTGTACTGTATTAGATCTTATAGGTCAAACTTGCTGCTTGGCAGGAGTTCAGTTTGGCTGGACTGAAGTCTAGTAAACACTGAACTTCCAAAGCCAACAAGCAATGGAAGCCATTAACATGATAGTAACCACATACCTTAATAATCAAACACTAGCCTCAAACCACAGCAAGCTGTTAAATAGTCTCGGACAGTTTTGATTATGCGTTGATAAAAACAGCACTTGTAATATTTTCCCCTTTCCTGCAACCAGGGCTGGACTGGGACAAATCTAACTTAATCTTACCCAGCATTTTGGGACCGGGGTGGGGGTGGGTGGGTGGGGGATGGGTGATACACACCATTGTCCCTCTCAATATTGTTTTCGGGTGTGGAGGTCTGGGTGCTGACGGGATTCCACGGCTGGTGGATTTGCCTTATTTGCAAATGAGAAGCCACTGAACTGTGTGGACTGACAGCGTTCTGTGTCAGTCATATACATTATATATAGATAGATTTTGCACAGTAATAGTTAAATTGTTAAATTTGCTGCTGATCACTTTAAACTAGGCCCACCACTGTGCCTCAGTGGACAATAGAGAAAAATAAATAAAAGAGATAACAGTTGTGGTTGTTACATATGGGACCATCTCGCATGAAAAGGGTGAGGAGGATAAACTATGCTGAGGGAGCAGGGGGATATTCATTAACACAGATCAAGCAATGGAGAAACTCCCTCCACTGGAAACACACTCTCTGGCTTTTTCTTTCACTCTCTCTCTCTCTCAGTCTCTCTCAGTCTCTTATAGAGACAATATATGTGGGCATTATAGGAAGGTTTAACTGTCTAGATGCTAATTTAACTGTGGTTATTTTACTGTGCATTCATTTATAAGCCCTTATTTTGTATATAGAAATATAAATAAAAGATGAAGATCACCAATCACCAATTCTAATGCTCTCTGCAGTTCTGCAAAATGAAGACAAAAATAAAGCAAAGAAGCATTGAACATCGTATCAAGTGTGATCCTGCCAGGAAATGGAGTCACTTTTGCTTTACCGAAAAGCCAATGAAACAGTTTAAATGTTCTGCTGTCAAACTGGTTAAGGGCAGCAACAAGTTCATAGTTAAATGTTGACTGCTGTCACACTCTTCATAAGAATCTACTCATATAGAATCTATATAAAAGCTATATATTCTCTTCTGTTTTAGTGTGCACTAAAACAGGAAATCCTAAAAGCAGAGTTTTAGTAAGTGCACAGCAAATCGATTGATTTGTGAAAAAGCAGGTTTATCAACAAATCTGCTTGTGCTATCAGACTGTTACACAAGCTGTTACACAAGCTCTGGAAATGCATATGCAAGTCTATTAGAGATGGCAAACTTTTTAAGGTAAGTGCATGTAATTTAACTTAAGATCAGTTATAATTGGTGTGAAGGGAAACTAATTCCCAAACTGTTCTTATAAGGCCACTTGAAACATATTTCAAGGATTATGGCCCAATCTTTTAGTGTTTTACTCCATGAATTGACTCAGTATGTTGGCCAATATTTGCACTAGCCACCTTGAGAGTACTGTGTAAGTGTGTTCTGTGTGTTTGCTGTATGTTGATCTCCCTTAAGTGCTGTTTAAATCCTTGTCACAATGAAGTCAGTTCTAGCTGCTGCTCCCAGCCTTCCATTAGAAATACCCTAGAGGGAAGGCCTATAATGCAATTCCGTCATACTGAGTGTCCCTCACCACTGTTTGCAGAGATGATGTCTTCCCTGTGTGTAGGCCTCGGGCTTGCACTCAGTCTCTGTCCTCTCTCTATCTTTCTCTCTCTCCCTCTCTGTCTCTTTGTCTCTCTCTCTCTCTTTTATTCCTCGTTGTCTCACAGCAGAGTGAGGCTCAGCAGGGTCTCTTGTCTCAGATTCTGACGGTTAAATATGCCATTATTTTGTTTTAAAGACTCATCCATCACTCTAGCCCAAAGGAATATTGTCTCTGTCTCACTCATTCTTTCTCTGTCTCTCTCTCTTTCTCTCTATGTCCTCCTAGTGCCTGCCTGATGATCAGGCCCTCTCTCTACTGTACTCTGTCTGTTCCAGCCTCTTCTGTGGCTGAAATGGCATGACTGTGGAGATACAGATTAAATCTGCAATGGTGGGTGGCTACTGGCGCCAACTCATGTTTACAGTGGATTTAGAAGCATGTCTGTTTGTTTAATTTGTCTTTGACGATGCCTAACAGAAATAATAAAATTCCAAGGACTCAATCAGGCTAAGAAGTTGGTCAACAGGGCCACATGCAGAAAATGTACTCCTGCACTGGATAGTGCATAAAATGTTACTACACAAACCACAGTGAAGATTGTATAGGGTTCCAAATAAAACATTACTAAACTGACCTCAATGAAGCATGAGTAGTGTTGCATATCATTAAATCTACCAGCCTAACATTGTCTCCCCTTGTGATGTCAAAAAAGCTCCGCCCCATCAGGGCATGGACTTCATTGTTGTGCTATTCTATTGTTTTTTTTGTTTTTCATTTTCACTGCTCTTACATTTGTACTGTCCACTTTCTGCTGTGACAATGCACATTTTTCACTTGTGGGTAATAAAGGTTTATCTTATCTTATATGCACCAAGACATTAGCAGTAGATCAAGTAATTTCTGAGGTGGGGTCTGTACATCCCACTGATTATATTGTACATCCTCCAGGCTGAGAGTTCACAGGCCAATTCAAAAACAATTAAAAATTCTTTTGTTTCATGTTCCTAAAACCATTCTTGCACATTGTTTTGCAGTGTAGCAGGTATTATTATCCTTCTAAATAGGCCACCATTATTAGGAAATACTGTTGCCAAGTACTTGGTCAGCACCAGTGTTTAACTAAGTGGTGTGTGTAAAAGTAACATCCACATGAATGACCTGGTGTTTTGGAGATCACCCAGTCCTTCAGCCATTACAATTCAGCCCTTGTTAAAGTTGCACAGGTCCTTATGCTTGCCCATTTTCCCTGCTTCCAACACATCATCTTCATAAACTCTGGGAGACTGTTAATCACTGCCTAATATAGCCCAACCTGTCACTGTAAAGTTCACTTCCAGAGCACAATTAAACTGCCCCTAGGTAAAACGTATACTGTCCCATAATACAGCACTGCTAAAGTGACTCAAATGAAGAATTTATACTGTCCCATAACAAAGCATTATTAAACTGACCCCAGGGAATAGTGAATAAAGCCTGAATTCACTGATGGCAATGAAGAATGTGTAGTGTAAATCCTTACTAAACTAACCCCAGTGAAGAATATCTAGAGTGTAGATGGTTAGGAGTTTAAGTCTTCTGAAGGGTGTGCATATTGTGTGTGTACAGCTTACAGCTTACAGACACAAAACACTCCACAGGAAAGGATCACAGAAATGATTAATGTGGGCGCTCGTGTGTGTGTGCGCGGGTATCTGTGGTTCAACGCTTCCCTGATTAGTTTGTTTGTTCAGTTGTTTGCTCTGCTATCAGGCATAATGCATGCTGAATGCTGCCCAGTACGCTAACTAAATGAGCTAACACAGATAGAGAGGAGACCTGGTCCTGCAACAGCTTGCCACTGAGCTAATTCAGAAAGTGACACACACACACACACACGCACACGCACACACACACATACACACACACACATACTCGTAAGTGTTCTGGCTTTGTGACTGTGGGAATAAGCAAAGGTATAGCACTTATGTCTGAATGTTAAACAGCGCTTACCCTCCTGTCCCCTACTCCAGATGAATACTAACAGACAGTGTGTGTAAAAGACAATCCACGCACACACAGGCCTGTTCTCTAAAGAGTGTTGATGATGAAAGAGAGAGCTGGCAGGATTAGAGCTTTTCTCTACTTCATTATCAAAGCTGTGTGAGTTTATTCAGGTTTTAGCACAGCTCAACAGAGCTTCCCCCAATCCGACTACTGAATATTGAGCTTGTACTCGTTATGATGCACACACCTCTATCTTTATCAGTCAAGGCAAAAAGTACAGTAAGCTAAAAAGTAGTATGGTGCTTATCATATGAGAATGTGCAGTATGTGTACAGCTACTACACATTAAAGGACTCGTTTGGGTACCTGTGTTTTCAATACTGTCGACTTTTTTGTTGTACGTACTCTAGCTGTTGTGATAAAACGGTCAAAAATATATTTGAAAACACAAGTTATTAATAATGTGTGAATCCTTCACATAAAGTTACTGGACCAACAACAACTGCTTGGGTTAAAATGAACGTGTAATATCTTACATTTAAGTTTAAATTTACAATTTTGGAGATATGGGACGGTTCAAATGTATACATTTTTACAATATGGTGGTTTAAATTAATGTGTAGTAAGTAGGAAATTTATTCAGAAAGGGTGCTGCAGGTTATTTTTAATGCAAACTCTGTTGTCATGTATGGCTATGTAATTACAGGGCTAAAATTAACAAACATACATATATTACAGCTTTATAAAACTGCCCACCTTGCCATGCTTTATGAGGTCAACCATGATGACTGAATCCAAACAAAATGCAGGGTAAACGTAGAATCTTTCATGAGATTCAGCAGAACTTTCTCAAAATGAAAACCCTGAGACATATTTGGGCAGCTCTAATAAGGGGCTGCAGCTCTAATTTTGTCTTTATCTGCCTGAAAATTACGATGATGGGGCTAATGTTTATCTGGCGTAAGCCCTAAGTAGCAGAAGAAGGGAAATGGTGAGGATATTCAAGCTTTCCCATCCAAATGAACAGGACAGAGTACAATGCTTTTTCTTTCTCCATGTAGAGATATAATTATACTTGGAAAATTGCACTGTATTGACAAAATGATTTTTCTGCACCTACTGTGCCCATGGTCTCTCTCTGAGACTGCCAGAGAAGTATCAGTAAAATGTCTGTCTGCTTCTGCGTTCATATTTTTTGGAGTTTCCTGTTACAGAGGATGATACAAAAAAAAAATGTGGTTTTATACCAGACAGGGAGAAAGCAGGTTGATAAAACTGTTCTGGCAAGTCCAGCTTCTGAATAATAATAACGTCCCTGTCCCTGAAATGATCACAGTAGGACTTGATTGAAACTCACTCTCTGCTCCAGGCAGTCAGTAGCTGATTATTGACCTGCTTAAAGAAATTCTTTAATAAGAATAATGGAGAACAGAGGGTGAGTCCTACTGCCGTCCGTTAAAACCTCAGCTGTCACCACTGGCATCCCCACAGGAGCCGTGTCTCTGTGTGTGTGTGTGTGTGTGTGTGTGTGTGCATTTTAGACAGAGATAGAGAGGTCAGGACCAGAGTCTGGGGAATGCTCTGGGAGACATAATTAAATCAACAATAAAAGATTTCCGGGGAGGAGTCCCTTAAAATTAAATTTTCTTCTACAAGACGTTCCCCAGCAGGGGAGATCCCACAGAGCAGCAGGAATGGAAAGCTGGGTTAAACAAAGGTTAGATACTGGGAATTCGGCGCCCCGCTCCATCCTTAAGCATGAGCAAACAAACATGATTATTACAATGAACAGCCAAACAAACCCATTTTAATCCTACTCAATCTAAACAATCTCGCCACACTGACAGCTGAATTTTCACTGTATATGTCCATATCACAGCCACACTTTAATTTAATTACTTTCTCCTAAAGATATTTCACTGTAAAAGCCAATTCCCTAGTAGCTTATAATGGACTCATGCCTGCATATCCGTGGTGCTGAGATAACCTTATCACTCAGTATGCCTGGTAGACTCATCCAAATAAAGGTGCCGCATAGGAATCCCTGTATTCATTGTATTCATAAAGGAGATGGTGTGTGAAGAACCATTTAATGCTTAAAGACCCTCATCATTAGATACAGTGGGGCAAAAAAGTATTTAGTCAGCCACCAATTGTGCAAGTTCTCCCACTTAAAAAGATGAGAGGCCTGTA
>JBBPDH010000124.1:17221974-17233964 GCA_037974565.1 Clupeocharax schoutedeni
CGGGCAACGAAGGAGTGGCTTCATAAGAAGCATTTCAAGGTCCTGTAGTGGCCTAGTCTCCAGATCTCAACCCCATAGAAAACCTTTGGAGGGAGTTGAAAGTCCGTGTTGCCCAGCGGCAGCCCCAGAACATCACTGCTCTAGAGGAGATCTGCACGGAGGAATGGGCCAAAGTACAGCAACAGTGTGTGAGAGCCTTGTGAAGACTTACAGAAAACGTTTGACCTCCGTCATTGCCAACAAAGGGTATATAACAAAGTATTGAGGTGAACTTTCGTTTTTGACCAAATACATAATTTGCAAATAAATTCTTTAAAAATCAGACAATGTGATTTTCATAGTTGAGGTATAGCTATGGTGAAAATTACAGGCCTCTCTCATCTTTTCAATTGGGAGAACTTGCACAATTGGTGGCTGACTAAATACAGCCCCACTGTACCTGTTCTATATTAGTTAAAAGGATTTGTTTTGTCAGTATTTTGCAAGGAACAAAAATGGAGCCAGAAATATAATCATGCTTCACATCCTTAATCTGAGTTCTGATTCATAACCAGCAACACTCATTAGTTGTTGTGTGTTGATATCAATACATCAATACAAACACAATTGCCAAGTGTAATAGCTTTTTAAACCTATTATTATAACAGTCCTACATGTCATTTACATTGACATTTTTTGATAAGTATCTAGTAACAGAGTATTCTGCAAAATGACCAGACAAGTCATTCTCTGAGAGCTAGTTTTTCATTTCTACATTTGTAGGCTTGATTTGTGAAAGTGATTAATTGGACTATAGCATCTGGATGAGGTAGCAAAAGCTTACCTTTAAGTAAACACCAAGATGTGCTGAGTAAAACCTTAAATAAGTTGCTGCTGGCTTTTGTCTCAGCTGCTCCTGTCACTGTTTGGGCAGTGAAAACTTTGTCTCTTGGCTCTTTGACAGGCTTTTAAAATGGCTGGTTGGTCTGAGCATACAAGATGTTGTGACTTGGAAACTTACCAAGTGAATCCAGGTAAAGACTACGATCCTTCATTGATTTCATCTGTTGAATATTCTCCAGTCAGGTGGATCCAGCAGAAGGGGAAAGGGCAAGGGTCAAAGTTTGGGCCTGAAAGGACAGAGTCCAGCATAGTTCTGTTAATTTTTTGCTCTAAACCTAGCATGATTAACTGAATAAGACATGCTTCAACACAACAATCAATACACAGTGCTGGATTCCATCTCTACAGGACTGTAATTTGAAACCCAGGGATAAAGGTATGGGGGAGGAGACAAGATAGGCCTGTTAAAGATTTTTTAAAGGCTTTGGATAATTGAGGCATTGATTGTGTAGGTGAGGATCACTGACAAGAAAAGAGGTTTAAGTGTCTTTAAATGGGGTTGTATAGTAAGTAAGCATCAGATACACTTGCTGGAGTGGGTCTACAACAATGGTCATCAACATGCCCAATTTGGATCCAGAATTGTCTATCACAACCAGCCAATGGCAGGGAAGACGAAAAGCAACAGAATGGAAAGTAATCCAAAACAGGATGCAACACTGACCACAGAAAGCTTCAGTTTTGTTTTGTACTTCCATTATGTGATGAGTAGTATAAATTAGTTGAACCAGCTCTGACTTATAGAACCATAAGTCGCACATAACTAAAAACAGTTGGGTCTTTGGTCACCGTTCAGCAAGAATAAGCAGATGCTCAGCCAAGCTTGTTAAATTATACCTTTCCTAAGCCTTTGATAAGACAAGGTCCTAGAAAACAGAGTTCACAAACAAAAGCTGCAGGGATGACTTTAGATTAAAGGCTGAAAGTAAGTGACCCACTTGTGAAATTACATTTCTGGCATTTTTCTGCATTTATCCCCGCAAGCATATCTTTCCTAACCAGTGTAAATTGGCTCGTTTATACTGTGCACATTGAAGAAAGAGAAAAGCCACAAAAAGGGGGCAGAGGTGGCCATAGAAACAGTACCTTGGCCCTTAGGTGTAACATCAAGTATTTAATAATTAATATAATTTAGATGTATGTCATTTTTGGAAAATTACAAAAATGACTGCACTTTGTACTATTTGTTAATTTGTGTGATTGCATCATCTGTTCTTCTTAAGTTTTAATTTTTAAATTCTTTTTATTACCAAAAAAGGAGCCATTTCACCTCTAAGCTTGTATGGAATTTTGAACCGTTCCAATGTCAAGATGTCCTTTAATATCTCGTGTTGTGCGCAGGTATTCCGATTTTTGATTGGTCAGGGCAGAGTATTGATGACTTAAAATTTGTCTTTGTGATTGAGACACCTCTGTAATATAATGGAGAGAGAGTAGACAGTCACCTTGCCTTAAGTGTTGGGGAAAGAGACTGTGATGTCACTAAGGCAGCTGGAATATGTTATAAATCTGAGAAACACAAATGGGAAGAAACAAATACATAGCAAAACATACAGCATACTTATAAATATACTAAAGCCCTAAAAAATATGTGTGCCATTGTTAGTGGTTTTAAAAAAGTAATCAGCCTGTGAATGCATTCAGCTATCCTGAACCAAGTTCATACTGCTATTTTTTTTCATAATTTTTTTTGCCCCTAAAATTAAACACTTGTTTAATAGCAACCATGTGATTACATTTCACATTTCCTTATTGAAATGCATCTAGTTGTTGCTGCCAGAAATGAAGATGTTAGTGAGTCACTCATGTTTGTGACATGCATCATTTTTGCTCTTAACTGTCTAACAACTTACTTCAAACACATACAAAAAATAGATCATAGTGGCATCATATATGATGTCCATTCGAATTATGAGCCATTTATTACATGAATTCTTATAATGCAGTAAATACACTGCATTAAAGAGAGACACAAAATTACTTGAAAAAGCTTATATTTGGATGGCAAGTATGCTAAGTAGCACAGCAGCTAACTGTCAGTCAGCAGACTCCAGGACTGCTCAGAGTAGCAGTCCTGTGATTCCAGACAACTTGCATTAATGTGACCTATGAGTTACGGAATATTAATATCACAGAAGGCTGCAGGTGACTCTAAACAGTCATCAATATAACAAACTGAATCAAAATGTTCATTGTTTGCTGAGAGTATCCTGGCTAAGACACTCATGTTAATACATTTAAACAATGCTTGTCAAAACATTGCAGGCTGATTCAACAATGTCACACCCACAATTCTTTATAAAATTGTGTCTTTATAAAATATTCTGAGGTAAAGCTCAATTTTAGTACATAGCAATAGAACTGTGATACTAATTTATTGCCTATGATGTGCACTTCTTATGGAAATAGAAGACCAATTACTCATTTATCCTACGCTGTAGCACAGCACTGATGTGACTCATATTTATCAGTGATAATGAGGTCGTTTGTGCCATGTGTCAACATGGTGAATCCCAGTAATTTACTGCGTAGTGCAATCATGTAATTTCCATGTATGCCAGAATTTAGATAGCAATTAAGACTTGTTTAATGAATGGAGTCTGTGGTGTTTAATAGCCCTTAATAGTACAAATCATAGTGGGTGCATTGCATTGTTAATCCTCTATATTTGAACTCCTTTTATTTACCTGCTGTAATCAAAATCCTCAGCCAGTTCGCATGTGCTCTGTAAGTTGGACTCTGCAGTGGTGGCATAATTGTTAGTAAGTGCTAATGTTTTGTTTTGCTTCATGCGGGAGAGTTGTTGCCTCTGCCCATGCAATGTAATTTAGTTTGTTAATGATCTCCGGCCTCAGCTGTTGAGCTCAAACCAAAGAGCCGGGACGCAGAAGAAAGGCGAAACTTGAGGCTAGCATACATTTATCGCAAAAAGCAATACACACACACACACACACACACACACACACATACTCTCAAACCCCAGCAGAAAATTCATCAACTTGCACAACAGTAGCATCAGTATGCAGGCAAGAGCGAGAGGGGCTGTGCGAATGGCAGCACAATGCTTCATTCTTCTTGTCTTCATGCACTTCTGAGCCCAGTGCTGCATTAATCCAGCCATGCTACTGTGGAGTGGCCGCAGCGCAAAAGAGTAATGTTTATCTAGAGCAGACAGCCTGGATTGCACGGCAAGGGGTGGAATGGTGGGGATAAGGGAATTTCCAGTGGATGGGGAGAAAAGACCATGGGGAAATGGTACGGAAGGGGGGAAATTGAATGCTTCAGCACAGGTGAGAGAGGACTGCATCTGGCTGATAACTCTCAGTCTCTGACTCCTTATTGTGCCATGCCAAACACTCATGACGGGAGAAATAAGCAGCGACCCCAGAAGAGACAAAGCATTGCAATGCGCCGCTTCAAACCTCAAACCACAACCCAGACTCTCGGTATCCTTAATGGCCTTGGGAATGCTGTGTACTGAAGTCCTTCAGAGTTGTTTTAAATGCAAGCTACTCTCATGCACACATTGCCAGGTCAGCATGGCTGTGTTTGAAGATACTCTTTGGAAAATAAATTAACCCTGATTTGGTCCTGGGAAGTAGCACTTGCAAAAGATTAGTCATAATATACAGTGCAGCATCTACTTGTCCATGAATTTTGAAGTTTATATGGTCTGTATGTGCTGATGAATTAACCTGACCAGAATAGGGCATGATCGACATTTTTTCGGAAGAAATTTGAAAATAAAATATTGAAAGGAATGCATAGTGTAGTGTTTTGAAGGCAACAAAATGTTATTTGAAATCATTTTGGTTCTATGAAGAACCTTCCAATCGATAGTTCTTTAAGGAAACAGTGTGCCTCAAGCTGTTTTATAAATTTGAGATAATTGAATATAATGACTTTCCAGGCATTCTTCTAGAAATGAAAATCCTGTGATACAATTGCCATAATGCGTTTAAGAAGATTTTAGAACTTTTTTCTTGTCCTTGGTACAATTAATTAGTATTCAGTTCTGTTTCTGTGGTCTAACACACCTACTAAACCAGGGAACTGACAGGCCAGATGAATCTGATGTGTTGAAGTTGGGGAGCCGCAAAACTCTGCCAGACATCAACCCCACAGGAATGGAACTGAATGTACTTTCTGTACAAGCTATTTCATTTCAATATGGCTGCCAGTGAAAGTCATTCAGTTGGGACAGAAGATCGGTCGTTTCTGGCCCAAGAGTTATAAATGAGTGGCTCCTCACACTGCACTGAGAAACAGGTGTGTAATTTCTTTAGCAGGCCATTGCAAAAGGTTCGATGCATGTGTCGAGTGACAAGGTGTAGGTAAATCCGCAAAGCCCTCATACTTTCTGTCCCTGAATCGTACTTCATTCCTTGGCTATTTTCCGCAGCACTTTCTGAGAATAATAGCAGCCACAAATCATGCTCCTGGCAGCGCTGCTCAGGAAATTGATGTTCTTTCATTTCAAAACAATGGAGAGCCTTATGAGGGGGCTGATGATGTCATAACTCCAGTGGTTGACAGGTTTTTTGTAGGGGGGTTGGGTGTTGGGAACCGGGGATGAGGGTGGGTGCTAGCAGGGACGGCTTAATCAATCCCAGCATGCTCCAGACACAGGACTGCAATCAGGTCCCTGAGCAGACATCTTCAATCAACTGTGGCCAGCCTAAACACACACACACACACACACACACACACAAACACACACACACACACACACACACTAACTGTGCACAGAGCAAATCAAACCCCCAAGCTCAATCCCGTCTCTTGCTACCCCTCTCTGTCTTGGCTGAGACGGTCTTACAGGTATTTTCCAGCAAGTATGTGCATCTGTTTGTCTGTCTAAAGTGTCAGCCTGAGAGAGGAGGGAGAGAAGATTTTACGCCAGATGACCACACAAGCGCAGATACAGAGCAGACTGTGCTCACAATGTGTATGAAGTTTATGTTGGATTTACTAAGACTGCAGCCACTGCAGCCTCTATCAAAATTCAGTGATAGAGATATAAGGATATCATACATTACAGTTTGCATAACTTTTAGTAAATCAAGTGGAGTGGCTAAATAACTGTACTTCCAAATTCCACTTTTCACATAACACCTTTGCACATGGCCTATATACTTACTCTCTCTGTCTCTTTCTTCTATTTCTTTTCTCTTTATGTACTCTTTCTCTCTCTTTCTTCCTCTTCCCTCTTTCTCTCTCTCTCTCTCTCTCTCTCTCTCTCTCTCTGATTGTAATTTCTGACGAATTGGTCACACACTGTTCTATTGTAAGCTGAGCTTTTGTGCTTCCCTGTGTAATAGACTGGGCCAGGCTCCACTCTGGCTTGAACCATGCTTGTTTAAATATGCAGCAAGTTAATAAAAAATCACATTTTTTGACAGAATTCTCATCAGACTTGTCCGTCAAATCCTATCAGCTCGTGATTAATTTCCCCCTTGCCGCTTGAGGTTTATCAGCCAAATCGAGGCTAACCACATATTAAACATGCTTGGAACCCACCAATAAATAGGTACACGTGTGCTCCATTCAGCAGGTCTCTATAATTGAAAAGCAATTAGCTTGGCGTGAATCCTAGTACCAGTCTGGCGGTGGCAATAGGCATTGGGAATATTTTTGCTACTGAAGTAGTTTTATAGTCTTGTGAATGCATTTGAATAACACAATGAGAAAGCGTTCTATATTGTTGATGAAAAAAGGAAAACACAGGCCGTTAATACTGGTCTATATCTAGCATATGACTTTGATTACAAAGTGTATTTAATGTGTATTTGGCTTCCTTAATTCTCTTTGTTTAAAAATCACACATATCATATTCTAATGAACTTTTCTTGATTCAGTCTTTCAAATAGAAGTGTGCGACTGTGTAAAGTTTGTTTGTTAGTGTATTGTTATTGATATGTGTTCTTCCACATTACTCATGCTGAGGGGAACTTTTCCCGTCTTAGTCTTATAATATTTCAATACCTATCTCAGAGGTTTGAGCTCCTATGAACACAAAAGTCACTTTTAAAATGAAATTTGTATTTGCTATTTACACCTGGTTATAAAATCGGTCAGTAATGTATAAGAATGTTCTACAATTTTGTTTGTTTAATAGGACTAAAACACCACCAGCTGACCTGTAGAGCAATAGCACAATGCTGTGCAACATTACACTGCACTCATGTACTTACATTTTTTTTGTTCTCAAATAGAATATAGTTTTGTAATCATTATTCCAACATTTGTCTGCAAAGCATGCAGTATTCAAGTATGTCATTAACCATATTTTCATATTTTCATACCAAACTAAAATAATGATCCAATTATGTCACATTATTGATTTAAGAAAACTCCACATTATATGAGGCTTCAAGAACAATATATATTTTTTTCTATACCAGTACTTCTAAGCGTAGAATTGGTTAGGAACTTATATTCTTAGGAGTGCTCTCTATATATATAGAACTGAACCTATTTGTGCCATTGCTAGACATGAGTGTATCGCTATTTTCCCTGAATTGATGCTGATCTCTGTTCTGGTCAGGCCTGCCCGTGTGAGTTAGCTGACTCACAGCTCTGACGGCTTGTGCATTCCTGCACTAGCTGCTGTTTGTCTTGAGGACAAAATGGTGCAGATGAAGCCATCCTGCTGGCTAACAGCCGAGCAGTCGCTTCAAAACCTGCTGGCCAGCAGACACACGTGTGACCAATGGGGCTTTCCTGCCTGTCAGAGAAGAGAGATGAGAGAACCAACCCGTAGGGGCGTCTCACACACACACACACACACACACACACACACACACACACACACACAGGAACACAAACTGTCTCTCTTTCTCTGTCCCTGTATGTCTATCTCTCTCGATCTCTCTCTCGACACTGTCAGGGTTGAGGTTATGGTTGGCTGGTTTCTTGGCGATGGTGAAGCGTGAAGAGACAAGCAGGGAGAAGTTATGTCTGTCTGCCAATGCACCAGCTTGTGTCTCACGCATACCCTCTCACACCGCTGTCACCGTTCAGCTAGTGTGGCCAAACATCAAATACACACTGGGTCAGTCCCAACACACTCACATACAGTCTTCATCCTGCAAACCTGTAAACTCAGTTCAACCAAATGCATACACATATTGTTCAAGCACACTCTGTCATACAGGGTGCAGATAGGTGATTGACACAGTGACTGAGGGCAGATGGTGCATCTCTTTGTATGCTCTATTTAAATACCATTCCAATGGGACAGTGAAGTGAAGTAACATTACCATTACATTGTCTATTGCGTTGTCTATGACTCAAACCACTGCGTGGGATCTGTATATGAATTACAGAGATGGGATGGTGTATTTGATTTACGTGTGGTTGTCACAACAAAAAACAACATATGTCTGTCTTGACAATTTGTAAGCTACATCTTCATCATGTATGCAGGGACAATTCTGCAGCAGCAACAATACATAAAGCATGGATGCACAGCCACAGTTCTAGAGGTCCAGTGTCCAGCTGGTGCAGCTTGGTAGACCTCCCACTCAAGCACCCCCACTAAATCTGCCAATTAACAAATGAGTTGAAGCAGGTGTGTTTAGGCAGGAAAACTGTACTGGATGCCCACCCTCCAGGACTAGAGTCGTGTTCCCTGATAGAAAGCTATGAGGAGTATCACTCTTTTGAAGTCAATTTGAATGCCTTCCGAATTGTAACGTTTGGCATAGTACACATCAGGCTTCTGCATTTCAGCTTCATCTGTGTCACAGTGAATACAAGCAAATGGATGCAAAAAAAACAAGCATTTGTTTGATGGGTTAATTTTAAGTTCTGCTCTTTTATATTTGTTTTGTTGGAATTGTTCATTTTGATAATGTTTAAATTTCACAATGACATGTCTAAATTGTTTATTTTATGTGTGATATCATATTACATATTTCATATTTGAACTGAGCATTTTTATAATTGAATTGTAAATTTGAATTAATTATGAAAATGTTAATCTGAATTGTTAATTTAATATTTGAATAGTTAATTGTATGTTTATATTTGAGTTGTTAATTTGTTGTGCAAGGTAATTACTTGAGCACTTTTTATTCTTATTTGAAAAATTTGTGCCATTTGGAAAACATTTTCAATGAACTACCACTAGAGTAGCAGTAGCAGGGTTTTACAGTACTCTTTCAACCTGTATGTGTTGAATCAGCGTGTGATTTAGTTTTCTCCACTCTGTCAGTATCTTATCAAGTCCTGTTCCAGTCCTCTAGTGTGTGCTCTGTGTGCTCACACACTCCATTCAATTCTGTAGAGTCTTACTAAAATTATTGAGGGTGTCCAACTTAATTCTGTAACCTCATCTATCATCACTGACACATTCTCTATGGAATTGTAGTGTGTGTGTATGTGTGTGTGGTCATTTTAGTGAGTAAAGGCTTGGCTGATGTCAAATAGAACCCAGAGAGAAATACAGCAGCAGAGAGAATGTGTGTGTAACTGCTTTGATTGTATATAGGGGCATATGGACTGTTCAGTCTGAAAAGGCGTTAGTGTTACAGCATGTGGAGTCTGTACTTCAGCCAGGTTAGCTCTCACAGTGAGGAGTGTGTATGCTTCAAAACATCAACAACAAATATAACTCGTTATGAAAACAACTTTCTTCACATTCTTCACATTAAATCATTAAATAGAAATATCTGTATCATTTTACCCACATTATCTCCATATTCTTCTGATGGAGAGATATATAACACACACACATATACACACACACACACACACACACACACACACACACACATACGCACATACATACATTTTATTCAGTAGTTACTAAACTCTTTAGCAACACTGGATCTCGTCTGCACCTCTGGCATTGTCATCAATAACTTGATTCACACTGACCTTGTTATCTCAGATCAACCTCGCAATCATCTGCAACATTGACATGCCAGCCCCTCCTGCTAAGCATAAGCTCACCATGACTTTCGGGAAACTATCATCCATAAATTTCTCTTCTCTCTCTTCCACCCTAACTGCCACCATCTACAGATACCCTGAGCACCTCCACCACCACCAGCCTGGTCAACACCTACAATAATATTCTCTCTTCCTGCCTTAACACAATAGCTCCCTTAAAGGCCAAAGCAGTCTCATTCACACTCTCTGCTCCGTGGTATTCCAATGAACTCCAAAAACTCAAAGCCAAAAGCTGACAGCTGGAACAGCTCTATAAGAAAACTGGTCTCCTCCTACTACTCCTCCATAGCCAGTCTGGATCCAAAAATCCAAAGACACTTTTTTCCTCTATGGAAAAGCTCCTTAATCCCTATAGCTGCACTTTTTTGTGTAAAATCCATGACCTGGCCCCCCTGCTGACTCCATTGTTCCCCTCCTTTATAGACACAATTGCAAACTCCTTCATCACCTCTAAATGCAACTCCTTTCTTGCATTCTTCAAATTCAAAATAGACAAGATAATATTCATGACAAACTGACCCATGGGACCATCAGCACCATCACCACCACATCTCTAACCCCCTCTCCCCAACCTCCAGCCCAACTCACCTTCTCATTCTCCAGCACCACTAAAGCTGATCTGTCTCTCTCTCTCACCGGAATCTTTAACCTGTCACCTGGACCCTATCCCCACAAACCTTGTCAAAGCCTGTCTCCCCTCACTCTCCCCTCTCTTTAGCAAGATCATTAACTCATCTCTGTCCACCGGGATTTTCCCCCTTCTCTGAAGATCATCACTATCACACCAATTCTGAAAAAATTTGGACTTGATCCTTTCTGTCGAAAGTCCTTGAGCGAGTTGTAGCTGCTCAACTCCAAATCCATCTAAACTTCAATAACCTATATGAACGTCCTCTCCTAAAAATCGCCAATGACATATTCCTAGTTGCAGATTCTGGTCTCTTCACACTCCTCATCTTCCTCAACCTCAGCACTGCCTTTGACACCATCAACCACTCCATCCTCTCATCTCCATCTCACGTCTCCAGGATTCTGGGATAACTGGTACAGCCCTTGCCTGGTTCATCATCTCTATGTCGATGATATAACTCTGTCTCTCCTTTAAGACATTAACATCTGCTTACCACTCCACCCTCACACTCCCTGCCTCAGTGATATTAAATCATGGAGCCAAAAGGACTTCCTTCAGCTCAACTACAATAATTCTAAAATAATCATCATTTGCCCACATTCCCTCAAACTCCCTGCACAGAATTATGCCCTTAACATTGATGGCTCCCGTGTTGATTCCTCCAACCACGTTCGTAACTTTGGAATCATTTTTGTCTCCAACCTCTCTTTTGTACCTCACATAATACAGGTCTCCAAATCAGCCTTCCTCTATCTCCGAAATATTGGCCACCTCCGCCCTTCCTTATCCTTCACTGCAACTAAAACCCTCATTCACTCCCTCATCACCTCCAGACTTGATTTCTGCAACAGCATTCTTTACGGCCTTCCATCCAAAACTCTAAATAAACTATGGTATGTCCAGAACTCTGCTGCCTGGCTGCTTACCTCCACTCATCAACATGAACATATCACCCCTGTCCTCCGCAACCTTCACTGGCTCCCTGTTAAAGTCAGGATCAACTTCAAAATACTGCTACTCACCTACAAAGTCCTCAACAACCAAGCAGCTCCCTACCTCTCTGACCTTCTCTTCCATCCAGGCTCAGCATGTTGCCTTAGGTCCACTGATGCACAAGGCCTCATAACAGCTAGGAACAAGCTCTGAACTTGGGGAGACAGGGCTTTTGCTGCTGCTGCACCCTCCCTCTGGAATGCCCCTACCGCCCACATCTGGCAATCAAAGACCCCTTTAAGCAGTCACTCAAAACCCACCTTTTCCAGCGTGTTTCTTCCAGCTGACGAAGTTATAAATTCCATGTTGACTACAATGTCTAATCTGTTTGTATTCTTGCCCATGTCCATATGTTTCTCCCTTCATGTTTTGTTTGTCTACTCAAATTGTACCAGCATCTTTGAGCATTTTGAAAAGTGCTTTATGAATTGAATGTATTAATATTATTTTTATTATTATTATTATTGTTGTTGTTGTTGTTGTTGTTGTTGTTGTTGTTATTATTATTATTATTATTATTATTATT
>JBBPDH010000124.1:17234064-17245455 GCA_037974565.1 Clupeocharax schoutedeni
TTAAACATTGAGGATTTCTTTAAAAAAAATGTCAAAGTCTCGTCTCGTTCTCGTGAACCCAGTCTCGTGTCTCGTCTTGTCACACCCCTAATATATACACTAGATGAGAGTAAAATGTCACTGCGTTTGGTTGTTCACTAGGGAAGTCGTGTAAACTGGGTCGTCCAGGTAGCCTGTTGAAATCTGTCTGCCAGCTATTTCCGTGAACGGGCAGATGCAAAATTGGCATTTAAGTGTGCTAGCTCATGTCTGGTTTAATGTTATGTCTGAAAATCTAATTCACTATTTGTTTAGAGAGATTATGACTTCTAGAACCATATTCTAAAGTATCCAAAAGACTATAGAGGGACATGTATATTAAACTGTTTGTTTGTGTGTGTTTTTTCAGGCTGAGGATGTGAATCGGACACTGGAGGGTGGTAGGAAGCCTCTGCACTATGCTGCTGACTGTGGTCAGACTGAGATGCTGGAGTTCTTGTTGTCTAAAGGTGCAGATGTAAATGTAAGTCCTGTAAATATGGTAATGAACACAAAGAGGGCCCCATTTTCAGAAATATTACTAAAACACTTAAGTGGAAAAAAATAAACAGAAACAGGATGATGAGCAAAATGTAAAATGCTGAATAGTTTGCTCTGGGATCACTTATTGATTTAATTAAAATTTTCTGAGTTACAGCATTGGTAAGTCCTGTGAGTGTCTGTGATGGAATAAATACAGCAAATTACAGACATTGTTGTAGGTTTTTTATGAAATTTAATGTTTAAACATTGTTTTTTACACCAAAGCTTTTTTGTGGGTGGAAAAATTCTATCATGCTCAGTGATCACAGAAATTAATTCATTGAATGGTAAAGAAGATGGTTATTTTGAATTAAAAAGGCACACTCTTGGATAAACATTGCATGAGAGCTGTGTACAGAGATGCTGTAATCCATCTGGAAGCTCCACGCATGAAAAGAAATAACCCACATTACACCATGAGTAATGATTTTCAATACAGCCTTTTCTTCTGACATGTTAAATATTGAACAATTAAAATGTATCAATACTATTTGGACAGATTTTACTAAAAGCACCATATGATGATTTAACGAATCTAAAGAATTAAAGAATCTAAACTAAAGTGACTTCTCTCTGGTGTTTTAAATAATCCAAACATCATAAAAATCGGCACGCATTTTAGTTAGTACAACATTTTATATGCACAACTGGTTTAGTGGTCCATTGTTTAAGCTTTAAACAGATTTAATGGTATACAAGTATGCAACCTGTATACTGTGTGATATTATTTGCAGCAGATGAGCTGTGACTTCCATGTATCCGACTGCTTTATAAAGCACATCTTGCAGATACTTTAGAAGGCCCAGTAAGAACTTGCCAATCAGAATTTGCAGTGCGGTAGTGAACATTGTCCTGCCATTAGTGAATACCACTGTTATAAAGGGGTGTATTTGGTCTGCATGTCAAAGTATCATCCAGTTTTTTCCACTCTACCTTGGTTCCATGGTGCAACTTCCTGACCGTCCATATGACTAACCACCTTCCTCCATTTTTCTATGGTCCAGTATTAGTGCCGTGATCGGCACATGGGCACTCAGACCGGTTTGTGTCTACCCACCCCAAACGCAGCAAGCTGCAGTGCACTGTGTGTTTTGACACCTTTCTGTCATAGCCATGATCTATTTTTCATCAGTTTGTGCTACAGTGGCTCTTCTATGGAATCAATCCAGATCTTCTGGCCTTCACTTCCCATGCACATCAATAAGATTGGGCCCTGTCATTATTTTACTGGTTGTTTTTCCTTGGACCTCATTTAGTAGGTACTGACCCCTGCAGACTGGGAGCACCCTACAAGACCTGTGGTTTTGGAGATGCTCTGGCCGAGTCATCGAACCATCGCAGTTTGACATTTGCAAAAATCATTCCCATTCATACGCTTGCCCATTTTCCCCAGCTTTCAGTGCTTTAACAACTGACTGTTTACATGCTGCCTAATTACTTTGCTAACAGTGTGTGCAAATGGGCTTTTAAACTATGCGTGCCATATGTGTTAGTCCATTGACATTTCTATAGAAACCAGTCTTACAGACGGAAGTGAGTTTGGAAGCAGTATTACTAACCATGTTGACAAGACACTGGACAAATAAAGCTTTTTCTCTGCCATGGTGGTCATTTCTATTCCTATTTATTTGTCCTATTCTTCCTATTATTTTGCATAATAATTTCCGTATATCCTTCTGTGTGTCTGAGCTCATATGTTAGATTTAGTAACGCTGGTATATCATGATATAGTTATAATATTGCTGACCTTTGTTGAAAGTGGCTATGTGCATGTTAGGCACTGCACCAAGAAATTACTTGTTTGTGTTTATTATGCCTCTCTGAAGTTCTGAGCACTTGCTTTGCAAATTAGACATTTATTTTCACTTTTACACACCAATAGAAGCTTGCTTTTCATAATCTGTTCTCTGAAAGCAAAGCATGAAGTCAATATGCGGCAGATGAAAAATTCAGAGTACTGCAGTAAATACAATAAGAACATTTCCTGGTTTCTCTCTCTTGATTCTTTCTTTCTTTATTAGTGCACCCTCTCTTCATCTTTCCTGCTTGCTTTCTCTCTCACTTCTGTTTTTTTTATCTTTCTCTTTTGCTTGTGTGCTCTGTCTCTCGCTATCTCTCATTTGCTTAGTTCCTCTCTTATTGTCTTTCTATCTTTTGCTTGCCTTTTCTCTTGCTTGTGCGCTCTCTCTTGCTCTCTTTCAAGGAGATAACAAATAAGGTGTTCAATGATGATGAGTATGATGCATCTATCTGTTAGTAAATGTTTGTAACTGTCTCTCTCTAGGCTCCAGACAAACATGGTATCACTCCGCTGCTTTCGGCCACTTATGAGGGTCACGTCACCTGCGTCAAGATTCTGCTAGAGAAGGTACCGATATGTGCTTCAGTATAAACCTTTGACTGTGCTGTGGTTTGTGGCTGGTCTGCAGTGTAAGCATAGCGCCTGTCATTGCTAATTGGATAGGCTATTTGTGTTTTCGAGGGTGGAGGGGCACATTCTAGCAAAGAAGAAAACCTATCCGTGTGTGTTTGTTCTAAAGCAGTCTTTTATTCTTACCAGTGTATTCTGCTACATCTGCAGCTGTACTGAATAGAGTGCATGAATGGATTTGTGTTTGCCTCCTTTCTTTCAACACAGACACACATACAGTGGCTGCAAAGGGGTCATACAGAGTTATGTAGCACTTTTGTTCTGACAAAGGACACATTAGTCTTTAGTTCAGTTGCTGACACTGATGAACAGAGCAGATGAATGCGTGTGCTCACCATGAATTAGAATAAACAATCGTCAGATTTCATTATGAACTAAAAGTCTTATCTTGCTGGTGTTCCAGCATTCCATCCACGTTTTGTTTTTCAAACTATTTTTTCATGAACAGAAACCTATGAAGCACAATCTGTCACTTGTGTTGAAAAATCCAGAAACAAAAAGGTGACAAAGTTTAAGTTCTTGCCTAATTGGAACAATATGATTTAATGTTTTTGTTTGTTTTGATAATGTTTTGATATTCTATATTTTTTAAATAAGGGATAAAACTTTCTTTCAACTAACAATGAAAACTGCATTTAGACCTTATTCATAAAACCGTCAAGCAGACGTCAAGTTAGATTATTTGTAGGTTAAAGAAAGCTTACCAACTTGAGCATGATTTCACTTATTTTCAGCTTGCATATCATTACCCAACTCCACAGCCATGAATTACAAATGACCGCCATAGAGAAGCAGTCTGTCACACTGACAAAGCTGCATAAGCATTCTACATATCAGCACTAAAGAAGTTAAAATAGATGATGGGGGAAAATTTATATACCACATATTCTACATTGTGCTTTTTCTTTTACCCATTTATGTGAATATTTATTTATTTATATTGTATTTGCTGCCATTAGTGTAATGTCCACACTTGGAAAAGTGCCTTCTAGGATTGGAATGTTGTACAAGCAGCCTCATATTGTTCGAGCCTTTTTAGGCCTGTATAGCTCACTACACAGCTTGTAGCCCCTACAAATTCAGGAATTTGTTACTATCAGGGCTGAATGCATGAGGAACCCTAGGCTAGCCCTTGCTCTCCTCTTGCATTAATGAACCTTGGGTGCTCAACTGGTTGTTCTACCTTTGACCATTTTTGTTTGGTATTAACCATTGCATACCAGGAATCCCTCACAAGACCTGCTGTTTTGGAGATACAGTTTGACCTTTGCCAAAATGACCCAAACACTAATGCCCTTTTCCTGCCTGATTGTTTACTTGCTGCCTAATATATCCCACTCCTTGACAGATGCCACTGGAAATATTCAGTGTTCACCCAATAATAATTTTAACATTGCAGCAGATCAATGTGTATTCCCCTGAAAAAGCAGTTTGGTACAGATCAGAATTTTTAAGTGTTATAGTAGGATCGATACACCAGGCATGACGCGGAGTCAGAAAAATGTAATTTTGAGGTTAGATTTTTTTTCTGCATTTTTTCTGCATTTGTCTGAAGCATTCATTAATACATGTAAGTGAGACTATTTATTCATGTGCAAAAATGTAATATATTTAACAGATCACACTGTCTGGAGATTAGTGTGAATGGTATGATTCAGAATGTGCCATATTGATCTTCTAAGAAGATGCTTTAAAAAAGCTTTGTGAACTATTTCTGCCTGTAGCAACAGCAGGTCAATAGAGTGAGAGCAGTGTTCAGAAATGCTCCCCAGAGTTCAGGCCACTCATAAATTATGTATAGAGTCTCTTTCCTCACTCAGTAACACCATAATGAAGACTTAATGGACAGACAGCGCAGAAATGCATGTGTGTATGTGTGTCACTTTCTTTCTCTGTCCAACTTGATTTGGCCTAATCTAGATCTGGCCCTTTTTTCACCCATCTCTGGATTCTCTATTCAACTGTGGAGAATCCATAAGCCTAGACTGCTAAGCTGGGCCTTCTTTGTTCCACTGTTTTTATTAAACAGGTGAAAAAAAGTTTTACTGTAGCTGTCAAATTTTTCATGCCCTTAATTTGTGAAACGCACTTGGAATCAGACATAATATGCAAAATAAGGATATTTACTTACTAGTGTATGGGATGGGGTGGGCAGCATGATAACTTGCAGGAAAGCACAGTACACTTATTTGAGTATATCACAGTCATCACTGATAAAAAGCATGGATCAGGAAAAAGAACATATTTAAGCCATTCATAAAGAGCCTGTAAACAATAGAGAATACCTGGTGTTGGTATCAGGAGGAAATTTTGTTAGGAGGAAAAAAAAAATCAGTTTGATCCTATCCTGGCGACAGGCGTGTACAGTATGAATACGGGTGTACCTTTACATTTTCTTTAAGGCTAATGACTTTAAAATGAAACTAAAGTGTTTTGGGGGCATATTTGGTGCCATAATCAGGGTTTACACTATAAAAATAGGCAAATTAGACACATGTATTGTACGATATGATATTGACGTTCCAAGAGTATATAGAAAAACCACTGTGTTGTGACACGGTTAAAAAGGACTATTTTTAAAGTGTAAACCCTGATTATGAAAACATATGTGCTCCCTCAAATTAGTTTCATTTTAATCTCATTAGCCTTAAAGAAAATGGTAAATCCGTATCAGACTGTACAGTTTACACGGAATTGCTGTTGCTGTTCTAGAATGTAAAATACCCATATTACCCCTGTACAGTAACCCCCGGTATTACGTGGTTAAGGAGTTGCGGATGCAGGCACACAGATTTTTTCAAAGAACCTAACTGATTGTTTTAAATACAACTGTATACATGTTTTTGTACTGTCATGAGAAACACAAAGAAAACACTTTTGGGATGGTTAATATGCAGTACTCAAAGCAGGAGCGGACTGGGACTATAAAACAGCCTGGACTTTCTTCATCAGCTGCACAGAGGTCTGCGTCTCGACCAAGAAAGACTGGCCGACGGCTGCTGTGTTTTTTGTTTTGTTCTATAACCCCAGTAGTTTTATTACTGTAAATTAAATTAAGAGAACGTCGAGCTCCAATGTCTGCTTTAACTAGGGGGTCTCTATAATATAATACACCCAAAGAACCCTGAGTAAGATGAACAGTACATTAATGAACTGTAAAAATGGTTTGTCATTACCCCTACATTATATCTTATTACACTACTTAAAACTTGCACTAATTTATTACTATGTTTACCTGTTTATACTAGTGTTGTCACGGTACCAACATTTCAGTATTCAGTACCAATACCAGTGAAAATCCACGGTTCTTGGTACAAATTTCAGTACCAAAGCAAAACACAAAAACATGAATGAACAACAAGCTATTTGTATTAATAACAATCAATAATTAAACAAACATGACTGAATAACATGCTCTTCTTATTTATAAACTTAAACATTTGTATAAATCCAGATTTTCTGAACGAAACACTAACATATCAGGGGTTTCCTGAGTCAATCTTGAGTGTCTCGGGCAACATGACTTAACAATAAATAAGTGTTGTTTATTATTGTAAAGCCTTACCAAACTATACAGGACTGTATTTGACTAGACTTTTATTTAATCAAACTGGGCAAATCATATTTCGTAACCTAGAACTGCTTTTCTGATGGACCGATTTTAAAGACACATATAGCACACATATTTTGGCTACACAGGTCATTTAAAAGCCTCTGGTGTGTAAAAACAGTACGCTATTGTGTCCTGTTTTAAATGCTACAGGAGCATTAAATAGATAATAACTATAACTGACTGCAGTATCTTGGTTAAATAGTTGACATATCAGGTAAGAAACAGTTGTGGACTTCTTTAGCACTGATGTACGTCGCTCTGGATAAGAGCGTCAGCGAAATGCCGTAAATGTAAATGTAATAAAAACTTTATTCTGATACTCGCGTTAGCATTAGCTGCGCTTATGCTAACGAAAGAAGACGCAACTGCACAATACGCACACAGCAGCAAGAACCGGGTTGTCCGGGTGCTCTGTACCACCAGTACTTCAGAAAACATTTACATTTTTTTGTACCGACTTGGTACCGAAGTACCAGGTCTTTTGACAACACTAGTTTATACCAAAGTAAACGACAGCGAAAATGCCCGTGCATGAATTACAGTACAGTCTGGATGGGCTTACCTTTATATTTTTGTTAAAGGTAACTGAGTTTAAAATTAAAGTGTTTTGGGGGCATATTTGGGGCATATTTAGGGTTTACATTATAAAAATAGGCATTTCTTGCACTGTTGTTTCCTTTTGTATAAATAGGTGAATACAGTAATCATTTAATTTACAGTGTTAATTCAATTAACACGAGAACTCTCAATACGCTCCACGGGGAAAATGCTGCAGTGTCACAGGGCAGCAGCCAATCAAAAGAAATTAATAACGTTCTCGGATTGGCTACCTCCATTTGAAACCTCCAGCTGTCTGTGAAGTCCGGGCCTCGTGCACCACGCCCCCTCGCCCTCGTGTTTCTTCCTTATGTTTGGGGCAGCGCTGAGCAGTGGAGGTTCAGTTTGTTCAGGTGTTTGATTGCCTTGGTAATTGCTGTGTGGTGCACGGGTCCGGACGTCACAATGAGCTGTACTTGGAGGGGGGAGGTTCCAAAATCTGCGATAGACTAAAACTGCAACTGCTGATCCACATGAAAGTGAAGGGTTAATACATTTGTTTTTTGGTTATATAATAGCTCAATTTAAAGCTTGATAGTTTAACAAGTAAACAGTTGGGTTGGTATAAACAAGTGCAACATTTGCATCTGAACAAAAAGGAGGTATTTATAATAACAGGGTAAACTGCGTAGTAACACATCTAATTGGATGTCAGCCCATTACAACGTAATCCTTTTTTTTCTTTCCACTTTTCAGTGTTTCTATGTTCTGCTGTTTTCACAGACCTCCAATAATAAAATTATAATAATGTAATCTGGTATATTATATTTCTCATTTTGTCCAATCTTGGGTTTGCAGCAGGCTAAGTGTTTACTTGCAGGTAATGTGAGTAAATGTGTGTGTGTTGTGTCTACTATGGCTACAGGGGGCTGATAAGGAGAGGAAAGGACCAGATGGGCTGAGTGCGTTTGAGGCAGCGGAGAGCGAAGCCATCAAAGCCTTGCTGAAGTGAGGCTAAGTCTGGGCCCGCAAAACCCGAGGTGCAAACAGACACTTGGCGGCCACCAGACAGACACACACCTACCACCCCAACCCCCATCTCCCAAGCGCACACACACACACGCCTATTTGCCTCTGGCCGGTGGCTGCCTTGTATTCTTCTAGGTTTTCTTTTTCATTCCACATTTACTTTTTAATTTTTATTTTTTATTATCATCTTGGAGAGGGGTTGAGTGATTACACTCCATTAGCTTATTTGAATTATCCTGGGTTGAATGGACCTGTCAATCAGTTATGCCTCTCTTATGTACCACTGGCTGCGAGGAAGCCCTCAGTGTGTGCCTGTGTTCATACCACTAAATAAAGTTCATGCAAAATAGGAGAAGAAAACTACAGCGCTTATGTAGAGTGGAAATCTCTCAGATCATGCAAATCATCCCTAGTCAAAGAATGTGCAGAAAATTAACTGATGTAAATGTATTTTCTACTTTAAAATAAAATGGTTATTTTAGGTTTAGTAGTGATAGCAACATGGGGAATTGATGTTTGATGACTCAATATTGACAGACTCTTTCTCTCTGGTTCCAGTGCTTCAACTTCAACATGACATATGGGGTGACAGATTTAAATATCACTAATAGTGACCCTCTCCCAATGCAAGCCCTTGACTACATCTCAGTAACATTTCATGACATTCCCACAAAGCAGTGTTTATTAGCTCTTAACAGTGAATTACAAGTAATGAATTCAAAATGGTGTTTAAATCATGTCATGCTGGCCTGCAATTCTGCTTATCTGCTCAGTTGTGTTTGTACTCTTGGTGTGAAGGGAAAAAAAAGAAAAAGAAAAAAAAAGTTTTCTAGCGAGGTGAATCGGAGGAGCAGACGTGTGTCACTTCCCAGCAATCCTGTCACTGATACTGATGGACTTGACTGCTCACCCACTGCATGCTAATGTCTCCGCTCTTACACTCTGCTTCTCTCTCTCATGCTCTCTATCTCGATCTGCTTTGAAGTAGAAGATTCCAACATGAAACAAAACAAACAAAACACATTTTAATGCTTTATATCTGGCATCATTGTGAGAAACAACGTTGACGTAAAGGAAAATAAATACAGTTTTTGAACTTCATTTATTTTTGTGTTTTCATTTCTTTTCATATACAACTCTGGAAATGAAACGGTTATAATTGGAATGAATTTCAGTATGGTGTCTATTGGCTGTCTGTCTGGCTGTCATTCTGTTTGTGCCTGTCTATGTCATTGTCCAGCAGGCAGCCCCCCTCATTATAGCCATAAATGAGAGGTCATGTAGTGTAGACAGCATGAGAATGGAGAGGAAGAAGAACAATCAGAAAGAGAAAATGGAAAGGGAACCTGCATCACAAGGCTTGGCAAAGCTGATATGTTGTCAAGTTTTTTGCACAAAGTTTCTTTTTTTAACAAACTGTTTTGTGCAGAGCCGGCGCAAAATGACCAGTTCCTCTATCACTGCCTGTGGCTGTACAACTGAATAAAATGTTAATAAAGGGGAATAACAGCCCTGGTAAAGTCCCTCAAAGACCATGAATACAAGTCTTTGTTTTTAATGGGAGATTTCCAGAAGGACGTTGGATTGTTTATATTTTTTACTCAGAAAGTAGCTAAATCACTAGCTCCCCCTTTCACTTTTGCAAACTGACTACTGTGCTTTGCATCTTTCTGAATAATTATTTTAATTAAAATGTTAAAATTATAACTAAAATGGCCTACAGCGCTCTAGAAGTTTTGCAACATTGATTTAATATGGATCAAACATGCAGAACGATTGTTTTGTAAGCTGTGCACATTCAGAAAATCACAATTAACAGTATTCCTCAAAGGAAAAAGTTTTGCATTATTTTTTCCCCCCCTGAATAAAGATAGGCATCACAATTTCACCCTTTTGTGCAAGATAACAGCGCGGAGTCTGCTCCTAAAATGTTTGCCACTTTGGGGAAAAGTGCGTGGGATCGCCGTTCCTCCATGAAGAGTATCTTAAAATCCTTCTGTAACCTCTTCTCTCCTTGGCCCATTGCACAGGTTTTCAAGTCCTGTTTTGTTCAAGGGACTGAGACGTTCATTGGAGAATCTTCCAAATGTTGTGTATATATCATTATTGTGAGAATAATCTTGCTGAAAGACCACAAGTTTTAGGCTCTGTCCATACCTGGTGTTAATATGCATCATACGTGAACACGACCATTTACACCTGGCATTTCCATGTATGTCCTGTGATCACTTTTGATAAATATTTGACTGGAGAAAGCATGCTGTGCATATTTACAATGCTATCCTGGCTGTTAAAAAGGGTTAGATCATATCCTTATCAGCGCATGAAAGTGGCTCTAATGGCCTGACAAAAGCAGTAACAAGGTGTTTTGAGTGATGTTTTTGCAGAAAAATGAACAAATCACTATAAACCCACCACCATACTTCAGTGTGGTAGGTTTTCTGCACGGCCAAACCTTCCGCCTTCACTCCTTTCTTAAGCTGGTTGTGTCAACCACTTTTCCTTTGGTCTCATCTTGCCGCTCAATCTGTTTTTTATCAAAGCTCCAGTGACGCTGAGGAAACTCCAGGTGTTTTATATTTAAGGTTTAAAGAGAGCAGAGATGTTCCTCCAGGAAGCCTTGCAAAATATGCATGCATGCTTTCCAAGCTTATTAATCATATCACTAGGTTTTTACATTTATCCTTTGATACTTATCCTTTGAATACTTATATTTCTATGGTTGTTGCCTGATTTATGAAGGTCACAAACATTTGTCTGGTTTTGTTTGTGTTATCTCTGTCCCTGAAAACAGCTAAAGGGGCCAAGGAGGCAGGTGAAGGAAGAAATAACATTGAGGGAAAAACAGTAATGTTTTCTCTTTAAAATGCATGGATATCATTTGTGTATACAGACTTTGCCCATGTAACAAATTTGTATTGTGAGCTAGCAGGATTCTACAGTGATTATCTAATTTATGCATCATACTAGCTGTCAAATTAACAAGATATGATTCTGTAAGCACAGTTTAATGGACAGAACCTGCATGTAAAGCTTTGCATAGGCCTTGAATCCAGTCGCAAGTTAATCAGCATACGCACGGACACTCTGCACACGGTTTGATGGCCAAACATGGTATCGAAAAATGTGCGGTATCAATGATGTATACAGGCAGTGCAGAATTATTAGGCAAATGGGTATTTTGTCCACATCATCCTCTGTATGCATGTTGTCTTACTCC
>JBBPDH010000124.1:17259416-17269658 GCA_037974565.1 Clupeocharax schoutedeni
CCACGGTAACACGAAACGCTTATAAAAGTAATAGCACACATCGCGTTAACGAGCCGAACGTTTTCATATATGGGTTGACTGGGTGCGAGCCACGGTTCAGGCCGCATTAAGTGTGACGGAAGAATAATAAATAAAGAAACCCAGGTGAATAATATGGGACTGTCCATTCATTTTAAATGGGCAGGCCCATAATTAATTAAATAAACCACACATTAAAATAATGCTCTTTTATGGAGTCTCTTATATTAGATAGTTATCTTGTTTTGTCAGTGTACTTTGATGCCAAATCAATAAAATTGCTAGTGAAGTAGGGCAAGGACTAACAAAACAATTATTGATGCAAAATATTTCTGCTTTTTTATGGTTACTTGTTTTACAAATATGCATTTGCTAATACCCTAAACATTTAGTCAATCAGGACTAGCTATAATTTTTTGCCATAATGAACCAGCAAGCTGGAATTCATTACAGAATACTCCACTTGCTAGTGTTACTTAATTTCTTACCACCAGTACACAGTTTTATTTGATTTCAGTTTTTATATTTCATGCTTATATTAAATGTGCATCATCTTCAGCATTTTTGTTTTATTTTACCTGTCATTGAGTTGATTTTATAATTTCAATTGTATCCATTTACTTTGATCATCTTACTAGTTTAATTGCTTGCATTTTGTCTTTACTTAATTTTATATTTCCATTCATTTTTATTTATGTAGTGCTTTTTACAACCAATCTTGTCACAAAGCACCTTAACAGAATCCAGCCCCTAGTGAGCAAGCCAGCATAGGAAAATGTCCCTAAACTCGAGGAAGAAACTTTCGGGGAATCCATGACTGAACAGGGGAACCCATCCACCTCAGGTCGACCTGAAGAGAAGGAGAGTCTCTATGGAGATAGCTAACAATCAATGCCTTTGTTTGTCACTTTTAGGCAGAATAGCCTTGGTACAGTTAAGTTAAATGCAGCCGAACAACTCAAGTACACTTGGGCACAGGGCCCCAGCGATTGCAGACCCGGGATGGTGGTGACCTGAGGCTGCAATGGTGATCAGTTGGGCTAGCATACCTCACAGTAGGAGCCTAGCTATAAAGTGCAGAACTGAGGGGTCTGATATGAGACCACCCTGTGACACTGGCATCAGCATCTCAGTTTACTTGAATTATCTGTGCCCACTATCTCATAGCTCTACACACTTCATCTGACAGGAAAAAATTAATTCCAAAAAGCCTGACTAAATAAGTAGGTTTTCACTCTGAACTGTCTGAAACGTTGATCAGAAGGGCATGAGTGCTGAGCTGGCTGGCTAATTGAGAGAGATTTGTTAAATTATTAGAACATAGAGTTTTCTGCATTTCTTTTTCATCCAGGGTGCAAACAGAAGGTGTGTCTGGAATCTCGCGCTACCATCAGTGCACTGAAATTTAGTTCATACTGTGCACTGCCTTCTGTAGTGCGCACTGCTGTGGGTCAGTGCAGTCCTAAATGGAACAATAAAGTTTTGCACTTAGCGGAATTGACGGACTAACATTTGCTCGCAATTCTCCAGCCCGCCAAAATATCTGCCGGTTTTACCGAAGTGTACATCAGTAAAAAAAATGTATTAACGTTACTTACATTTATACGAACCAGCTGCCTCAGCTTGGGCTTGTATTTCACTGTTTGCCGCCATTATCCAACTCGAAAACACGTTGAAAGTCCTGCTGTGTCGTCAAAATGACGTCCATTTAGTGCGCAAGCTCTCCATCGTTATGCACTGCATTATCTGGCCGATTTCAGTGCGGCATCCGGGTAATTTCAGTGCACTGAGTTTAAGCTTGGTTTTCAGTGTAAGCGTACTACGCCCTAAGATTGTGCACTAAAAGTGTGCAAGTGCGTGATTTCTGACACACTCAGTCTTGATAGATTGGAACCTTGGTGACAACTCAGGGCAGCTAGCAAATGTTCATTTTAGCCAGTCTCTGTGCTGGCCTGCACTACCAAGTATCTAACAAGCTACGGGCTATGCTGTAAGAGATGAGAGCAGCATGCTCCTGTGAGGGGTGAATGCCGTGCTGGGCTAAGAGACCAGGCTTACCATCAAACATGGACCAATCGTCAAGAGAGTTCAGAAGTCTAATAAAGATTGATTGATAAATGTTAAAATAAACATATGCATCCCAATTATGTTTCTGCCCTCTGAAATAATGTTTTCCATCGCAAGATTCTTGACTGGCTTTGCCCTCAACTTTATCAGAAACAGTTTCAAAAGATAAACTTAAAATTTGTTTATTTGCTCTGTTGATTCATTGTTGCTCACACATGGATGCAGTTTTCATTGCAAATTTCATTTCTACTACCTGCTGTTTTTCTACCCCTGACAGACCTCACCAACATTTTTGAATCGTTCCTGCCCCAGCTGCTGGCATATCCTAACCCCATCGATCCCCTGAATGGGGATGCTGCAGCCATGTATTTGCACCGGCCAGAGGAGTATAAGCAGAAAATCAAAGGTGGGTTAAAAATGTTTTTGTTTTGGTGATTATTGTATTACCCTAGTTCATTTCAGAACTGTTTAAAGGAGGGAGTTGATGGCTCTGCAGAACATTCAAGGACTTGCACACCTGGCAAATTTTGGTAACATTTTACTGCTGGTGGCATTCATAAGGCTAGGTGGCATCTATGCTGTTTACATGATTATGCAATTCCATATTTTATCGAAATAGCCTTTCCAATTACATTGTTGTCTTTTGAAAACCATATAAACCTTAAAATAAGCGTGTATTAGGCATTAGGCAGCTGATAAAATGGGATGAAAATGACAACACAGTTAATAGTTAACTGACTTTCAGAGCGATACAGAATACAATAATGTTGAGTGAACACTTGAGTGAGTTCATAGGGACAGAAAAATGCACAGAGAAGAAAATACACAAACCACAAGACAAGGGTAATTAAACAGAAAGTACCCCTTAACCGCTTTAGCCTCAAGTGCAATCATCTTTCAGAAATGCAACTCTTCCTGTACTCAGAAGCACAAGGTCAGACTGCAGAATTGTTTTGCGGACAGGTGAGACTGGCATTGTATGTAGGCATTAAACTCTATGAATGCTGGCCATTAGTAACATATTACCACTATTTCTTTAAACAGAAGGGGGCATTCTCATACTTGGACACCTGAAATTGTTCATGGTGAATTAGACTTGTGTGGGGCTGCTACACCGCGTAAATTCATTCCATGGAGCTCCTGATAAATAGTACTTATGCTAATGCTTCTTAGTCTGCATTCTGTAATCATCATTGCAGTCGAGGACATTATTTTTGCAGTATGTGCTTCAGCACTTAATTCCTATGGTGATGTTAAAAACAGATGTTGATGTTTCATATCACTACTCTTCAGTAACTCGATTAAATGCATTTCTGTAACATTACTTGTGGCTAAAATAGTTGCTAACTTCAAATAGTTCAAATAGTTGCTAACACAAATAGACTTTTTTTGCTGAATGGAGGATTTGTATTTCGCATGGCTGAAATGGTCATTCATAGAGAAAAAACTCTTTCGAAAAACTATTGCCATGGGCACACATGGACTTGACTGGGCACAGATTCCCATAGAGACACTGCAAAATCTTCCCAGAAAAGTAGAGGTTAGAAGGGAACGCGTGCAGTGATTCTTCTGTGTGGGCTTGCTATCATTGACCTTTTGGTAGTAGATAATTCTAGATTGTAGATTGTCTTAATTTATCAGGATGCAGTCTGCTGACCCAACCCCAACAGTTCTGACCTATTGCTGAGAACTAGGTTCACTAACATCTAGAACTGTATTATTGAGGCATGTACTAGTACTGCAAAGTTTCACATCAGAATGTAAGACCTTATTTCAATTGTGGAGAAGTATTTAGTAGGTAGGTATCAAACACCGGGTACAGAAAGACTGAAACTTGCTTTCATGTAATATTAGACAATCATTCTATCTCTGATAATCAGATATTGGCTATCAGAGTTGAACTATCCACTTAAACAGAGTTAAAACTAATTCTTTCCAAAAATATAGGTACAAAATCAGAGGGAGAGCCTCTCCATCTTCTCATGTCCCTAAGCACAAAGACTACAGCTGACACATGTCGCACACATAACTGAAGCACTTGTATTAAAGGGAATAACTTTACTGCAGGAGCTGGGAATTCTCTGTATTGCCTTCTTTGCAATATTGCCTCAGAAGTCTTATTAGATCTTTACAAATCACACTGTGTGACATGGATTTAATAAAGCTAGGTCGTCTAAATTTCTGACCTAGTCAGTCCTATTTGGTCACAAACCTCTCTAATAGAACAATAGAGTACCACTGTTTAGGAGCCACAAACAATAGCACCAATCATTTCATGATTGTAATTTTTCTAAGGTATTCCTGTCTTAACCTGAACTATAAGCACAGACATCCTGAGAAATACATGGTATAAACCATGAATATTTTCACATTGCCAACTCTGTGGAATATGTTTTTGAGTGAATTATCAAAATAGCTTCAATATTAGTTCATAGTTAATTTGCATTTTTGAAGGGGATAGTGCTTGCAAGGTAAGAAAATATTTGTTGTAAGCTTGTGCAAAAGTGCAGTGATTCACCACTGGTGTTTTGTTTTAAAATAATTTTTGGTTACATTGTTTCTCTTTTTTCTTACAGAATACATTCAGAAATATGCAACAGAGGAAGCTCTGAAAGAGCAAGAGGAAGGTGCGGGTGACTCTTCATCAGAAAGCTCCATGTCTGATTTCTCAGAAGATGAGGCACAGGATATGGAGTTGTAGTGGAATACACACCTCTTCTTTATTGCAGAGACTATATAATTTCCTAACATGAGAATCAGACTATAATATTCATATTTAAACAAGCTGATTTTTATTATTATTAATTATTGTTATTATTATTATTATTATTATGGCAAAACCTGGATTTTTATGAATATATAGTATTCCCTCTGAAATCCTACATCACCCTCTTTAGGTGTTCACCTGGTTCTTTTAGCTCTATGTCTCTCTCGCTCTCCCTCCCACTAACAGGCTTGTAGTGCTCCCTCTACATTCCGTGTTGGTGTGATGACAATAGATACATTGACTACCCTGTTATACCATGCTTCAGCACCCTAGGCAAAAAACCTTTTTTCATAGTCACTTCCACTAAACCACCAATTCGTTCTGTTTGTAAGTTCAGGAATTTTCTATACATCCAGCACAGTGGCAAAATATTCTTCAATATTCACTAAAACTTGAAGTGTAACAAAACAGTACTAACGCCTTTTGTAGGCTGTACTACTTAGTGCCTAGCAGAACAAAACAGTTAGATCATTGTAGTGTCTTTATAATGTACTGGTTGCGCAGTCTTGCTAATTAAAAACTGCTGGTAGTTTCAATCACAATCTTGTCTTTCAATATAGCTTTAAAGAACAGTTTGTTGCTATAGATGATTTAAACCACTCGGTGGAATGGCACACTTTTTGCCACATATTTTTAAATAATTTGAACTTGTGAAATCAGATTCACCACCCCCCCCCCACTTGTATCTATTTCTTTCATCAACCAAAAACATAACTAGAAGACCAAGCAACACCATGAGGATATATTCACTGTTACTGATGTTCAAAGTTTTTCTATATACTTTGTTTAATTTTTTCTGGCTTTGTTTGGATAGAACAGAATTGTCACATTTATTTCCAGTCTCTCATTTACACATTTTCTGAATGCTTCTTTTAGGTTTAGTTGCAGACCCAAGACCTAAATCTGCCTGTCCAGTATGTGAAGTGTCAGAGGTTGCATGTTTAATTTTTTTTTTTTGGTGGGGGGAGGCAGGATTGTGTTTGAAGGACCTGATTTAGTCACTTTCTGTTGGGGTACTAAAGTTAAATTAGTTATTTTGCTATACCCAAGCAAATGTTATAACATGCATGCCCAAATATAAGAGGTGGCAATATATTGTATTTTTTTTTTTTTTTTTCGCTTAATGCAGAACCCAAATAATATGTATGATTTCCTAAATTGCACTGTTGCAGAATGGATTTTGTCTCAGTTTTGTTACGTAAATCTTGTTTTATAGGGTGCAGACCGAGTACAAGGATGATTTTAGAGACAATGGGTCACACTTAAAATTTCTGGCTATTGCTATTTTAATGATGTACAAACAAAAAAATCTTTACTGTTTTCCCCATGAAATTGATATATTTTTCATTTTTCAGGTTTTATTAAGCCCATATTGACTATAGCCCATATCTTTATAGAAATAAATTATCCCATAGTGCATTGCTACTATCCTGATAACTCACGACGGGATGTGGAGTAAGTCAAACAGTGTGGTTTGTATTTAGTGTACCGTTATTTACACACTACTTATCTCCCCACCTCAGAAGTGCTCTGTATAGTGTTTGGAGTTCAATAGGCAGCAGAAAACTTTTCTTACAATTCAAACTGTACATATATATATTGAACAGTCACAGTCTCCTAATTTTTTGACCTTGCAAAGTAATTACTTTTTTTTTTTTTCAAATTATCCTGACAAACACGAACCTGGTGTTATAAAAGCACAAAGCTTAATTCTCTAGTAAAGAATGCACAGGATTATGTGATAACCACCCTTGCTTATTTTTTTGTATTATGATGATCAAAATCTCTCTCACTCTTGCTCTGTCCCTGTTGCTCTCTCTCACATATTTGTGTGGTATGGCATGATGCAGAAGTGTCAGAAATGTTTGACATTGCAGGTTTAGAAAAGTTGAGGAAAGCAAGAAAAAAATTATTGTAGGATTCCTGAATTTTTACTTTGCGTGTGCATAACTATATTTTAAAAAAAGTGTTGTTTAATTCTTCTAGCTGTAGTTACTTGGCAGGGTGGTTAAAACTGTGTATCCCAGTACAGATTTTATGCATCCTTGTGTGTAAAAATAACAATGTTGGAGCAGGCTTAAGAACTCATGTAGTTGGTTTTGTCATTTGGGTTTTATGGATTCAGTATTCTGACAAAATCTAAACACTAGAATGTACTGGAGAAAACAAGAAAACTGATTAAATCACAAAGTGATTCCTACTCTTACACAAGGACATGAGGGGTGTGTTTTCACATTAAACTTTATAGAACTAGTTATAGCCACATTTTCATTTTCTCTTGACTAAAAAATGCAAGTAATCTGTTGATAGGAATAATTCTGTAGGTTAGCCTTTTGCAGTATTTGTTTGTTATTCAGTTTTGAAGGTCTCCAATTTTTGAAATATTGTATAAACAGAATGAGCTGTTTGATAGTTCATGATACATTGTCCTAGGTTAAAATAGTGATTTAGAGTGATTTACAGTTCAAAATTTCATATTTGCTTTACAGCAGCACATTTTTAGTACACATAATTTTCCTCAGCAATTTCCACACTGCCTGTGCACTATTAGCTATAATGTAAATTTCTTTATTCAAACTTATTTCTGCCACAGACAAAGTTCAGATATGAGAGAGTACGTTATGATTTTTTTTGTTTGTTTTTAACATTCAAATAAAATGATGAAGAAATCCAAGAATGTTTGTGTGCATCTGATGCTGAAGTCTTATTTTACTGCTCCTGTACTTTTTTGTCCAATTTACAATGAAATTGTAAAAAAAAGTGAATCATCCCTCTTTCATACCCACAAACCATTGACATGAGCGCACAGTGCACTGTGAAGTACAGTACAGTGACAAACACTTCTTAACAGTGTCTGCTTAAAGCTGAAAAGACAAAAATGAGTTGGTGTTCACCTGGATAGAAACTTTTGATTTTTACAAAATGGAAATACCTGAAATTGCTTGCTCTGTAGCATTTTACATTAAAGTTTTATTCTGACTTGGGTAATTTCTCAAGAGACTTACCCTTACTTTCACTTAGACTCTCTCTTCTGTAGCTTAATGTTTCTGCACTTGTGTTGGCTTATTTCATATTTGTATACTATTAAAGTACTAATTTATTTGTCATATCTTTAGGACTCATTTAACCAGTGAATATCACTGAATATCTTGTAAAAGCTGTTATGATTCAATGGTGTCTAATACTACAATCAAGAAAGTGCTTTAATACAAAGTGCAAATGGGATCTAAAGACACTCTCCTTTCTCCTGAGCTCTGAGCACGCATTTCATGTAGAATTCACCCTCTTCAGTTGCCCCCTACTACAATCCCTCTTGTGCTTTCAAAGCATTGGAGGACTTTGAGCCTGATGTTTTTTCTTTAAGTAGTTTGTTACTGTTTTTCTTTAAATGAATGCAATCAAGGTGTTATGAGTTCACTCTTTTTATTGCCAGGATTTTAGTTCCTCTTTGCATTGTTCTGTGGGCATGATTTGTCACAGAAGACAAATGCACCCTGTCTGTAGCGTTATATCTGCTTAGTTAGTTGTGTACAATAAACTGTAATAACCTTTTTAATAAAATAAATGTTAATAAACATTGCAATGAGGAGTTACTTATATAGTAATATATTCTTTAAAATCTGAATTTTACTTGGCTGTATATTGAAACTTAAATAAGCAATTTTTCATGTATTTTTCCCCTCTGCCACCGCTAGATGGCAAACGTGTAACGGATTCAACAAAATGGGGGTCTGTTATTAGGAAACCTTGTGTGACATTTCCTGCGCCACGGAGGACAGAAGAAATACTCGTTTGCAATATACTAGTTATCCCGTATCTCCCACAGAGTACAGAATATATAACAAATTAATAAGTCACAAAAATGACTGCGGGTGTTAGCAAAATGAATTGTAAAATGACCATTCTGTCATAGGTGAACAGCACGAAATTCTTCCTCCACATTTAACCCATACATTTACGGCATTTATCAGACGCTTTTATCCAAAGCGACTTCCATTCTCTAACTACAGGGGACAGTCTACCTGGAGCAACTTGGGGTTAAGGGTCTTGCTCAGGGACCCAGTGGTAGTGCTGAAGGTAGGATTCGAACCTGTGACCTCTTGGTCTGGATGCAAGTATCCTACCCACTGAGCTACCGCCACCCCCATACATCAAGTCAAACAGCGAGGAACGCGTCCGGGGAGCAGTGTGTGGGAACGGTACCTTATTCAAGGGTACCTCAGAGGTGTTTATCAGTCTTGAGAATCGTACCCACGACTTCATGATCGTAGTGCAAACGCCCTAACCACTAGGCTACCAGGTGGCCGAAATGCGGCGGATACCAAATGCGACATAAACATAACTTGTCAGATAACGACGGTTATGTTTGTCATGTAGCTAACAAATTTAACTCCTTATCCTAACGATGACCCTTTAAATTTTAGGCAGAAACTTGAAATGAACCATGAACGATGAATTCATGGTTCGTGGTATGCCGTGGGTTGTAGGTAGATATTTATCAGAGCTAGGGCTTAAAAAAAAAAAGCTGATGTACAAATCATAAAGCAATACGGATATACATCTGCACTGAAATTCCGAAGGGAATTAAAAGCTGAAATACTTGTGTATTCTTAGAGAAACGTCCAGCAGTGTGAGCAGTAACATGAGCCCCTCGATGAAATATTTAGAGCTCATTTAACTGCAGTGCGATGGTCAAGAAGGCCTAGCTTCCATGATGTAATGCTAAGCCGCAAATGACTGTCACATGACTTGTTCCTGTGGTGAACTGCAGACTATTTAAACATTATACAGTATGACGTTTACATTTCTTTAGCAGAATTTCTTCTCCAGATATATTTGGTTCACCTATTTGTTTCATTTTACTGGTACATATGGCATGGCATGGGTAGATTAAATTGGGCTAAATGATTAATTTGTATATTTTACCATTTTAAATGAACAAAAATACAAGATTTTCTCTCTTAGACCACAACTGATATGGTGTATGTGCCAGATATGTGGCAGTGGCTTGCAACACAAAGCTGTGACTAGTGTTTGGTTGATTTATGGAAACAAATGCACTTGATAAAAATTTTGAGTACACAGCCCAAAATGTATTTGAGTTTCAGAAATAATATTCAAATGCACCACAACCTAATAATTCTGATTAATTTACCGCCAGCACAATTCTTACTGCAAGTTTGTTCTGAGGTTTATTTGCTATTTTTGTTACTTACTGGAGACAGTAGTGCTTGGATGTGGTCACTAATAATGATTATCTCCTGAATCATTATTAAATCTAAATGATGGATTGTCACAGTCTTTTGTTTCCACCATATCCCATGATGTAGTAAGTGAGATTCTCAATGTGACTGAGTTGTATTTGTGTAGATAATATGCTTGGTTTTATA
>JBBPDH010000124.1:17269758-17284139 GCA_037974565.1 Clupeocharax schoutedeni
TGTGTGTGGGACACACACACACACACACACACACACACACACACACACACACACACACACACACACACACAGAGACACACACATATGAGACTGAAGGGCAGTGCAGACGATATTATTTACCAGGATCTGAAAGGATGGTCTTGCCAACCCACGCTTAAAATAACCGAAGTTAGGAGACAGGCCGACTTGGTAATCAGACAAATGCGATTAACCGAGAGGCTTTGCAGCTATCATAGAGGTTAATGAGAGTTGATTAAGGAACATTTGTGATGTACACACGTAAGGACTCTACTTTCAACCCCGCTGATTTTAGGTTTAGCAAATATGTCAAGTTTTGAAGTCATGCAAATTATAAGCGAAAATTTGCGGTCACGGTGTTAACATTTCATTTTGTTAAAATGTTCACGCCAGGCCTAAATCATTATAAAATTCCTAATTTAGCAGATTTATTTATTTAATATTTTTTATATCATTATTTGTTTTAAATGTATTTAGGTATCATTATAGAAACTAAATACAATTATTTTTTATATTATTTAGTAAGTGCTGTAAATGCAGAAATTTAGCCCAATCTGACATTCACTTTACTGTAAATTGTAATGTGTTGCCTCTAAATATTTTCTAGCTTTCCTTTTCTGTGTGATTTACACAAGGGTGCACGCGAGTTGCACAACAAGACTATATTCAGATTTCTCTAGATCTGGTTCTATTAATGAGATCTATCTTTTGCTGTGCAAAGGAAATATCCCAAACAAGTAAGACCATTTGTCCCTGTCTGGCTATTCAACCAAGCTTTTCAGTGGTATTGATTATTCCAGGAAATGGTAAGATGAGTCATTTTCAAAGAGCCATTTGGTAATATGAAAAATCACTTAGAGCATCATTTCTGAGCTGGAATCAATTGTGTTTCCATCACCTGCAGAAGAAGTGGGAGTAGGAGCTAATGGCTGCTTTTGGACCCTCCAGGGTGTGGCTATAGAGCATTCCTGGGGGAAATAATACAATGATGTCATGGCAATATCTGTTTGTCAGTATGGATGGTGTTAGTTTGGATGTGACAACAAATTTAGTAGTGAACTACTTTTTTGTTAAAGAAGACAGACTGAGAAAATTTAAACGATTTACAGAGATTTTAGGAGTGTTTTGAAAGAAGCTTAATTCAGATAAATTGATACACAGATTATTTGATGAATGGCACAGACAGCACAGCCACGGGTCAAATATATTGAGTCAGATACAGAATAAACCATTGAAATGCTCAGTACATTCTAATGTATAAAGATCATTTTTAATCTTTTTTTTTAATGAAGCATTGCTTCAACAAAATATCTTGACAAAGCATGCTTGAATATCTTCTACAATCTAAACAGATACAATCGTAGGAGCTATTTATGCTGGAAACCTAGACTTATCTAATAATCACAAGGTCATTTTAATATATATTATGAAGCCTCTGGAAATGTTTGCTGATTATACCGTAGTAGATATTTTATAGACATTGGATTTTGGTACAGACTTTAGATTACAATGCTAAGCTCCTGACTATATCATGGTGCATCTTTGCACACTTACTGTATGTGAATTAGTGCAACCTTATTTAACACTGTTTCTTTCTATTTTTGTAGGAAGCAGAGCTGTTCTCACACTTCTTCAAACCCCGCACATCCCCACCCCCATGCCCCCAACACACACACACACACACACACACACACACACACACTCTCTCTCTCTCAAGGGCTTGAATGTCTGCTTTCATAGTTTTGTGTTGAGCTGCAGTAATCCTGACTCCTGTTCTGTGTATGGCACTGGTAGAATTCACTGTGAAAGCACACTATCAGTGAATTACCATAGGGCCATAAACAGAGCAGAGAAAGAACCACAGGATGATGCATAGTCAACTTACCTTACAGAATTAATTTTGGATTGCAGTTGAATAACCTCCTGCAATTGTCTCTTCTTTGCCTTTTTTGGCACTAGCACATTTTTGCTTCTGTATATATCCTTCGAGCAATTATGTGTAGTGCCAATATAGGAAAAGTTACACATGCACCATTGTTTAGGCTTTCTGGAACTCATGTCTCCTAGGCTATGCATTTAAAGGAATGACTCTTTTTCTTTTGTCCTTCTGTTACGAGTAACCTGAGACATGACCTTTACAGGGAAGGACTTGGGACTTGTAGTTTGGGCAGCCATTATACTATACTCACTATTCAGGAACATAAATGTAGTCCATTTATCTGTGAGGTGCTATGGCCATAAACCATGAGGATTGATTCAGATTCCTGGCCACAATCATACAAACTGGCCCATTTAAGATAGTGTGTGATACATCACTCAAGTCAACAAAGTCAAAATCTTACACTAGATTTGAAGATTTTATTGCATTTTCCCACATGAAATCAAGTAAGATCAGGTATTGATTTAATTCTGGATCATAAGCACAATTTTAACTCATTCCAGCAGTGCTCCCTCCTTCCAGAGAATTTTATTCCACAGTTTCACCGCCCATTGCTGGGGGGCTTTATACCCCTCTATCTGATGCTTGGTATTTGGCATTATAGACTGATGTGTGGCAGGTACAGAGTATCCCATTCAGCTCACAATGCTTTTCTATGGAGATTATACAAGGTATCTAGTGTGCAGTTGAACATGTTAACCATTAGTCCTTGAATTCAGTAATGAGAAAGAGCTTTTGCATGTAGTATATAAATAATCAGAATTTACTCAGACACTGTATTTCACCCTCTGTCATGCCGATAAAGAGTGACTTACACAATATCTACAACATCTGCAAAGCTTACAATATTCAGTATAGCAAAATATCATGAACTACCAGCCCAGATTTCCTTGACACTGCCATGTGCTCTGGGTACCCTCATCTTGAAACCATTTCATGACCAACTGTAGCTATATTATATACCATGTTTTGTTTTTAATGGTGATACAGTATGCTTCTATAGTGATGCTAAATTTTACACATTTTTTTAAAATAACCACTAATTAAGAACTCTATATTAAAAATAGCTTAGCCAAACAAATATTTTCCTGTTTCTGCACAGTTCTGTATGTATTGACTTCAGTTTTGGGGATCGATTTTTTCCCCTCTTCTGCTAAACATTTTGTAAATGCCATATTGGTAAAACCACAGTAATACTGCAAAGATATAATCTATTTTCTCCTCCCAGAAGTTTCAGGAGAACATGTTTAGCTCTCTGGTGGTGTTTGGCAATGGTAGAACTCACACTGGTGAAGTAAAGGATCCGGTGGTTCTAGACTTGCCAACTACTGCTTTAGTGCTCCAGCTACCTTCATTGTAACACAAGGCATAGTTAAGAACCCATATATCAGCTACTCAGCTGTGAAAAGAATTTTGCTCAGTTTCCTCTTGTTAATGTGTATAGAGGTTGGAGTGAGTGACTGACATTTGTGAAGGTTGGTGTGGATCCAAGCCTTCCTCCTACACACCTCAGTCTCAGACTCAATGGGTGCCTATGTGATAGGAAATGACTGTCTCAGAAAATTAAACCTCAAATAGGCAAAAGTCTGTAAAATAAATGATTAACAAACAGTCTAAAGAAACATGCCCCTAGATTCATCATCTAAAAACATACTCCACATGATCAAAAAGTGTTTTGCAATGCCATGCACTGCAAATATAATTATCTAGCTAGCTAGCTGGTGATTTTGCCAGACCAGTCCAAAAGCAGGACCTACGCAAATGAAATTATTTCCAAATCATAATTATACTATTTTCTGTCATAATATTTAAAACTATGTTTATGTTTGGTTAATTGTCTATATACAGTTACAATGTTTTGCTGGAATAACAAAACTGAAAGTCAACAAACCCATAGCAGTACCAAAATGGCCCACTTGGGGGCCACAGATTGTAGGATGAAAATCACTGGACTAGAAATTGACCTCCAACAATGAATTACCTTTCAATAAATGCATATACTGAAGAAGACCAAATATCTGTTGCATGTGTGTGTTTAGTTGCATTGAGCATAATGTGTTCCCTTCATTTATGTTACTTCACCTCATAAAGATGCTAATGGTTATCAGAATAATTACTGCTTTCCAGAACCACTGGCATCCTACATGAAAAATTAGGAAATAGAAAACATTTGCAATTTTCCTGCCAGATCTGACAATATCTATACAAGTAAAATGTAACCTTTATGCTTACTGCACACATTTTAATGGGGTTAAGGGATCAGGATGGATTCTTTATTCGGTGCATCATATTTGCATTGAATTGAAGATGTGCTTCGGGACAGTAAAACCACGATCTAGTATTAGCCTTCTGTCAGTGGCAGCCAGATTTTGTGTTCAAAATATTTAGAAATTTCTAATGAGTTTCTGGAAGTCAGTCCATAATCTACATTAAATCTGTAACATCATACTTTCAAGAACTTGGTTCTTGAAAGACAGTGGCAAATAGTTAACATGATTTAAATAACACTCATTCAATTTCAAAATGAGGTGTTTTTTTTTTTTTTTTGAGAAACAGCTGTCTTTCTGCATGATAACAGCCAGCAGTATATGTGGGTCAGCGGCTGCTAATGTAGGTAAAGAAGGATCTGCAGATTAAACCCTTTTTATCTAAATCCTAAATCCTGGCTATGTACTGCAGTCACATGATTTATACTGTTAACTATACTTCTTTTAAAATGACTAGCAAACATAATTGACTGGCTGAACACAGAATTTCACAGGTTAAAAATATATTGCTTAAAAATAGGGCTAAACACTGGGATTTTATGAAGACTCTATATCCATTTGTTTTGATGTTGCTGCATTTTTTGAAACTTTGGGCTTTATGCACTATTTTTACTACTGCTGGATTTTCTCTTATTAATGCCATATACTAAATTGTACTTATTCTTATTATGCTATCATAAACTGTTCTCCAGTACTCCAGATACTGCTTACATTGTTGCTATTTACTTGCTACATTCTGTAGTTTGTTGGCAATAGTGGATATTTATTAGAGACTCCATTCTATTATATCAAACGGTTTTTGGTGTAGTAACATTATTGAGCATTGTACCTTCTGTTGCATGTATATTGTCTCCCTACTAATTACTGGCTCTACCAATGTCAATCTGTGTACCTAAAAAGAAAGATTCCAGCTGAAACTTCACCTGCTGTATTTGCTTTGTGGGAAATCTGTTGGTGTGCCTTTCCCCAAATGGGATACAAAGCTCAAATTTCACAGCCCTCTCCACCTCCATTCTGCTCACCCTCCACCATCCCCCAGCACCAGTTATGTGGAAATGTTATGTGTAGAAGAGACTGAGAAAAAACAAAACACAGGTAAAAAGTTACATAAAGAGAAGCAATTTTACTGTGATGGCCTAAAAAGCAGGATGAACGGTAACAAGATATTATTATGTAGTAAAAGCATAATTTTAATTATTTTAAATAAACAAACCTTTGAACAAGTTTTGTGAACAGGTGAACATGAACAGTATAGGACAAAATGGAGAATGGGTAAGGAACAACATGAACAACATACAGTGTAGAAAATTTAACAGAATTACAAAACTGCTTCTGAAAATTTCTTATGTTATTACTGCAAAAACAGCCACGCAGAGACAAGAACAATATAAATTTTAAATAAGTCCAATAAAATTAAATATCTGTAGAAAAAACAACGTGAAAATACACTATGCTATACACACAAATACTATAGATAAGTAACTTAGTTAAGTGAAATTTCACATAAGATGTTGCACATAATTATACTTCAATACCTGAGATTAAAATTGCTGTGACAGTTTAACGAGCATTAATTTATTGTATTTACTGGAATAAGGACTCCTTAAAGAAAAGAAGGGATGTACCAAATTTGCTATATAAGTTCAGTATGCCATTTTTAAGTGGAAATGGACATTGCCTAGATTAGCCAGATCAGCTTTCAGTGGCCATTTGGCAGACCTAGCAACTGGTGCATATCTTGAAATTTGAGTGGTGTGTCTATACACTCAGCACTATTATGGAAAGTAAAGGATGACCATGGACTGCTTCTTTTTGAGTACAAACAGATGGACTCACGTAGTCACACCCATTCAGAACATCTCTCCATTAAGGTAGCACACACACAAACAATGACAGCCTGTCCCTTTTATAATCAGTTCTTGTCACCAAGCACCGTCACTGATGAGTGATGCATGGGGCGTGTATTTATTTGATTCATGTTTGCTTATTTTTTCCTAGTTAATAAAGTATTTGTTTTCAGTAATTTTCAGGTATTTTATTCACATCAAATTCAAATTATGCTGATGTACAGTAATCTAATCGTCTAATTACGTTGTCAAAATTTACAGATAGAAAAATGTTATTCCTTTTTTTCTTCCTTTTCAACCTCCCCCAAAGTAATCAACCTAAAATGACTGGGTCTTACCTGGAGACCTGGCCAAACAGAAATGCTTTTTAGTAAAATACATACTCAATCTGAATTTGGTTTGAACCTTAACCAGAGCTCAAAAATCTCTATCTTCAGTGCAATTTCCTGATGGTGCTGGAGTTGAGAGAGTACAAAATCTGGCAGGTCTTAGCCAGTGCAATGTGTGTTAGGGGGGAAGGGTGGCAATCTGTGTGTGTGCGCATACATGGGTGCATTTGTGGGAGGGCTAAAATCATGGGGCGTGTATTAAGAAACGATTAGTGGAGATTAAAGCTGAGCTTCAGAGGTCTGTGCAACTCCTCATTGGAGGAATGACTTTCTGTTGAATAAGGATTCATAGTTTCAGACACAATCTGTCTTTCCTAAGCAGACAAAGTAATCAGTAACAAGCATAGCTGCAAGAATAAGAGCAGTAGTTTATGTGGTTACATATATTATTTTACTGCTGGCAACTGCACTTACTTGAAACCCAGTTACCTAGGGACTACTACCATGTAGTCTTCCCAAAAGAGTGTTGTGAATTTTACATATATAGTCACGTTTAAGGCTATCAAAGAAAAATGTTTCTTTTAGGAAAGTAGTGTAAACAGGAAAATGAAAAAAAACTATTTGCATATCATATTTTAGGATACATTTTAAACATGCTGGGGTCTCATGAATCTGTGGGCCGGATTTGACCTTCCAGGCTGGTATTTTGAAATCTTTGCTTTAGAGATGTTTTTTTTTTTCATTTGTATTTATTTTTGTTTTAATTTGCATTAATATCATGCCCATGTTTCTCAGAATATTGTGTATCCTAACCAAAATACAGTCAATACTCCACCCCCACATTCCACTAAGAAACTAATATAACAGCACAGCAAATGTTGGACTGTCTCAGTGTTGAAGAAGAATGTAACTGAAAAAGATGTTTAATTCAGACATTTTAAGTAATCAGGCCTGAGCATTCACTGAACAACTGTTTTATTAAAATTATTACAATAATGCAACAATTTCAATGAAATGCAAAAATGAACATCATTAATTTATTGGATTTTAGTTTTATGCTGCTCTGCCACAGTACAGCAATGCTGCCAAAAAGGCAGTAGAAGCAATCGTTGCTACCAATATAGAAAACGTGCCTTAGTTCAATTTTTTTAATTCAGGTATTAGACACAAAAAATACTTTATAAAAAACAGCAAGTTAATCAGTATCTAATAGTTTCCTAATATAAATATTTATATTATGGTTACATATGCATTAGGAGTTTTTGATATAAACTAATTGTTTTTATTTGCTTTCTACTTTCAAATGTATAATTGCCTGTATTTATAAATTGCCCTGGTGTTCCTGGTGTCTTCATCAGCATCTATACCCCTGTGTTTCAGTTCATCTTTGTGGATAGTTGTTGCCAACACATTTTAGTCTGTTTCTCAACTTCGTGTTGCCTTTCTCATGACTTTCTTATCTCTTACTTCTCTTACTCTCTGACCCACTATGAGGCTGTTTCAATAAACATGTACTTTGAATTTGCAAAAGTACAAGTGTGCGAGTCTGATTGCCTGGACAAATTTCATCATTGGCTTGACAGCGAAACCCATTAAAAGGAGGGGTATGAACTATTCTGGAGCTGTAGGCTGTGGCTAGACATTATGGGGAGATCAAGAACCTGCTCTGGAAAGAACTTGGTTAAAGACAGCACCTCGTCACCACCTGTCCTGTCTTCCTATCAATTCGAGTCTTCTGGTTCCCTGCTTTTGGAATCCCCATCTCCTAATACCTCTTGGAAAGCCATTCTGTCTCCTGGTTCATCATCATCAGCATTCCTGTCCCGAGGACTCCTGTCGCTAGCCACCAGTCTCTTGCCCCTTGTCATTGTTCTTTGGTCTGTTATCACTGGTGTTGTCATTTTATGGTCCTGATCACCAGCTTCATCATTTGCTGCAAGGACTTTGGCAGGCATTACCAGAGGCCCCAGTCTCCTGATCCTCTGCCGAAAGCTTCCTAGTCTCTTGGTTTATTATCACTGCCTCACCACACTCTTGGTTCCTTTTCTTCTGTTCCTTCATTGCTGTCCTCCTCATCGTCTGGCCCGTCTTTTCCCGCCCTCCTTCTTTTGTATGTTTGTTTAAAAACATTAACTTTGCACTTGTATCCTGTCTAAACCCCCAACAACTGTTCTGCATTTATAAGCAGCAGTAGTGAGCAATTAAATTTTGTAATAAAATAAAAATGGTATTTCAATATTACAATGGTTTGATATTTGTATTTCACATCTATACAATAAACTGCCAAACAAAATGAAATTACAAGCAAACATTTCTAAATAATTGAAATTATTTTAATTGTGGTGCTAACAGTAAAAGTTGTTCAGAAGTCTGTGAATAGCTCAAATAATGTCATTATTTGAGATGTAAAGTTTTGGAAACTATGTAGTTTATCTATATAAATTCATTCAAAATGATTAAATTTATTAGCAAGATAACTACTTAAAAAACCTTTTGCAAATTTACGATTTTATGAGAAACTACATTACTGTTTTATATTTCCCTTTTTTACTGTCATTGACATTGTCATTGACATACTTTCATCCTTGGATTACTGCAGTATCTTAATTTACATAATCATTGAATTCTCTGAATCTACACAAAAGCAGGCAAAAATTCAGACAGGAAGAGAGCAAAGCAAAGTTAGATCCTCAGAAAGTGTGCTCGTAAGGCCCCACTAATCTCGAGCTACTGAGTGACACATGAACACACTGAGCATTCCCTGCCAGCTGCTACCATGACCCGGAAACCACATCAGCTCCATCCGTGAGAACACATCCGTTCCATCTCTACTTTTGATTTTAATGTATTTTAGTATACTGGATTATTAACATAGCAGTGCGATGATTTTTTTGGTTGTGCTGCTTCCTTAGAACACATCAAAATATTATGTTTAAGTGTGCTTGTAACGCCACATGTATTAGGTCGGTACTCATGTATTTCTCTTCACTGCAACAGAAGGGCAAGAGCCTTAAATCCAGGGAGTGTGGGTTGGTGTTATGGCTCACAGCTTATGATGCAAAAGAGGCCGTCATTTGATAGAATTTTGTCCAAACTGAACTCAGGTCAAAATGGACTCTGGATTGAGGGCAGAGAAATATATGAATGATTTCTTTCGTGTGGGTAAATCAGCTTACATTACACTCTGTATTTGTGTAATTTTGGTAGAAACCCGCTTTGATATCAGGTTTGACAATGTGTCAGATGTATTATAAGAAAATAATATAAATGCGCAAAAGTCTTTACTACGATAGCTTGTGGACAGAAGCCATTTTAATTCCAAGGCCACCAAAGTCTATGGTGTGCATACAAGCCTCACATTATTTATACCAACAACTTCACTCTCATTTGGAAAAAGAGGTAATTTTTGTTTTTTACATATCTGGGTTTGAGTGAACACAGTGAGACAGCCACATTAAAAAAAGTTTAAAGAATGGTGTGAAAAGAAAAAAATAAATTACTTGAACAACAGCCTGTTATTTCTTTAACATTTGTGCTGTCCCTTATGTTCACACATTTAAGACTGTGTGACAAAGTGTACATGACATAACTAAAAAACTGACCAACATCAACAGCTGCTGACATTGTGAAGAACACATAATTAAATGTGATATGAAAACACAATCAGTAGATTATTCATAGTCAACAGAACGACAGCTGCTGTTATTTTTCAGCCACTATCACGAAATTTTTGGGAAAAAATGGCAATTGCTGTTGTGTCCAATTTTAACTGCTTTAAAATTTCACAAATTCAAGTGTACAATCTCAAAGGCTACAATGTCTGTGTGATGCCAATCTAAACTATGTCTGAATCATAAGTTGAAGCACACTGAGCACATGTATATAGTTAATTGCCAAAAAGAATAAACTTTTTGAGCGCTTCTAAGACAATGCTGAAAATGATATTACCATTAAACACCTGCTGAGTTACCAAATTCAGGGACATTCCATTTGCAGAAAACAGCTTAGATTGTAACAGTAATGGCTCAAGGTGATATGCCTTCAATTGTAGCACAGTACACAGTACACAGAACGGATCATCTACAATAGGGGACTTTTCTGAATATAAACATGAAAGCAATTCAAACAGTTAATAAAAAAAACAAGAAAATAACAAAACCCCATGTAGCCCTGGGGCAGAATAAAAACATGCCATTATTCAATTACTGCTGCTGCCATACTGAATTTGGTCCATTTGTTTCCTATTTCAAAAATGTAAACGAAAAACAAAAAAACACTTTCAACACATTTATCAAAATACCAAAGAGAAAACAAAACCAACATATTTCCAAAGTAAACAATTTGATAATATTATAACTTTTAATCCCCTGCAGGTTAAAAAATAGAATTTTTGCAGTATATAAACTACATCATGTTAATTTTGACTGCTTACTTTTAATGGAAATACAGAACTTCCTAACCTATGTAATTGTAGATGTGTTATTGTTCTAAAGTCACAACCTCCACAGCCTGTCCATCCAGGGTTACAGTGTTGTCAATGCGTGTGGCAACAGGAGCCATGGCCACCTGAACAGGTCGACTTCCTTGAGCCAGACTGGTAACTACTGTTTGATACATACTGACTGGAATCTGGACTAAGCCTAAAAAAAATCAGAGGAAATAAATATTAGTTCAAAATATGTGCTTAACACACTGTACAGTTCATTCTGGGCCTGGCTATTATTTAGAATATCAAGATACACCCCTTGGTATAAGGAGTGTAAAGTAAAGTAGTCCCTTACAGTCATGCGTGAACACAGCACAGCGCAGCACAGTGTGAACAATGTAAAGCCGTGGATTGCCACCAACGAGAGGCGCCTGGGGAGAAGTGAGTGGGGACACTCGCACATGGTATCTCAGTGATGAAACTAGTAGTTGGGATGTGAACCCACAACCTTCTGATTGCCAGGACAACACCCTAACCACTAGGCCACCAGCTGTATCACAGTAATTATAACCAATAAAACTGATTTTCTGCCTATATTTATATTCATCGTTATACTTTGATACGGAGGGGGTATTTTCATTTCAGTGTAGTAATGCAAAAGTCATTTTTTATCTATTTACCACTTTTATCACAGCCAGGCATGAGTATGAATAGAGTAAAATGGAAACAGAATCACAGATCCAAGTCCAAATCATTGTATTGGTACAAAAATTATTCAATGTTGTGACTGTCATTTTTGTGTTTTTTGTTGTATTTGAGAACACAGTAAGAAAAAAAAAAAACATATGCTACGCTATTGTTTTGAAATATAATCTTTGTGTGCAAACGTCTTTTATTTCTTTTTAATCATCTCGCTTTCAGTCTGATACTGAACTTGCTAACCATGTATATAATATAGTATTTAATCCAAAGTACTCTAAGATGAGTTTTATTTTTTAGAATATTATTTCAATACATTATCAGTTAGTAAAAAGTAAAAGCCAAAGTTTAAGGTATTTTTAAAAAGTATATATATTTTAAGACAATTACTTCTATCACTACTTATTTTGTTTCCTTTGTGCTTTTTTCTGGTAATTATATTTATTGGTTTAGTTTATTCTTAACTCACTGAATATTAATGCTCCAGTAAATTCACAAACAGTAGCAGTAATTTTAACCATGCTGAGTATACAGCAGGTTCAATAAACAGACAAATGGCCAACAGTAAGGTAGTCATATGAGACCATTAGAGGGATGGGAGTGTAAGTGAGTAGTCATGTTGCACTTTGTGTTGTGTGCCCTTGCTGTGAGAGAGAAAGGATGATGCAATAGAGGGCAGTGGGCAGGGCTGCTGTGCTGCAGTGCAGTAACAAACAATGGAGCAATTGAGCTATACACGCCCTGCTCTTTCAACTGTCGTTCTTCTTTCAGTCTCTCTACCTCTGGTCCCCCTGCAACATTTTCCCCTTACAATTTTTGTACAGTATACACAGAATTGATGTCCAATCTAATAAATACAATTACCTATGCTTAAACTCTGCCAGCCAAAAAACACAGCCATAAATCATACGGAGCCTTTTATTTCATTGTCATTATCTTATAAGTTACTCTTGTATTGTGTATGTAAGCGTGTCTGTATTTCAATTTCTTTTGCAGAGAGATCAGTAAGAACATAGGAAACTGATCTCGAACACCATCAATCAGAGTATCTTGTTAGCTAGGCTGATTCTGATTCTTTAATTACATTGTGCCCCCTTTGATTGCAGTGGTTTATGTGAAGTATTATTATGGGGTGAAGTACTTCTAGTTTTTCCCTCAATCACTATGACATTGTGGGCTGCTGAGAGGCGGGCAGAGAAGCACTAAGTGAAGTAAATTAGTCCCAGCTACCTCAGACAGCCCACTTCAAAGCATATCTGGAATGTCCATTTTACTGATTGGATGAATGAGGTCAATAAATTCAAACAGCCTCTGAAGTAGCTGGTCTTAATAGCACTCTCACTCCAGTTTAACTGCATAAAAAAAATTACACAAAGCAACTGACTTGGTAAACCAGGTGTAAACCAACCGTTTAGTCAAATAGTTTCTTAATGTCAGATATATTACCCTGATGTACACTTCCCTAAGAACAACTGCCAAGAACAACTGTTACGCAATCCATAAAGGTGTTCTAGCCAATATTGCATGAAATAAAAAAATCAACATCTATCTATTCTTGAACAAATACAAAGAAGATAAATCGTTAACAATTAGAAAATAGACAATAACAGATCATTTACAGCCTGCTTTGGGCCACAGCACCCATTACTATATCCTAAATATAGAATTTTTATGCTTCCATCTTAATTGGTTGTATGGCATGTATACACAGGAGATTTTCACATGAGATGTGTGTTCATAGTCAAAAAACTAAATGTAACTCTGGTCAGTTAGTGCCAGCATGAAATGTTTGTGAAAGAATATATTCAGGTTAAAAAGAGTCTTGGCAGTTGAAGTGGGCTTCTAGTAGACTCTCATAGATCTTTCTTCTGTATGATCCGAGTGCCACGGCTTTCTTTTCATGAATGCTGCTGCTTCGGTGTTCAACCCACTGTAATCTGTGCATCACTTGGCTTGTTTGAATCAGTAAGTAATTTGTGGTTTGAATCAGTAAGTGATGCACAGAATGCAGTGGGTTGAACACCGAAGCAGCAACATTCATGAAAATAAAGCCAAAGACCGATCATTTTTGGGAAGACCCATTTTTTCTATACTGCTTCTCAAAACACTGAAACAATATATTCTGCTTATTCTTGTAAACGGTTGTCTTCTTGTGTGGCTGCCTTGCTCAAGCTAGCTGACAGCTGGCCTGGTGATTAGACTATGTACTGATAATGGAAAGAATCAAAGCCTTCTTAGAGGTCCCCGCAGGGACCTGCCTGCCTCCTGTGGTCATAATGGAGTGGTAGGAACATAGGCCACCCTTCAAGACAGACTATTAGGAATCTGTGGAATTGTGGCAAGGTATAGCAAGCTTAAAGGTAAAGGTATGGGTGACCATCACTGCCACTGTACACTATTGTACACTATGGCTGGACATATTGGTACAGGCATGTTGAGACATTTACTCAATAAGCGTGCAGTAGTTCATATATAGAGTGCTTAGGCAAATCGTGGATTAGTGAGAAGTGTGGAGGCTGGAGCGGGTAACGCAGGTCACACACGCACACCATCTGTTCCAGGAACACTCAAAGGATTATTACACACCAGCTTGCATGGCCTGGTCAGCAGATCATCTTATTGTGTACACAAACACACCCACACACATTAAATTATATACATACATACATATAATATTATGTATATATATATACTGCTCACAAAAATTAAAGGAACACTTTAAAGAAACATATTAGATACATCAGATCTCAATATGAAGTTGCATATCTATACAAATAATGACAGGGCAATGTCTTAGGAACAAAAGGATGCCAAGTCTTTTAATGGAAATAAAAGTTTTCAGCCCACAGAGGGCTC
>JBBPDH010000124.1:17289776-17303880 GCA_037974565.1 Clupeocharax schoutedeni
CGTTCTTCTCATATGATTGGTAGGTGAAATAAATTGCCTCGAAAATATTAAACCGCATGCGCTGGCTCTAAAAAAAATTTTTTTCCCTCACGGCCGCACGCCGGAAATCAGGCACAATGCCGGAATACTTTAAGCCCTGTAAATAATTGTCTTAGCTCAGGATCCATACCTACAGTTTTAAAGCCTGTGGTGGTCAGGCCCCTGCTTAAAAAATCCAATCTCGATCCTACAGTTCTCTCAAATTATAGACCAATGTCTTATTTACCCTTTTTATCCAAGGTTTTCGAAAAAATTGTGCTCATTTAACTGCTTCCTTTCCTGGAAAAAATCATATTTTTGAGAAATTTCAGTCAGGATTTAGAACCCGGCACAGCACTAAATCTGCCCTGTTGAAGGTCCCTAGAGAAGAAAAAACCTGTGCTGCTAGTGATGCTGGACTTCACTGCGGCGTTCTACTTAAACGCCTGGAATAACAGGTTGATCTGCAGGGATTTAAATCTACATTGTAACATTATATAGAACTATAGTATTATAAAAAAAAAAAATTATAAGAAAAAATTAAAGTAAAATATTTAAATTGTTTTTTGAATAATCTTAAAAAAATTTAAACATGCAAGTTGAGAAAGTTATTTTAGCATTTCTTTTGTGTTTGCACATCACTACATTGCGGTTTTTCACTATACACATGGGTTCTTTCGGAACGCAATCGCCGCGATAAGTATATTTATTTCGCATAATGGGTTTAATTTCCAGAAGGGGCTAGAATAGCTAAAAGCCACACTTAAGTAATGCTATTTTGTTAGGAAAGACTTGAAAGTAAAAGAATAAAAGTATTGTGTCAAACAATTACTTACTGTGGAACTTCAAGAAATACAATAGACATTCAGCTAAGTAACTTCCAAAGTAGAGACCTAAATTCTGCTTATAGATACTGATTTACATTATACACAATACAATACACACCGTAGAAACAGCAGGAAATTGAGATGTGTAACTGGGGAAACTGCTTGCACTCAATGGCCTGGATATCATTATAAATATGCGGGGGGATTAAATTGCACCACTGCAGCGCTTGCTCCCCTTGACGTCACATTAGGCTCTTGAGGAAAAAAGAACTCCGCAAAAGAGCTTAAGCTCTTCATGCTCACACATTCATTAACAGCCACAAACACTGACATTTCTTTGTCAAACTGAGAACAATAAGTTATATCTGGAAAATATATGGCCTCGTAGTATCTACGCCCATGTTTGCGTCCATGCAGATGGCCTAATGTCCCAAACACTCCACTCAGCTGTCCCCTCCATCCCCCTCTCCTAATCCACCTGGGAGCCAATCAGAAGTCTTAGTGCTTGTCCCAGATGAGCCGGATAATTACACACACACGCGCACACACACGCACACACACACACACGCGCAGCCCCAAGGTGTAGCTCGGCCTACTCCACTCTACTACTCTCTTGAATGCTTTGATAAATCTGTAAAATAATATAGCCTATATTAATGCCAATTTGTCAAAAGTACAATTTAAAGTGCACATTAGCTTGACATGAAGTGTAAGATCTATTTGGATCCATAAAAAACCTGTACAAAAGAGTTGTACATAACCCATTCTTTAGGCATCTTATTTTCATAGCCTAGGTTATTTTTTCTTCACAATTACTATTAGCTTTGTTACATTCTAATGTAACCTATAGATGGCTTAGGATTCTATACAGGTCCAAGTCTTTGATTTACAAATACGAAACTTTAGCTTAATATATTTTTGGATTTTAATTTCCTTTTTTAGCATGTGACGATAAAATGCGTAAATTGGCTGCTTAGTTATTTGTCTTCTTTGCTGCTGACACAGTGTTGTGCTCAAGTAAAGATAGGTACAATAAGTACTTACAAAGTAAATGGTTTTGCTGTTTTTGTAAGAACAATGATTTGTTTCAATAAATCTTATTCCTGTTATATTTTTAACTGCTGAAAACTAATCCAACTCACATTCTATGCTGACAAATATAAGACTGTGAAAACCAACAGGCCAAAAAAAATGCATTAATTTATTTTATTTTGTGGGTAAACCTAGAAGAATCAGAATCATATAAGAACCCTGTATTCTGAAATTGTGAGTCATTATTAAAATTGTACGATTGGGAAATAAAGTCTGCTCTTTAGTAAAAAAGAACAATGATGTCCTATAAAGACAAGGGGGCTGATAGTCACACACATCTATAAATTAAGCTCTGTAATCTGGCCATGGTTTATCTAGCCTATAAAAAACAAATATTTGTCTTGCAGTGCCATCTGTTGGCTAGAGTCTACCTGTGTCATTTTGTCCACAGACACTGGGATGCCATCAATGGTAAGTGGAGGAAGTTCAGAGCTCAGGTCTCCACCACCAGGGGGGGCGTGTTCAGCCAGTGCATTTTCCAGATCCTCCAGAATCATGCTCTTATACTTCCGGACCTTATAGTGAGAAGCAAGAAAAAAAAATTACTAAGAACCAAAAAGGCATTAAGAAAAATAAAAAAAGATACACACATACCACATTCTCAAGCGGAGCTGCACCAAACACCTTAAACACAGCATTAGGCTTAGATGGGGATATGCATAGAACAATGGCCTGCTGACCAACCCTCGTTGTGTATTCATCCAGTGTTGCTCTCAGCTTCCTAGAGTCAAGGCAAGTTTAAAATGTTTAATTTGATGAAAGTAAAATTATTAACTAGCCTCCAAATTGGTCATGCGCCTTGTGTAAAACATCTCACTCACCTTAGCAGACGAGTCTGTTGTCTTTTCCGTATTGATGGGTTTGACTCAAAGATGTGTGGTCTTTTGCGTTTTTTTCCTGTTGCTACAGCAGCTGCTGCAGCCATACCAACTGGTCCTAAGGGTGAGTTTAAGAGCAGGCTTATTTTTATACATTTCCTCCAGGATCACATTTTAATTAATAAGCACACTTTGTTGCCTGTAAGTGGAATTGGGTCAACTTAATATTTACAAAGTATACTATATACAGCCTTATTCAAAAAAGTTGGCCACCTTTTGATAAATAACAATTATTATTTTTAATTACAATAATTATATTTTTATTATTTAATTATTATTTAATTGAAAGGACAATCTCTCTAGGAAATGGAAAAAACACAATATTTTTATGATATAAAACCAAGATTATAAAAACATTATTGTGCCACTCTGCAAAAGTTTGGGCACCCTACATAACCAGTACATAATCAGTAACACCTCCTCTGGCAGATATCACAGCTTGCAAATGCTTTTTATAGCCAGCTATAAGTCTTGCTATAAGGATTTTCCATTCTTCCTTGCAAAAGGCTTCTATTTCTGTGATATTCTTTGGTAGTCTTGCATGCACAGCTCTTTTAAAATCTACCCACACATTTTCAATGACGTTTAAATCAGGGGACTATGATGGCCATTCCAAAACCTTGCCATAGTCCATGGTGGATTTCGGGAACAGAAATTTTTCAGACCCCCTTAAATATTTCACTCTTTGTTATATTGCAGCCATTTGGTAGAATAATTTAAGTTGATGTACACACAGCACCCCATATTGACCGAAAAACAGAATTGTTGACATTTATGCAGATATATTTGTATGACATTTGTGTAAAAAAAGATAAACTGAAATATCACATGGTCCTAAGTATTCAGACCCTTTGCTGTGACACTCATATTTAACTCCATTTCTTCTGATTATCCTTGAGATAGTTCTACCCCTTCATTTGAGTCCAGCTGTGTTTGATTTATACTGATTGGACTTGATTAAGAAAGCCACATACCTGTCTATAAAAGACCTTACAGCTCACAACGCAGGTCAGAGCAAATGAGAATCATGAGGTCAAAGGAACTGCCTCAAGAACTCAAGACACAGAATTGTGGCACAGATCTGGCCATGGTTACTAAAAATGATCTGCTGCACTTAAGGTTCCTAAGAGCACAGTGGCCTCCATGATCCTTAAATGGAAAACTTTAGGGACGACCAGAAACCTTCCTAGAACTGGCTGTCCGGCCAAACTGAGCTATTGGGGGAGAAGAGCCTTGGCAAAGGGGGTAAAGAACCCAAACATCACTTTGGCTGGCACACAGCTAAAATAACGGAGTGGCTTCACAGCAACTCTGTGACTGTTCTTGAATGGCCCAGCCAGAGCCCTGACTTAACCCCAATTGAGCATCTCTGGAGAGACCTAAAAATGGTTGTCCACCAACATTTACCATCCAACCTCACAGAACTGGAGAGGATCTGCAAGGAGGAATGGCAGAGGATCCCCAAATCCAGGTGTGAAAAACTTGTTGTATCTTTCCTGAAAAGACTCTAGCTTCTACTAAATACTGAGCAAAGGTGAATATTTCAGTTACTTTTTTAATAAAACTGCACAAATGTCAACAATTGTTTTTCTGACAATATGGGGTGCTGTGCGTACATTAATGAGGAAAAAATTTTACTTAAATGATTTTAGCAAATGGCTGCAATATAACAGAGTGAAAAATTTAAGGGGGTCTGAACCCATTCCGTACCCATTAGTGGTGCAACGGATCACTGCTGATCCATGATCTGAACCAATCCCTCTCCACGGTTTGGCACGCACATGATCCGAAGATTCAAAAAAAATAAAATTTCACTGTATGGTCTGTTAAGCGTTAGTCATGGCCAGCGGTAGCCGTCCAAGTGGAGGAGCAGATGAGCTTGAGAAACCTCCAGCATCACTTAAATCTCAGCATTTTGGCTTCCCTATTTAATATATATTGATGGGAAGAGGGTGGTGGGTAAAACCACCAGTTTGTCGACAGTGTAGCACGAGGAAGCCGTATGAGACTGGCAACACGTCGGGCATGACCACTCATTTGAAACGACATCACCCTGGTGTGACAGGAGCTAAGACGAAGGCTGCGCAGCAACTGATGATATCCGCGGCATTTAAGCAGCACTTTGCTGCCCAATCCAACCAGGCTAAAGCCATTATAAAAACTACTGGGGTGTTTATAGCTGCAGATATGAGGCCATATTCTGTTGTGCAAATCAAAGACTTTAAACATATGATGAAAGTGCTTGAGCCACGCTATGATATCCTGTCGCGCGCCCACTTCAGTGACAAGATCGTTCCAAGCATGTATGAGCAGGAAATGTCTAAAGTTATGGCTGAACTGTCCCAGGCATCTTCGGTTGCCCTAACTACAAATGGGTGGACCTCCGGGGTAGCAGAAAGCTACGTGACCGTGACCACTAATGATATCCTAGCAGAGTGGGAGATACAAAACCCTGTACTGCAGACACGTCCCCTCTATGAGAGTCACACAGGCACAAATCTGGCGCCCTTACTGATGGAAGCAGTGGCAGAGTGGAGATCTACAGCACTTGATCCAAGGTTCAAGTCCCTGTCTCACCTAGACTTTGCCCTGCATACAGTGCATACAGTCATCTCACTACTAAGATTGTGAGCAGTCTTGACACTGAAGATTGTGAAGAGCTAAATAAAATAAATATTTTTAAATTATATATTTTTATTTTTAATGACAATGTTTTTGTTCAAAGTTATTGCCACATTTTAATGTCTATGAAATATTTTTTTAAATAAGTGTTTTAATCAATAAAGTAACTTTCCCTGCAGGGTCAAGATGAAGCACCAACAGGAGAAGACTCTCCCTCTCAAAAGAAGTCAGCAATGGTGGAGCTTTTTAGCGAGACTTTGCACAGAAGGACATGGGCAGAAAGACTTTTGCTGACACCATCAAAGAGGAGGTGGTACCCGATGAGGCAGCAAGTGGCATTCCAGTCGATGGAGATCCACTGATGTGGTGGAAAACAATGAATGTAAATACCCTCACCTTGCCTTGACACTGTCTTGCTGTGCCTGGCATTTCAGTGCCAAGCGTGAGGGTGCTCTCAACAGCAGGGGACATAGTCACAGCAAAGAGGTCTACACTCTCCCCAGAAAATGTAGATATCCTCATCTTTTTGAAAAAAGTTATAAGCGCACGTCTGCTTTGTTTTCTTTCTTCTTTTGATGTGGACATAAGCTAGGTTTTATTTCATTCTCCATGTTCAAAGTAAGAAGCAATGATCAAATTGAATTTTACATTGTTTTTGATTGTGTCCACATTAAAGGAAATAATTATCATGCCCTATATTGCACCTTAATTTGTTTTTATTTAATTGCATGGAATGAGTCTCAAGTTGAATGTTTTTTAATGGCCAAAAAATACTTAGTCGTCTTGTCTTTTTTCTTTATTTGCTGATCTAAAAATTGATCCCATCCATGACTTAAAACCCTGATCCAATCCGAATCAAGTTTTTTGATCCGTTGCACCACTAGTATCCACTGTATATTGTTTACAGATGGAGTGATGTTTACTTCTAGAACTTGCTGGCATTTAGTGGAATTCATTCTTCCCTTCACCCATGCAATATTTCCTTTCCCACTGGCTGCAACACACCCCCATGCTTAATAGCTGGCAAAGTGTTCTTTTCATGGAATGCTGCTCCCTTTTTTGGTCAAGGGTTCTATTTTAACTTCATCAGTCCACAGCAACTGTTTCCAAAATGCATCAGGTTTCTGTAGATGCTGTGCTGCATCCTTCCAACGTTTGATTTTATGATGGCGATGCAGTAAGGTTTTCTTCAGCTGACTCTCCATAAAGATTTTGTGGAAGAGTGCACCACCACTCCTGATTCTGCTAAATCTTCCTGCAGTTTTTTTTGCAGTTATGCTTTGTCTTTCAGACCAGCATACAAACAGTTCTCTCTAAGAGTTTTCTTGGTCTTTCAGATCTCAGATCTCCCTCCACAGTTCCCCAGAAAACTGCCATCTCTTAATTACATTTCTCACTGGGGAAAATGCAAGCTGACAAAGCTTTGCTATCTTCTTGTAGCTTTCTACTGCATTGTGGGCATCAATAACTTTAATTTTCAGAGTCTTACACAGGACCCCAAGGTTGTTGCGTGTGTGCACAAGGTTTGAAGAGTAAAAGTTTTTGTAAAGCTTTGAAATTGGCAGTAGCAGACATTTACTGATGACAGCTGTAGCCAAGCATCAGATCTAACAAACTGATAAAAGTCTGAAAGAATCCGAGACTTTGGAACTCTTGGGGTGCCCAAACTTTTGCACAGTGCCATAATAATGTTTTTATTTTTGCTTAATTTTTTTGCTGAAAATATAGTTTTTTTCCCATTTCCTAGAGAGACTTTTGCATAAGACTGTATACAACAAACAGATGGTAATCGCAAAAAAATGCAATAAATACAACAGAAAAAAACTATGAACATTGCAATAAATAAATACTGAATAAAGATGTAATGATACACTTGGCACTCAGTACTCCCAATAAATATGGGTTTATGAAATTACAGAAACTGAACATCTGCAGTAGACATTACAATAACAAATATAGGCAGAAATGTAGTCTAAATGTGTTCGGTGAAGTTAGGCATATTTATTCAGCCTACAAGACACTGCAAAACACTGTAGGAAGACCGAAGGTCCTTCTTCCAGATGATGGAGGTGTGAACAGTTTGTGTGAGAGGAATCCTGTCTGATGCTGCTGGATGTATTTATACACTGTTTAGTGCAGGTGTCTTGATGGCTGAAAATCTTGACCCAGTAATGGAAATTTTCACTCATCTTCAGGATAGTGACGCTTTGGCTTTTTCACAATACTTTCAGTTCCCATTTCAAAGAGACAATAGGTGCCATATGATCACATTTAAAGATTGTCATCATCAGATGAGTCACTCCAGCTGTTCTACCTACTCTGAGGCTGTCTCATTTGGGCTGGATATGAACAGCACAACAATGGGGGTGTCAGTAAACTTGATATGATTAGTGTGATTTTTACAGCAGATGGGCATCTAAGGGGGTGGCATAGATATTTTTACCTGTAGGCTCAGTGGTGAGGTCCAGTGTAGACCAAATGGAGTTCTTAACACGAGTATTGACCTTAAAGCACTTCATAACAATTAGGGCGAGTGTAACAAGCCAGTACACGTGACATGTGGGGATCAGCAGCACAAAGAGTTAATGAATCTGAGATTAAAATGCTGAGATGGCCTTTTATATCTCCTTCTTGTTTGCGTGAACATGACTCATGTTCTTTCCCAAGCTGCAATGAAAACATGTAGATGAAATATAAGGTTGTCGACCACAAAAATAAACTTTCATGGAGGGCTGTCACAGAAAGCCCCCATCAAATCCATAGCAGTTGTACTTGAAGATGCAGTACTTTTCTCAGCTAAAAATGTGGCCAATATTTAAGAAGCAGAAATTCTACCACTGCAGAGCAGGCTCGAAATGGCTCGAAATGACAGTAGCAATCAACACAAGTTTCCAAATGCTGTGTAGCTCCTCCATCAGTTCTGCTCGTAGCACAGATTAATGGAAACTACTGCAATTTTCTCCATGTCAGTGTCACTTCTGTGCTCAGAATGATCCACCATGAAAATCTGTTTAGTGCCTGTCCTGACCTTTGATTAAACACATCATTATCCTGGAACATTTTCTTCAGTATGTGTGTGTGTGAAATTAGTGGATATAGAGGAGAATGATCCATTTAATCCCAATTGCTGTTTATCATTCACATTAGCTTTCTATTTTAACATTAACATAGCATAGTCAGACTGGACCTGTCTTTGCTTCAAGTAACCCAACAGTTGTGTATGTCAGTTGTGCAAGCTTCGTTGTTTATACATCCGCACTTTAAACCTGCAAGGCAATTGACAGGGAACCAATCTATAATCAAAGCTGCAATACACATGAATGGATACGTTAAATATTTGCACATCTGTACCTGCAGCAGCCAGATGTGCTGTAACTTCGTCTGTTCCGGCTGAATTTAAGATGTCAGAGTCATCATATGTGTCATCATCAGGTGAAGAAGGGGAGTCCTCATCAGCACTGAGCATGCTGTGCTCTGTGTAGGTAGCCACATGCACCTGTTGAGACACAGCATGGGCTTCGATGGTAGTCATGTGCTCCGTCTGATGTACTGTGTGGTCCTCCATCATTTGTTACAGCGTTCAATGAACTGCACACAGCACACACAGACAGACATAAACAAAGCACAACATCACTATTTTTTACTTAAATTGTCTTTATACAGTTTTGATACAGTTTTCAACGACGAGTGGACAGAGTTCAGAGAAAAGTTTGCAGACACTTGGTACAGGTCCATAGTGGATGAAGATTTTTGTGAAAAAGCTATTGCCCAAATTCTCCAAAGTGTATCAATCTTTTGTAGGGTTACAGGAAATCTAGTGTAAATCAGTTAAACAGAGTCTTATCAGCAACAATGAGTTTCTGTTCATCCTCTTTGTCAGCAATGGAAGGTGAACTATAATATAAAGGATAAAAAAAAGTGACTTTCAAGCTGTGGGCAACAGCCTCCAATGGGAGAGATGATGCTTGAGGGCTTCAAGTGAATTTGCCACCTTGCCTCAGATCTAGGGTTGTCAAAAAAAAAAGATTCCCAGATCCCAGATTAGAAATATTTTATTTAAATTTATGTGAGTGTACTTCTAAGTTCTAACAAGTTTGGTTGGCAAAATAAATAAGAAAAAAAATGTGAATGGATGTACAGTATTCTTGAATCTTTAAGGTAACAATAATATAATTATAAGATAACCATGTTTGAATTGTGAAATAGTTTTAAATGAAAGAAAAATTTGCTTGTCTATTCTTCGACTATAACCACTATACTTATACTGTATTGACTGGGTTAAATAGAATTGCATTACTAAAAAAGGGACTAAAACAACTTTCATTGACTAAAACTAAACAAAAATAGTTGTGGATAAATCTGACTAAAAATAATAATAGTAATACATTTAACTTATAAAGCGCTTTTCAAAGTACATACCCAAAGGCGCTGTACAATTTTGAGTAGACAAAGAAAAGAGTATTTTGGTTGTCTACTCACACTAATTTTTTTATTAAAAAGTTTGAAATTTCAGTACTGTGAGAAGCCTACTCAGATCAAGAAAATCAAGCACAAACCAGAAGAACATAAAGGCTTCACCTGCATGAGAAGTAAAAATGCCATGCTCAGAGATCAATGGGATTAATGGCACTTTTTATTTAAAACACTAACTTATAATAAGACTAATGTTATTTGCCCATTATTGCTATTCTGACACTGGCCTGGTCTTTTTCATTAACTAAAATAGATGTTACTACTTTGTGTGCATTTGCACAATGTATTGAATCCATACTTTGTTTAAATCACATAAGCCTTTCAACATTAATTCTTAAAATATTCATATCAAAATGAATATGACAACTGGAACACATTTTGACTACTAATTAAAACAAATATATAATTATGATGAACTTTAAATGTTTTAGTTACATCATGTGTGAAAATGTATAAAAAAGGATAGAGAACATCTTTTATGTGCAGTGAGAATGCAGCCTTTCCAAAAGACACAGTAAAATAGTAATTAGCTTCTTGGCTTTAGAAATGGACCAGATCTGTGACAGAATAGCAAGAATGGGTCTCATTCATTAAATCTTCAGAAATAAGTCATATGTTATATGAGGCTCATCATAAACACCACATTTGCTACCCAATGCTATGAATGCAAATGACATCAAACACTTTAATTGAACTGAAAAACACCTTTATTTTACTAATTATGCTTCCTTCTGGTAATATTTTTAATTGTGGCATTGCTTTTCCTTGTTATGCTAACAAGTTAATTTATCCAACCACAGTTCACTTTATCCCTGGCTACTCAATACCTTAATATTATACATTAAAACAAAGCAATCAGTATAGTTGCTCCCATGGAACAGAACAAAAACTAGCACCATACTCAACTGTAGTTCAGCAACAGCTTACAGTAAATGTGAAGCTATTCTTTAGGAATCTTTTTAGAAAAATCAGTTAAAAACAGCTGAAATTATGTAACTTAATATAAATACCTTTTCAACCCAGTTTTTACCCTAAGCTGTAAATTAATTAATTTGTTTACAGAAGGACTTCATATTGTAGTTTTTGCTATTACTTCCAGACTTTATATATCAAAATATATTAGAATGTTAGAGTTTTTTTAGAAGAAAACTTGAAGATGCAATTGCAATATGTTATGTTAAAATACAGAATATTAGTTATCAACACAAATAATTTACAAAGACTGCTGATCAAAACTGATTACAAACAGCATCCTCATCAGCACAATCACTAAACATCTACTCAAAATAAAGCTACAGCAACAAAATAATAAACTAGCAGCACTGGGCATAAATTATCAATCAACTCATTTAAATGTGTGTTTCTTTCTTTCTTCTTACTACCATTCCACATTGTTTGCACATTGTTGAGGGCAATAGCAGACTCCCGGCCAGGAGGATTTGGAAGATCCCATAAAAAAAGCAGCGTTTTGTGGAGGATACAGCATACAGGTATTTGTAATACCATCTGCTTAATCTGTGATTCTTCAAGATCTACCTACATACTTAATAAAGTTCTGCACACGGCCAGTCTGAAAGGACATCCAGTGAGCTAACTTCAAAAGTTTAAAACAATATTTTATATGAGTGTCTGCAAAACATGAAACACAAGGTACTTAAAATATGCTTAACCTTACCTTACTTTTGCCCTTGAAATAAACCAAACCACTTAATTTGAAGTGGCTATTAATTTGTAAAGCCGACCCCTTAATTTTACCTTAAAATTAGATTTAAGACATAAGTGCAAAACCCCTTAATCTTGGTGTTGCTGGTGTCTCTAGCACAGTAGTATAAAACAATACTATGTAAAGATACAATGAACAATATACTGAGCAATTAAAGGTCAAAACTGAAAAAGGGGAAGATTCACCAGCCTTAATCTATGCACTTTTCCCTTAATTTTCCTTATATTAAGGTCATTTTAAGATGTACAATTATGGGTTTTGGTTTCTTAGTGCACTGCAGAAGAAAACACTTGAAATGTTGATGTTTAAATATGAAAACCGAATGCATAAAAGGTGCTTTACAACCACGTTCTACTTATATTTCATGAATGGCATACAGAATTTACAAAGTTAATATTATATTTGGTTTAACAAAATCTTGTCTACTCATCACTTATAAACGTGGGGAAAAGAAGAGGGTCGGAAGACAAATTTGGGCCCTCTGATTTGTGGGGTGTTCTCATTTTTTTGCCACTTTTGATGTACCTCTATTATTTATAAAGTTTTTTTCAAACCAACGCTGACTCTCTGAAAGTAGATTAACCTAATGGCATGGCCAATTATACAGAGAATAAAATCCAATATGTTATTAAATCAAGTTTTGTGGTTATCCTAAGATATGACATACAATCAGTGATAAACCAGCGTGTTATTTCCAGCGGCAAGCTGGATTTCCAATCGCTTTCAGCAACTGATCCACACAAACTTGTTACAAAGGATAGCATGGACTACTGAAGTAAATAGCTAGCTGACGTTATTTGTTGCTTGCCTAGTCATCAATGCTATAAAATGTACTTACATGTAGCTAATTTGATGGCGAGACAGCAAATTCCTGAAAATTATTAACCTGTTTGCAGTGGCGCTAGAACAGTGGCTGGTCAGGTAGTTAGCCCACTTTACTTCTGTGAACTACGCTATGCTAGTTGACAGGATGTGGTCCATCGGATCAAAACGCTGTATGTTAAGTTAGCTATTATTTTTAAGATTATGTAATACTAAACAGTTAAAAGGGCATGAAAACCAATGGTAAATCTGCATGTAATAAAGTTATCGCGTTGCTGATCTCCCATTAGCTTCCTCGCTAACAGGCTAGCTATTTGTAAACTTGAGATGTAAGACACACAATTGCCCGGTAAAATACGAAGAGAAACACGATAAAATACTTTCAATTCCAAGAATCATGTGATGTCGATGATCGTTAAACCCAATAACAATGAGGTGTATGAACCACCCATACTACTTACTGGGTCAAGCTATTCTTATTCAAAATAGCTAACGTTAGCTAACTTATTTCACACCCGCCATCGCAGGACCAAAGCGGCTCTAATAACAGGCCCAGGCCTATAAAGACGACTCTATATTTTATTTGCAGGAGTGTATTCGTTAGGTAAATGGCGCTACTCCCAGAAAAAAACCCGCAAACTCCGTGATCTCCCATTCTGTTCAGCATCAACACGACCTCCCTCTTTCACCACCCTGCGCTGCCGGGTCTGTTGTTGCGGCTGCGCCGGGGCTGATATAGCTGGCGATTGCGCGGTAGGGTACTAACCTCAGAGCGGCTGCGCTACTTCGGGCCTGCGCCGTACAGCAGAGCTGAGAATCTGACTTGTAATGGAGGACAAAGAACAGAAAGCGCACCCAAAGCTGTAGCTGACAGCTTTGTGGTCCACAAACTACAGGATAAACCCCGCCCACTCTTAATTCTAGAGACACCCCCCGCAATGGTGACGATAAAAGGAATGAATTCATAAATAGCTCGATTTTTTTTCTTGTGGGTCTACTTTAAAATTAAACTAAAATCTTAATTATTTTCGTCCTTTTCATATACATTATATATATATACACACACATACACACACACACACATATATATATGGGTCATTCCGTGAAATCGGTACATTTTGAGTCCCAGTGAAATAATCTGTCATAAAATCACTAAAATACCAGATACATGCAGAATTTGAATACATAACATTAGCATGTCTTCTGCCATCAATACTACATCAAAATTAAGTAAATTAAATATTAAATATAATTTTTTTGAAAAATGATTAAATTTTCACATTTGTATATTGATCTAAAAGTAATCATATTGTTAAGCAATGTTTTCAGCATGAACACATGTATTCTCTATGAAATTTTAATCATTTTATCAGTGTCCCCTGATTTCAAGTCAACCCTATTACTGACACACACAAAAACCTGTAAAATAATAGCACATTCCAGCAGTGACATATTTTACAGGAAGTTACATCATTTACAGGAAGAGGGTTTCCAACATTTAAAACACAAGTAGGGTTCTCTCTTCTATAATGTAGAATTTTGTTGTTTTATGAGATTGTTGGGGGTGGGGAAATCATACCACGTCAACCCTGTTACCAATTTTTAACATTAATTAAAATAATATTTTTTGTATCTTGATATTTACCATA
>JBBPDH010000124.1:17304929-17315908 GCA_037974565.1 Clupeocharax schoutedeni
GGGAGCAGTGTGTGGGGACGGTACCTTGCTCAGGGTACCTCAGCGGTGCCTAGCGGCCTTGGGGATTGAACCCGGACTTTCTGGTCGCAGGGCGGATGCATTAACCACTAGGCCACCAACTGCCCCCTTCTAGTGCCTGTCCTCTCAAGTCTAACTTTAAAAAGATAAAACTTGCATGATGTCCCTTATTCCTGCCATTTGCCTCTCTGTTAAATACCCTTTGCATTAAACCCTTGAGAGAATGTACACATATAATAAATATAATTAAAATAATTATTATAACAACCACTATGAACACAAATCAGACTTGTACATTATGTTTTTACTAAGGAAAAAATCTGATTTTATAAAACAGAGTTGAAGCTCAAACTGAAATGGGCAGGCAGCTTTAGAAATTGAACAAAAATCCTGCTGGCCTCATTTAAGACATTACAAATGAATTAATGTTTCTTTGGAAAAGCATCTTATGAAAAAAGAAACACCAAAACTCCCACTGACGTGTTAAGATTGAAAAGTAATAACATTAATTCTTTGGATAAACAAGTGAGTTTACCACATTTCTGGTTCTTATTAAGGCTGATGAGATTGCTCTGTTCATATGCTAGCACTTTTCACAGAACCTTCAGTCACCCAAAATAACTTAAACCTGTGTGGATTTTGGTGACAGAGGACCAAAAATAGCCACTGTATTTAGACCATTTCAGGTTCTGAATTATGTGTTATTGTCCTTTTTTCACTGTTCTACTGTTAATGACAAACTTCTGTTTAGGTAAAACACAAGTGATCACTCTTTCAATGAACTCCACAATATAATATGTACTGTAATATGTAATGTTCCAAGAGCACCTGCGTAAAGTAAAAAAACATGTAGTTATGCTTTGGTAAAAAAACGCCTATAAATGCCTATTTTATAGTGTAAACCCAAAATATGCCACCAAATATGCTCCCAGATGTACAGCCTCACAACAGTATTATTTAGTCATTACATCAATTTTCCACTTTTACTGTCTACTTTCACATTCCTCTATCTGGGTCAGGAACTGTATTTATGAAGCACAGCAGTTATTCTCAATTTTTTCCAAACTTTCTTCAAGGGTACATAAAAATCTTTAGTCAAACACATTTTAATTACCAGCTTCCAAACTGACAAGAATTTAGCAAATCTCAAGATGTAAAGGCTGGATTACGTGGTGAGGAAGGTGCCTGGTTAGGTTATGTAAAGTCTTACAAGATGCATGTAAAACATGATTCAAACAGCTGCAATCATCTCCAGAAGATGTGTGAAGTTAATAAAAATGGTGCCTACACAACATAATTCCATTGAAAGCAATTTCGTATCAAATTTGACAAAATTGTTTAAATCCTGTTGTCAAAACAATAAACAATAAACTAATACAGGTGACACAACATACCAATATTTATAAAGAGAAGATAATAGGAGAAATGTTAGCTTTGAAAGTGTAATAATTAAAAATGTTATATTTACGGAACTTCTAAGACACTTCTATCCAAAGTGACTTCCATTGCCTAACTACAGGGGGCAGTCTCCCTGGAGCAACTTGGGGTTAAGGGTGTTGCTCAAGAACCCAGTGGTGGTGCTAGGTAGGATTTGAACCCATGATCTTTTGGTCCAGATGCAAGTATCCTACGCATTAAGCCACTACCACCACAAAACAATGTTACATACCATTATTTTTATTAATTTATTACTAAGTTTCACCAGGAATTAAGCTTAAAGTCATCAATCTCTTAAAAGGTTGCATAATCTCAATGTGGAATTTCTGAAAATGCCTACTATGAGAATGTAGGCATCTCCCACTAGTGCCCATTTTCCTACTCTGAAGCATTCTTGCCAGATTCAGACTTTTTACAATGTAAATACTTACCCAGGTGCTCTAGCATAAACAGCTAAAAAGTTAATTGTTATCATCAGGAAAAAACTGTAATGCATTTTACAAAAAGCTGTTATGTTACATGTAAATAAGAACAGAATGTGGTTTACATAATACAAATTATGTATCAAAGACAGTGAAAATTGGTTCAAAGTACAAAAACAACAAGAAATATTTAGGAAATATGTGCTCATTTTGAATTGGATTTCAACTGTGCACTCTGTTTACATGAGGTTGTATTATTATTATGAAGGTTGTTATTAAAAGCAATGCAAAGCACAATTCAGTATTTGAATTCTAACAGGCTAACAAGCAGTGAAAACACTAAAAAGAACAAGAACCAGAATTGTGCCGCACAATCTTGTATTTATCTCGTATTAGTACCAGTCTTTAGACCCTAAGAGTCAGCATAATTACTCTACAATGATTTAAATGAATTGTCCCATTAGAAAATGTGGGGAAGTACATGCACTATGATTTTCTATGAATACAGTCCCAGCACTCCCAGCCCGATAAAAGAAATACCTTCCTCAATACCATGAGAATAATAAAGTCAAAAGAGGAATTTGAGTGAATCAGCTACAGTATGTACAATATACAGGAGAGAGGAGAACTAAAGAAAATGCACAAAATATGTATAAAAATCCAATGTATACTGGTGGAATATAATAAAAATATTGTTTTTGCTTTTTAGTTTTCCTAAAAAGAAACTGTGTGAAAAAAATAAGTAAAATAGGTTTATAAATACACACACAGTCTGCACCCCCTTCCCTGGGGTCCATATAGAGATGGGGTTTATTAAGATCAGCCAGCCTCATGATAGTTCATTCACCGTTCTCTCCAGCTCAATTACTTTTGGGCTCTCATTTGGCCGCTGTTCCACAGACCTGCAGAACACCAAAAAGATAACGCTGTTAAAAGAAAGTTTATAATAATATTTACAAATTGATGTGTTTTTCATACCCAGGTTTATTTATTGGGAAATTAATCACACCTTTGTCTTAATATTTATTGTATAATCATTTAACCATCCATGTTTTAAACTGACTCTGGGAATCGCTTGGCAAAGCTTCAGTTTTCAGTCTTTTTCAAATACATGCGTTAATGACAAAAACAGAGGTTTCAAGAATCTTGAACATCTACATCACCTGTGTGAGTGCAGGTCTACAAAAAGGGGCTCTGGTGTGTCTGTTCCATTGTTATGAATGAAAGGTAGGTGTAGCTCCACTGTCTGTAACTCCATCTGTATGTGCCTGCTTTGCTGGTCCAAGCGCCACGCTGCCATGTTGTTTATCCGAGTGTCCCACTCAGGATACTCCCCACCAAGACCAGAGGGATAGAACTCATCATGTCCTGCATCCTCCTCATAAGATAGCAGGTTCCTGGACTTCACTGTTCAAATGCACACATGTATTCAACAAAACAGTTTCAACTATTTCAGGGGTTATTTCCTAGTTTTCAAACACAACAAGGGGAAATTAAGTTCCAACATATTTAATATGGGGAGTTTTACAGCACGGGTTGGTTACTGTTTGTTTGAATTTCTTAAATGCTGGTCATGTTGCGTTCTAAGAGCCGTAAAAAAACCCAAAAAAACATGAATTTGTTAAAAAAAAAAAAAAAAAAAGCCTTAAAATACCCATTTAATTTTAGCTGAATTTATGTTAATATTTATGTTCCAGAATTAGTAAATCATATTTTTCTTAATTTAGCACTAAAATGCACGAAAAATTATATTGTCATGAAAGAAAGCAAAAAAATTGAGGATATATGCGGTTTCCGCAAATTTTGCAGGGTTTTCCGTGAAGTGTGAATTTGTGGGAGCACTAGATTAGTAATGTGATACCTGTAGCAGTATATGATTCCTGCGTGGCGAGTTCTGTGGACAGGTCCGCTTTTGTGATTGATGAGCAGGGGCTTAGGCCCTGATAGAAGCTCCCGAGGAACACAGCAAAACAAAGAACTACAACCTACAAAGCAAAAGAACATAGGAAAATTAGCACTACTCTGTGCTAATGTGTTATGTTTAGTATAATTGATTCTTATACATTTAAATTTATGGTTTGATAATAAAGCTGAAGTGGTCAGAAACACACCATTTAAGCATCCGTCACAAACATAAAAAATACAGATTCCCTTTATTCACGAATTCTCTACCCCTCAAGGTCCATAATAACTACATTTGTCCTCTAGGACCACTTTAATGAATAAAACTATTAGATAAGACATTAGAGGATTAATATAATACACTGACCTTGCATATAAAGGGTTCAATGTACAATGACTACTATATGACTTTGGCTTCAAAAACAGCCGTGCTTTGGCTTTCTGTACAGCCGTGGAAACAATGAATGGGATTTTCACTTCCAAAACTGGGGACACTGAAAACGTACTAGTAGATTGCTCTATTCTCTGCTTCATTTTCCTGTCTTTTCTACCAATCAAAAAAATTTAACTTGGATTGCTGGTCTCATGTGCAAATGGCAAATAAAAATCTTGAATCTTGAATTTTATCTTGAGATGGTTTGTATTATGGTCTACAGTCACTCTCATTAACCCAATGTTACAAAAGTAATACCTCATTTTATAAAGGTTGGGAAATATTTGTTATACTCCGTACTTTTATGCTGCTGTCAGTCATGGCACCAGTACTGGTATAAGTATTTCTAATTTACATATTAGTTACATTCATCTTCCTACCTTGTGCACACAAAACATGCAAAAACAAACACAACCAAAGTGTCTAAGCAGAGCAACTGTTCTTACCATTAGGTACGTAGATGTCTGAGTGCTGGCCATCCTGCAGGAGCGTGGTACCTTGCCTGCCACCACAGCTTGCAGAGAATGCAGCTGCTGCAATAGAGACCTAAGCCAAATTCAGAGAGAAAGAATCAAATTTTAAACTTTTTTGAATAATCCGTTACAGTTTTTGGAGCCCAAAATTGCAATATTTGCTATAAAAAAAACTTTCTACTCACTACATATGAATCTGCTTAAAGCCACCAATTTTACTGGAAAATGTGAATGTCCTTTATAAAACTATTAGAAAAATAGGATGAAATATATCTACATATTTGGCCAAACAATCACTTTTGCTTGCAAAAAGGATATGAGGGTGACTTACTTGTTGGTACTTTCTAGTGTTTCCACTTTCCGCCGCAACTCACTGTTCTCATTGGAGCACGTCTCCACTCTGTGGAAAGAAAAAATATTGCAACATCACACAGTGACCAAGCGTCTATTTAAAGTCATTCACCTAAGACAATAACATTTAAATTTCACTTTCATTTATTTTTGAAAGGAACTTGAATTTGAAGGAAGGATTGCACAATATTTTACAGGTGTAAAAGCAAAGAAGACGTACTTTTTCTCAAGGGCATCCATGTACTCTTTCTTCTTTCTGCGGCTTTCCTGAGCAGAAATCTAAGAAGAAGAAATCTGTGACCTGTAACTTATCTTAATTAATAAACAATTAGCTCAAACAGAAATCATGGTGTGGTGACATTTGCCTAGCTACATCAGCAGGAAAACCATTAATACGTTTCAGCACCAACAATAACTAGCCTAACCCCCAAACAAACCAACATGCTCAGCTAGTTCTCTGATACAGTACTTTACTTTCATTATACAAAAGCAAAACCTTTACTTTTACATTTATATTCTAAATGCAAAGCATGTCAGACTCCAAAGACACAGATTAACTCTATGTAGAGAGTATTTTTGTTCACAAAGCAGATATGCACACACCCACACACACCCACCCACACACACACCAACACACACACACCCACACCCACACACCTTGTTCTTGATCTTTCTGCGGATCTTCTTGAGAGCCTTCTCTTCGGACTTGGACAGAGGCAGTTTAGTGGGGACAGGGTATCCCTCTGCAATCAAAGTCCGTCTCTCTTCTTCTGTCAGCAGGAGAGGCCCCGAGCCCTGTAGTTTCTGAAAAGCAAAAAGCCACATAAAAGAGATATAGTTGGGGTAGGAAGATGGGGCAAAGGCAAGGGGATAACAGGAAACATCAAAAGAAGGTTAAATAAATAGTTTACGAGAGAGAAAGCACAAGGGGAAAAACATTGTAAGAGAATTTTGTAAAATATGACATGAAAAGAAACATCAAAGCACCCTGCCAGCACAGCAATCCTGCCTCATACTCACATGAGGGGAGGTGAGCAGGGGAGAGGTAGAGAGTGTGGTCGGGGCACGCGATGCCACCTTGAGGACAGTAGGGGTCTGTGTGGGGGTGGCAGGGACACAAGGGTGCACAGGACTCTGACTGCCCTCTGTGTCACTGCCATGAGAACTAGGGGGAGTTGGTGGCATCTGGAGGGTTTCCAGCTCTGCACATGGAATAAAAATGCTTAAAACTAAAGCAGTATAATTATAATGAAATTAAGACTGTGACATGCAAAACATCAAAAAGCCATTGTTTGACTATGCTTACATAAAATCCTTATTAATCAACGGCAGACAGAGTGCCCTGCCCTATAAGAGTCTTACCCTTGGGGGACAAATTGAGGAACTGATCCACCTCATGTGGCTCCAGCTTGATCTGTGATCCAAAGCTACTGCCATCCTCCTTTATCTGCAACAGAGACCACATCGGAAGAGTTACTATATGTTTAAGAAGAGCAATAAAAATTCCTTATTTTTATTGGTAGCAGTGCATTAATAGCAGCAGTATTAGGGGTGGTATTTGTGTTCCATCAGTATCAGTCAGTGTTTCCATCTGTAACACTTCATCAAGCCTTAATCTGCTGCCATGGCAAAAAAAAAACTGCTGAAACATTTCATGCTGGTCACTGTAGGTGTCAAAAGACCACATACGCATTGGAACTGGACCATGGAGCAGTGGAGGAAGATGGCCTATTCTGATGCATCTTTAATATCCTTTGGGCAGGCAGTTCTGGGCAATGTGCTGCTGGGGTATTTATGTGAATGTTAATGCTGAAATGTACCATCTTCCTAACCAATGTTGCAGACCAAGCACAGCCCTTCATGGCAAGGGTATTCACCAAATAGCAGTGGCCTCAGCAGTATATCGTGCCATGACAATTTTTCAGGAATGGTTTGAGAAACATGACACAGGATTCAGGGTGGTGACCTGGCCTCTTAATTCTCCACATCTTAATCGGATCAAGCATCTATGGTATGTGATGCAGAACACAGAGTCTGTCAGAAACCACACACTTGCGCACATTTAGTGCACAATTTTAGGGCATGGTGCGCTCGCACTGGAAACCGAGCTAAAAAAGTACCCGGATGCTGCACTGAAATCGGCCAGAAAACGCTGTGCAGAACGATGGACATTATGAGCACGAAACGGGTGCCATTTTGACCATGTAGCGGAGGGGGCGGGACTTTCAACGTGTTGGAGTTGGATAATGGTGGCAAACAGTGAAATACAAGCCCAAGCGAAGGTAGCTGGTTCGTATAAATGTAAGTAACGTTAATACAATTATTTACACTGCGGTAAAACCGCTGGAGAATTGCGAGCAAATGCTAGTCCGTCACTTTTGCTAAGTGCAAAACATTAGTGTTCCGTTTAGGACAGCACTGACCCACAGCAGTGCACACTACAGCACTAAATCCCAGTGCACTGGCGGTAGTGCGCGATTTCAGACACATACCCATAGTCTAGCTTCACAGAGTCACCACCCTGCAGCTCACAGGATTTAAAGAATCCACTGCTAATGTCTTGGTGCTACATACCACAACACACCATCAAAAGTCTTGTGAAGTCAGAGGCAGCACAAATGGGACCTACACAGGCAGATGGTTTTAATGTAATTGATTATTGGTGTATAGAGATGACAACGATGTGATACAAGACGTTAGTATGGCACCAATACAAGCCGAAAATACCAAATCGGGCAAAAAAAGTTAATCCTGAAAAAAGAACAGAATTACGTTCAATAACATTACTAGAGGTATGTTGATAGTTCAGTAACTTGCTATTAGTTTTGTTTACCTCGGCTATGCTTGCCTTTGTGGTCTGAGGAAGGGTAAGCATTAGAGCTGGTCCAGTGTCTGTGATAACTGGTTCGATGTTGGAGCCCTCAGGGGACAGATTAAGTGCCAGTGTGGGCAGCAGGGCCGGAGATTCACACAGCAGAGGCTCCATCTTGAGGCGATTCTCCTCCTGCTCTGGTGGCCACTCCTCGCATTCCGAATCTCCTACAGAGAGGGCCAAGCAACAATCTCCATACCACGTTTATGGGACTGCAAGACCACCACTGAAGTAAAATACTGCAATAATGATGATGATGAACAATGTTTATCTGCTTTCCATGAAAAGCCTCAAAGACTCCATGAAGACAGGTTTTTTCTAAAGATTTGTTCTTACATTCCTGAATCTAAGGGTTAGGGTCTGTTTGCTTGTCATTATCCTCAGTAGAGTTTAATGTTTTGTATAATTTTTTTTTCATTTTATTAATTTAATTCAACACTACACTGGCCAAAGTGAACCAAATCACACACACAGGTGTTCACTGTTCGGTCAGTATTTGCCAAGGATAAAAATGTTGGCCTGCAATTTTAACTGCAATCATTTTGAGCACCAAACCTGTATTTGTAATCTGTTTATTTGTTAGATTACACTAACAAATGTACCTACATTAAATTAATCAGGAGAAATGGTTTAATGGTTTGCTCATATGAATTTAACCAGTTAAGATTCCTGACACCTGAAGTGACATAGTATTAAATGCAGGGAAGCCCATAATTTTGAAAGCAAATTAACTTTGATTAGTATGATTTTTCTCAAACTTCCAATGTTTAACCTCAGATGTTTTTCACAAACTTATTACCCATTTTTACCAACTAAATATAAGGCATATGATCTTTCAAGAAAAGATATCACTCCAGCCCTAGGGGGGTGCTGAGCTCACCTGACTTGCTGTCCACGTCTCCAGGCAGGTGGGAAAGCGGGGACTGTGGCCGGGAGTCACCGCTTAGGGAGTAACTGTGCTCAGCCTGGATAAGTGGCGGCACTGGAGAGATGGGAATCAGTTCTTCCTCAGTGTCCATTGCATCACCCCTACCTGAAAGGAAGGGGTCACTCAGCAACTGGCCAAGCAAAGCTTCTTGGGACAGGTCATCCAGGAGCTCAGTGAAGTGCTGCAAAAACAAGAAGCAAATACAAGTTTAATGGAGAGGTTACAGAAGAGCAAGAAAAAACTATAGATGTTCCAGCAATGGTCAACCACCTCAGGAGCAACAGCTGAGACAGTAGTTGTTAGTTATTACCTGGTGCTTAGATTGGATTTCACAGAAAGCGACTTAATGACAGTCAGCACATTCTTTACCTGCAGGGCCCAGACAAAGCAATGCAGCTACAAACCAACAATCACTCTGCTGTGTGGCTCGAGGGCAGATAATCCCTTCCTCCACACTCTGCATTCTTGCCCCCATCTCAACATTAAAAAGCACTTGCTCCTCTCAAACACATCAAGACAGGCTGGAACTAAGGGGCTTTCAAAACTTACCATGGATATTATCAGCGCTTAAACAACAAAAAGAGCACAAAGGTCACATTTAACTGGATTTAGTGGAGTATGAGAAACATTGTAAAAAAAAATGGAATTGAGTCATTTTTTAAAATGTGGGACTTCTGGTTCTTTTTTGTTTATTTAATGTCTTAATCCACAGAGGTATTGTGATGTTTTTTTTATTGTTTATCCCTCACTGGAAAACAGTTATGTTTCAGGCCAACCAGTTTAGCACCAATAGTTTCCATTAGTTAAATTTTTCTTCTCGGTTTCTGATTTAGAATAACATCACTGCTTTCTAGTGTCAGCTCTAGGAAATCCTCTTTTAGCAATTCATGAAATTGTTTAGAGATGTTCCGATACCATTTCCCCCCTCCCGATACCAATTCCGATACTTGGGCTCAGGGTATCGGCCGATACAGAGTACTGATCCGATACCTGGGTGTGTATCTGTATATACAGCTGTAGATACTACTAGCCCTGTATTAATCGACAGAATTATTTGATGCTGTGCTTTAGACTTCCTGTGTTTGTGTGATGCCTTTTGGTGGTATCGGCAGCATTTTCGATACTAGTATCGGTATCGGAACAACACTAAAATTGTTGTGTCCTTTAAGCTCCACTCTGGTATATGAAGACTTCATTACATCATTAGATCAGTGCTCTGAACGTTGATTCAAATGCCACAGATACAGACAGGAGAAGGGACGGACGAGACTGCATTCCTGATTATGATTATTTAGCTTTACATTTATGGGTAATGCATTAAACTGAGTTTTAATTAATTAATTTAACAAGTCCTGGGAAAATATTTGGGGGCATATATAAGGTTTACTCTAAAATTATGAATATGAACAAAAGTGGAACAACATTTGGTTTGCAAACAGCTTTTTAACAGCAATGGTCCCTGTAACACAGTTACACAGCTGCATTTCCAATATTTCTGTAAATCTCACCTTAAACATTAATGTAATCAAATATAAAACTAAAGTTATTTGCCACTGCAGGATATTCTTGTTTTAACTAGCCTGTTATTGAAAAACAAGTTCCCCTAGGAGTACAGAGCATGGGCTGCAAAATTATTATGGCAGCTACAAAGAAGGACCAACTCCTTATGAAAGTATCTGTATCTGAATGCTGTGTTATTAAAGTCATGTTTGGTGTAATGATCAAAAAGTAATGGCAGCTCTGAACTGTCGGCCGGTTTTCACATGAAGTCAGGCGTCCCATTACTTTTGTCCATATTATATTGATTGACATGGCAGGACTGTACCTCCCATGAGGCTTTCAGTGAAAGCTCTGTACTTTCTAAAGGATTTTTAAAAACCTGCATTAATGCGATAAAAAACCGCGATGCCGTAAGGGTTTGCGCTTCCTCTAAAAAAAACAGCCAGAATGCGCCATGCTTCCTGCGGGGCTCAGCGCAAAATTAGGCGTGGTTTTCTAAACTCTCCTGCCGCGGATAACAGAGTTAGCACTAGCGCTAGCTCTGCTAGCACCAAGAGAGAATATGCTGTGGGCTTTGTAGATTCTGGACACTCAGAGACTTAAGATTAGCTTTTCGCCCATACCCGCTTTTTGCCTGTGTGTG
>JBBPDH010000124.1:17357240-17367407 GCA_037974565.1 Clupeocharax schoutedeni
TTGTGGAATTCTTAAGCACTGTTGTACGTCGCTCTGGATAAGAGCGTCAGCTAAATGCCGTAAATGTAAATGTAAGACAGGTTGGCTGAACTAGCTGCATGAAGTTCTTATGAGGTGGCTGGTATTGCAGTTTCAGTATAGTTGGGCTGGATTGGTCAGGGTCCTGAAGCCTGTTTTTAAAGATAGATGTTGAAAGATAGGTTATAAACAGCATGCTCCAGGATTTTGGAAAGGAAGGACAGAAAAGATACTGGTCTGTAGTTGTTTAAAGCTGTAGAATCCAGCATGGGTTTCTTTAGAATTGGTGTAACCACTGCATACTTGAAAGCAGATGGGACATGGCCAGTTTTTTAAGCAGCCATTGATGATGTAAGCGATATGCGGGATTAGATCCAAGGATAGGTAAGTGGGTAGAAGCTGCACCAAGTTATGGTCTGGTTTGCCTAGAGATGGGATGGCTGTGATGCTGCAGCAGGCTAAAACTTGAGCAACTTTGTCACTACTAATAGAATAGTTGTCTACCTACACCAATAAGCCACAACATTAAAACTCCTGACAAGTGAATAACAATTATCTATTTACAATAGCACTTTTCAAAAGTTGGGATTTTTAGACAGTTCTTGGATAAGACATGTTGTGAGCAGAAAAACGGGCTAAATCATGATTGCTAGACAACTATGTTAGAGCATCTCCAAAAAATTTTTTTAAAATTGAGTTCTGACATACTTTGATGCTGAATATAGCTAAATGGAATGAGTACAGATGGTTTCATAGTGAAACATTTAAAATGCAAAACCAAATATCTATTTACTTACACATAAATGTGAAGTTTATAAAACTAATACACCTAGACTTTGAATACTTTAAAAATGGATTTCATAGTAAAGTCACACTACAAAGAAAGGACACTGGAAACAAACCATTTAACTGATTCATTGAAAAAACACCATTCATTGTTATTCTAAAACATTTTTCATGTGAGTTTATACTATAAAATATAGCATAACTTCAGCAATAATGCAAGAGGACATGCATATCCTTCTGGACAAGAAATATATTTGATTATTAGGGATATTCTAGAAACGGATGCTTTCTGCCCATAATGAAAGAAACCTAGTCACAGAAACCTAGTCTTTTTTTCAGATGCTTTGGAATTTAATGACAATGGCCAAGAAAACACAAATAAGAGTAACATGAAGACATTTTACCATTAGACAATTCTGTTATATGTGTAAAGAACACATGATTTGTAATTAGTGGTTCAGTTTATTTTTTAAAAAGATTTTTAAAAGGAATGACAGTGCATTTACAAATATACAGTGCAGCCTTTCAAGGCTTTCAAGGACATCTTAAAAATCAAATTAGGAATACATATTGGTAAGTGATGTGATTATATGTTTACACATGTTTAGTTCAGCAGCCATGCCCAAGTCAATTGCACATTAAAAAAAATGAAGGAAACACTACAGATGACATTAACTCATTTTCAGATCTATAGTACATTAGAACTTATCAGTTAGCATTGGTTTTAAAAATGTTTTATAAATGGATCACTCAACAACTGCAATAACTAATGACGTTTTTGATATGAAAACTCCCTTCTATGCTAAAGAAAACATTTTTACATATGTATGCACATACAAACAGTATCTCATAATCCTGGCATTATTTATACAAAGATCACTATACAATTCCACTGTCGCTTCGAGCTCCATCCATGCATTCTATATCTAGTAAATGAAACAGTTGAGTCGTGTTAGTCACTGTCTGACTCATCTTGATACTTAGAGGTGGTCTTCATGGCATGCCCATTTTGAAGAGGCATCACTTCATAGTCACTCCTTCAAGTAAGTAAAATACATAAATAAATATGTCCAAAACATGTTTGAATTAAATAAACATCTAATGCAATTTGAATTAATTTTAATAATACAGACACAACAGTCTCACGGCAGTTTGTTACATGCTTGAACATACCCATAAATCACTTCATCATCAGAGTCATTCAACATAGAAAAAGCAGGATTATCTTTCATCTGGGAATCTAGGTTAAAGGAGGACATAAGTAATGCAAGCAAGTTTTCATCATGTTTGCCCCATTGAAAACAGAAGTCATCATGTTTGACAAGTACAATGCATATAACGGTCTTATTAAAACAAAAATAATTATAATAAAACCTCTAACAGCAAAATTAATTTGCTAAAAAATGCTGTTTATATTTACTGTATATGCACACTGTGATGTAATATAATAGGGGTGTAACATATGCCATTCCTTACGTACCGGTCACAATTTATATTTTTCTGAATACGCTAAACGAATAATCAGCATTTTGTTTATTAAAATTTGTCAAGGACGTTTATTATTATGTATTATTTTTTCCTGGAAATTCAATAATTATTTAATATTTAAAAAAATATTTTTTTTATTGCGGCACACTGCATGTGTAACCAGATGCACACTGGAAAATAAAACATTGCATCATACATTGCACAGCAACATTATCTGAATTTCCATATAAATGTACATATATAAATGTACATGTATAAATGTACATGTAAGGGCATACTTACATTAATATGTCACTGCACATACTTACCATACAAGGTATTTTTGGAGGGTGAGTAGATGAATGCCAGTGTGTAGAGGTAAAAATTGAGAAGGCCATAGAACGATAAAAATTCTGCTGGTGAAGATAAGTTAAGGAAATGGAACATTGTCTGAGGTGCTTTAAATATTATGGATCAGAAATGTTATTTTTAGACACGTACAGTCATAACCACTGCCCTCCATGCAGCATACTATGCTTCACCAAAACATGATTAGAACTTGAATGACACTTACTATATGTTACATTATATACATAATTGCTTGTAGGAACAATTAGGAGTGCCATTGCTTTCCTGCACAAATATTCATTTTACATTAGTCTTTACACTGAACATGATATTTGTAAATAAACCATACGAGAGTCTATTTCAGCATTAATTTAGGACTGATAATGGTCACTTTGCTCATTAGGTCAAGAATCTACTTTTTTTCATTTCATTACTGTGAAAGTATTTTACATGAAATATGACCATTCATTGAAAGGATATAATTCTGATAGTGGGTATACAGTTCTGATACAAAATTTTCTTGAAGAGCCTTTGATCCAAATCGCAGGTAAAGTATAACCATACTGAGTGGGAGAGAGATACATATATATTATCAAATGCAATATAAACAATAAAAAATTCAGTAATCCCCTGCAGGGGTAACATTCTAAGAGCACAGTTCGGTTCACAAAAAAACAAAAAAAAAGGCGAGGACATTGTGGGAATTTTCTCATAAAACGATATGTTTGGTTCTTTAAAATAAATCAGCTTGTGACTGAATCCGCGACTCCTGATCTGCATAAAACTGGGGGATTACTGTACATATAAATATTTTGATAATATATACAATTGTAAGATTTAACAAATTGCTTTTAAAAATGAAGGACAGTTACTATAATGACGCCTTTCTTGGGAGTTTATTACAGCCTTGTGTAGGTCAACAGTCATGTCCCGGACATCTTTGGACAGTTTTTTAGTCTTGGCCATGGTGGCTAGTTTGGAATCTGTGGACAGGTGTGTTTTATACAGGTACTGTAACAAGCTGGGATTAGGAGCGCCCTCTCAGCTCATTACCTGCATACAGTGAAGACATACTCATTTCACATATGTGCATTGGGTTTTTGAAGGGTTTTGGTTGTTATTCTGTCTCACAGCTACCATTTTAATTATAGACTGGTTGTTACTTTGTCTGAGAAGCAAACCGATATAGCGGAAATCCCCACTATAACGCAGAATATAGTTTAAAAACTGCGTTGTGTTTTGGTAAAAAAAAAGAAGCCTATTTTTCTCCCAAATCCGCCCCTTTTTACCCTTAAAGAAGATTTAAACGTAAACCCATATTTGCCTTTAATTTCAATTTCCCGCCAAGATATGCAACTCGGAAGGTTGCGGGACAAAAGTATTGGGACTCCAGGGTGAGGTGAATGGTTTTCAGATAATAAAACCTGATCTACTCAAGCTAAAAATACAACTAAGGGCTCGCTGGAAAGGTCTCCTGGAGATCAATTGAACTGTGGAGTTTGAAATGTCTGAATCCTTTCCCCACCGAGATACGCAACTCGAAGTTAGCTCCTTTTTAAAATTTTCTGTTCCACCTTAAATATTTAAGGTGCTTGTTGCTGGGACATGGCCATTGAAAATGTAATGAAAGCCACGCAGTTCTTCAGTTTTCTTTGTTTGGTAGAAAGTGTAGGGATGTGTGCTGTTCTTTGCAGTCAACAACACAACACTTCAACTTTGGAGTTTGAAGTGTCTGAGTGCTTTCCCTGCCGATACGTGCAACTTGGAAGGTCGTAGGACAAAAAGTATTGGGACCCAGCGGTACTTATTGCCACAAAAAAGGCAGAGAATATTTGCAATTTCCATGTTATTCTGGGGATTTCCATGTAAAAATATGATTTCAGTTCTCCAAAAAAATCCAAAAATCCACATCAAAACATAAATATGAATATTAATTAAGCTAAATTTCCATATAAAAATTTAACAGGATAAATTAGTGGTGGGCATAGATTATTCTTTTTTTATCTAGATTATTCTCACTGTATTCTTGGAATTAATCCAGATTAATCTAGATTAAAATGGCTCATGTGAATTCTGCTGAAGGCATTCAGAATGTGTGTGCTACCCAAATAAGGACTAAAAGTCTTTGAGAACGGGTTCAGTAAACTGAAGCCCCCCCCCAAAAAAATGATCCCAAGCCACCCTAAATATAGTCATTATTCTACTATTTTTAAATTATTCTGAGTGCAGATATGCACTTTACAAATAGAAACAGGACTATCAATTGAAATGAAAAATAACAAGTCTAGCTATCATTATTGAATTAAAATGATGTAGTGGTTGTTGAAGCTGCTTTAGGTAGCAGGTGGGCATTAGGACCCAGGTGAAGCTACACGGTGCTGCTTGTTAGGCGAGCAGCAACCGGAGCCCATTTAGTAATATTTCTCTGGTAGCACCATTTTGTACTCAGTTCAACAGAACAATACTATGAGTGTCCATAACTGTTCACTGCTTAACTTTTCTTGTTTCCTTAAGTAAAAGGAAAGGTTTGCTGAAAAGTTTTCAGCCCTCTATACACGCTAATTCCTTCCTACAACCCTGGGGACTAAGCCCCCCTCGTCTTTCCGTCCTAGTGACGTCTCTGTTTCACAGTAGGCATACACTCAGGTTCAAAGACTCATTCTCGCCCCTTCAGTGCAATTCGGCTAGGTATACATCCGTGCTAAAATATAAAGGTGAAAGTCATCACAGTTTGCGTAGTACAGACCTAGCTCCCAACCCAACTTTGTGAATAGATTAATGGCAATAAATAATCGCCCGATAAGAGTCCCACGTTAACGCAGCACGTTAACGCCGATAACGGCCCACCATTATTATAAATATGGAAAGTGTGTCTTGAGCTGGTAAACTACTGCTGCACTAAGAGGCGGAAGGTTTTAAAAGAGCCAATCCGAGAACATTATGTAGTGCACAGGCACGAGCCTGCTTTAGCATGTTGTGGATGCTTTGTGTCTTGTCTTTGTGGGGGAGGGGGTTTAGAACACTAAAATACAATTTTCAAGTTATCTTAAATTTATTTAGTGTTGATAAATTGTGCCCTATGCAAACATGTGGGTAGAGAGAGTTTATACAATGTTTCTTTTGTGCACAAGTCTTTGATTTGGCTCGCTGCACACTGCTAACAGCTAGCGGTAGCAACCCGGTTTTGTGCAATTTCCTCTGGGATCAATAAAGTTTTCTGATTATTTATTTCTCATTGCTGCTGCCGATTGCAGCATCTCTGGCAGCAGCAAACCAGAATCTTCCTCGTGGAGCATCTCAGTGTTTATCCAGGGGCTCGGACCTGGATATAGTAAAGCTGCTTTGTGAAAATACTGATTGTAAGAGGCACTACATAATATATATTTTGTGTTATTTTAAATTACTATTCATATTTATTTTTAATTGCCTAATATTGCACAAAACATAGATTTATTTAAATAACAATCACAGTGCTCACAATTTAACTATATATGCAAATGAGGAAAGCAAGAAATCTAGAACATAGACACTGGTCTATGGCTCCGCAGCCCCACATTCAGCAAGCTGCGATGAACTGTGTGTCCTGACACCTTTTAATCATAAGCAGCCCTAACATAACTTCAACTTTATCGGTTTCACACATAAACTAACCAGTTTGCAGTCAGTGGTTTTAATGTAATTTTTTACTCAGAGTATGATAATGCTCCTTAACCATAAAGGCATTTTTTCACTGCTCTTTTGTTGCTTACTTCACTTCAAATTAGCTCAACAACATCATGCATGTTGAATATTACAGTACATAATATAACCAATTATTTGCAAATCCTATTTTATTTCACAATTATATTTACCCAGCTCTGGGCACATATGCATGTTTTAAAATATGTGTTGATTAAAGTAATGTACAAAGACATGCTTTTTATGATACAGCAGTCTTGACAGTTTGACAATTTCCACTCAAACCTGCATAAAGTGTTTTAAAGAAGATTTTTTAAATTACCTAATAACCAATACCAGAAATGTCAGAATTGTCAGAAACTTCAGCCGCAAATCTAGAAAAAAGAATAAAGAGATAAGGCACTATTCAGGTATGAGTAATTGGTAGATGGTAATCGGTCATGCAGCCTTCACTCCTAGTGGTAGTCGGCATGTTGCTTTGCTCAGACCCCTAGCCCTGTCTAGTTGGCAACATGACTGACCCTAGTCACCACCTGTCAATGACTAGTTGTTTTCTGACTATGGCAAAAGAAATACTTGTTTGTGTGTATTGGTGTTCAGTTGAAACCAGATGTTTACACACATTGTATAAAAACACAACTTATTTTCCCTCATTGTTCCCTCACCAACCTAAAATAGGAGAAGTTTAGTATGATTTCATGTCAGTTAGGATTACCAAAATTATTTCTATTTGCTACATCATAAGTGAGATTTTTGTCTTTATTTTCATCAAAGTCAAAAGTATTTCATAATTGTCTTTAAAATCTATTAAAATAAAATGTATTACAACATTTTGGATATCACTCAACAAGCTTCTCACAATATTTTGCCTGGAATTGTCAGGTTTGTAGACAGCCCTGCTTGCACGCACCTTTTCAGCTCTACACACATATTTTCATTGGTTTGAGATCAGGGAGTTGTGATGGCCACTCCAAAACATAGTGTTTAAGCCACTTTGAAACTCATTTTGGAGGTATTCTTAGGGTCATTGTCCATTTTCCTCCAAGCTTTAACTTCCAGGCTGATGTCTTGAGATGTTGCTTCAATATTTCTACATAATGTTCTTTCTTCACACCAAAATAGGTTTATCTCTGGGACACAGAACCCATCTCCTTCCTGAGCGATATGGTGGCAAGACATATGCGTATAATTGTTTGAACAGATGAACATGGCATCTGGAAATTGTACTCAAGAATGAACCAGACTTGCGGCTGATTTCTTTTCCTATGGTTTCACATAAAGAGCCAATGTGTTTGAGGTGTGCTATAAAATACATCCACAGGTGTGCCCCCAATTAACTCAAATGTTGTAGATTAACCTCTGAGAAGCTTCCAAAGCCATACAATCTTCATCTGGGCTATCTCAAATTGTTAAATTCATAGTATTCCTAGTATATGTAAACTTTTGACTTTGAGGAAAATTCTCTAACAAATACTCTCAGTATTCTGGCATGTATCAAATGGCATGGTTCTGTCAGCAGTATATTTCATAGTAAAATTGCAACAGGTCAGATGAGAACATTTGCTTACATGGATGAAATTACCTGAGTAGGGCAGGTTTTTCAGCTCTGACCATGCTCTCACAAGCAGAAACACCAGATATAGAACATACAGAACCACCACCATGAGAAAGAATATTTTCATGCCCTGTATACAAAAACATTCAGAATTCAAAAGTATTCACAAAAACATGCTAATTTCTTTAAATCTCATATTGAAGAACACTTAACAGTACTTTTCTAATACATTTTTATCATCATTATTTGCCTTCTACATTAATTAAAGATAATATCAAATTGTGGTTTGAGTGTAAGATCATATCTCTCATTTTCACCATGGTTACCATTTCTACTATAAGCTTATCTACTCTAAAGAACTGTACATTTAAAGCTCTGTTAAACATTCATTCACATTACTTTTAAAGTCGATGTTAACATGTTCATAGAGATTCTTTTAGCGTTTAAACTCTAAACTGATGAAGCTCTGAGTTAAAACAAACAATGCTGTTGCGAAGCAATGTATATATAATTTATTCAGTTACTTGGCAAAAAAGAAATCTTTAGAAATTAGCATGTTAAAGAGCATGTTGGAGTCCAATAATTCAAAATATATTTATTTATTTCGATCTACACAACAAAAATATATAGATGTGTAAATGTCTGTTAACTGCACTTGTATTACCTGAAAGTGCTGCATATCCATGTTATACTGATATGTAGGATCCTGAAGTTCGTTTACCCTAAAGAAAGATAGACAGAAATGTAGGCAGGTAGGTAGGCATTCATCAAACCTTATCCAGAGGGCAAAGTCTCTTAAAAACAAGATCAAATATTACTTGCAGCAGTTTTTCCATACATAGCAGTACACTCTGTGTATTAGTATTAGAGAACACATGTGACGATAATCTATACTGTGTATGCTTATATGTATAATTTATCTTACAGTTGCCATATGCCCAGTGTGACTGCAGAGATCCAGAGCAGTCCAACAATAACCAATTTCGGTAAGTAGAATGTCAAAAACTTCCTCTCTCCCTGAGGAAGAAACAAAGCTCAGTTTTTCCTCAATGCAGGACTACAGAGTACACACAAATCATCAGTTCAGTTGAAAAAGTACTCAAATTCTGGAATAAGGTTCCAGGGAAGATTAAAAATGTTCTCATCTGTTTTTGTTTGAATTTATTTTAGACATGAAAATGGGATATTACATGCTTAGCTTTTTGAGTCTCTTATTGTTTTTATCCTAGGTATAGTTCCATGGTCAAGAAATATGCATTTACAGACTGATGTCACACTTCCTGTCCAGCTTTCTACTACTCCTTCTCTTGTAGTCGTTATGCCATTTCCATACGGATGATTGGTCAGTTTCAAATGTTCTCTCTTCCAATATATTTGTACACAGATTTAAACAAATACAGTGAGAGACCTGTTTTTGTTTTTAGAGATTTTGATGCAGATAAAGCATATTTACCCTAGTAGTTCTATACAGCAATAATTTAGGAATATGGCATTTCCCAAATTTCCCTTTAAATCAATTTAAATATCTGACACTGCAATGTTTTCTAAGATTAAAATCAACTCCTTTGACTAGCTGTGGCACCTATCGAAGAGTAAAAATATAAAAACTTAGTTTTCAATCGGAAATTCAGTGCCTTGCAGTCATTTTACAAACAAGATATATCAAGAAATACACATTGATTTCAGGGGCACAAAGCAAGACATAGACATGGCCCATCACTGTGGTGTTGTGGTGATAACTGAGGACCTAAATCCCTCTCAATGTTGTACACACCTGCACTCTGATGCCATGGTATACGCAGAGCCAGAACAGCAGTAGAGCACACAAAAAAAGAGCCTGGAAAAAGGTATCCAATGTTCCAGGAAACCAGCTATTTGTCAGGAATGACAATGGAAAGAAAGGGTCTAAAGGTAAGAAAAAACACTTATGGTGACCACTTAGAAAGTTTATAAAGTTTTCAACAGAGACAGAGATAAAAAACACACGTACAGATGTCAATGTTAAGACACTTGTAACTAGGGATGGGTATTGTTAAGATTTTAACGGTACTATTACTTTTACCAGTAAATCATTGCTTTATTTGAAACTGAAAATGGGAATTTATGAATTATAGTTCAGATTATGTTTGGTCCATCTGAATTTATGAATGTACATACCCATAACAGCCAGCCTGCTGATATTACTTTAATCATCAACAACTCGTGGTGCAAGAACGTGGAGATCATCGCACGAAACTGCACCCCGGAGCTCGAATACCTGCTGATCAAGTGCCGGCCGTTTTATTTGCACAGAGAATTCAGCGCGGTGTTTCTGG
>JBBPDH010000124.1:17373456-17384992 GCA_037974565.1 Clupeocharax schoutedeni
TAAACACACAAACAGAAATGTATTAATTTAGGGGGTAGTCTAAAAGTTTTCCCCTAAGATTTGAAAAAGTAACTAAAATTAATCAATGCCCACCTCTAGTTATTAGCATTTTTTTCATTCCTCTCCCAGTTAGCTTGTCTCTTTTTTGTAAGCTAACAAAAAAAGGGCTTTGATTTCTATTCTCTGTTTGTCCCTGTTCCGTCATTAGCTCCTTGGCTTAAGTTTTCTTTGCTAGGTTGTACCCTCTATTTTGCCTCACTCCTCTGTAATCCCTGTTTACTTCTGCATCACACTTTCCACTCGCCCCCCATCACCTGGTTTTCTCTTCCCCCTTTGTTTCTGTCTCTTTCTCTCTCCGTCTCATGTCTTTTTTTGTCTGTGATTGCCGTTTTGCTATTCTTATGTTTGTATTTGTTTGTTGAAATATTTAGTAGACAAATAGCGCCTCCTGCCTTTTCCCCGCAAGCATATTGGTGTCTTTGCCTTCATAGCCTCAAGCAAGCAGAGTTTCAGACTCGGGTGTGTTGTCTTCAGCCAGGATGTTACACACAGGCTGCTAGTTAACTTGGTAGGAAATGAAAAAAGGAAACAAAATTCAGTACTACAGGAACAAACTATGAGTAAAATCAAATATTGACTCCTCTCCCAGTTAGATCTGTTAATGAATGAACAACATTCCTTTAGCCCATGTAGGCAACTGTGTGTACAAATTCACAGAAAGAATGTTTTGCAGTACGTGAACCAATACAGATTGTAAAACAGAACTAAAAAGAGCCCTTGAAGGGGTCTGGAAATGTGAAGTTTTTCAAATCCAGCTCATAAATGGTGGCGGCTCATTTCCTGGTTTTGAGGAAAATTGAATAGGGCTGTGATTAAGTAATTGTTTCTTCATGAATCCATGCTTTGTCTGTATTGTGGAAGGGATGTTTTAAGTTAATCTGCAAAATTGTAGTTAATATCACAGTGCTATACTGCCAGTATATATAATGTATATATAATTCCTCTGAACTTCTGTTACTAAGGTTTGCTTTAAAAGATATGTAGATGATAAGTAACCCTCACCATCTAACGCTGCTCCAGTTTGTGATAGTGTTCACAACAAAATCAAAACTGGTTGTGTGTTCCACTTCCAAGTGGAAGTTTGTTGGTCATTGTGGATAGTAAATAAAATGATGACACAGGTTAACAGGTCAAAATCATCGGAGATAAGTTTTTCATGCTGATTTCAAATCTGTGTGTTTAGTTTTTCCTGCATGTACAGTTGTTGTTATGATGCTAGTTATATATTGCATGATAGTTGGTATAATGATCATATAATAATCATTTGCTGAGTGTTTTTGAAGAAACAGTGGTAGCTGACTGACACTGAGCATTATATCTATGCCACTGTGTCGCCTATCTGACTTCACACTGAAAACAGTTACTCGATTGGTGCCTCCGGTTTAATAAAAACAGCATGCAAGTCTGGAGGTGGCTCAGTGGGTAGGATTCCTGTCTCCGGACCAAGAGGTCACAGGTTCGAATCCTACCTTCAACACCACCACTGGGTCCCTGAGCAAGACCCGTAACCCCAAGTTGCTGCAGGGGGACTGTCCCCTGTAGTTAGGGAATGGAAGTCGCGTTGGATAAATGCCATAAATGTAAATGTAAAGTCTATTGCAAATCTAATATTACTCATAATTCAAATGTTTATGTGACTGAAAAAACTGAAAGCAGATCTGAAATCAGAACGAAAAACTAGTTTAGAAAAGTGTGTTGTGGTTTCTGAAGATTGTTGACCTGTGTTATCTGCAGTAAACCATTTCACATCACATCACTCTTAATGACTTTGTTTACATCTCAAACATTCAAATTTGCAGAAAAAAAAAGAACAATCAGACAAATTCCAATTGAAATATCAGTGTATTTCTTGGGCCTAATAAGAACACATTAGTTCATCGGAAGGTGTAGCTTCCATCACTAATGCACTTTACCCTTTGCTGACTTAGGTGTTAGGTGTTACAGATTTTTAGTCAGCTAAAATGTGTCACCGCTTAAAATGATAAAACTATTAGAACACATTCATTGCTGTCTGTTGACTGTGTCCAGATGTTGCTCCCATCTGGGGGCTAATTAGCAACGATGTGCTTCCAGCTTGCTCCATATGTGTTGCCTCAACACATTTCTCAGGTAAAAACAAATGTATGCAAATTACAACCTATTGAATTATTGTCATATTTACTGTTTTTATTTAGTGAACAACTTTTTACAAATATGCAGACAAAAAGCCATATCAGTTTTCTCAGGATCTTCTTGAATTTATTTTGGCAAGCTGGCAGCTAAAGCCAGTGAAAAAAGTCTTTCATGTTCTCTCCATATTTATTACTCTGAAACTGTAAAAGCTACACATGTTGCCAGTTCATACTGGATTGAAGTCATTATGAAGATTGTAAGGTCAAATCAAGTCAGGCTGGCGTTTATTGTTATTTCAGCTATAGAACACAATTCACAGTGAAACGAAACCACATTCTTCTAGGGCCAAGGGTCAACCAAAACAAAAGCAGAGCACCACTAGACTACGCAAGTGCAAGCAGTACAGGACTAAAGAGAGAGTGCCAAAAAAACTAAAGCAACAGTACAGTAATTTACAGGACGAGATCATACAGTTGTACAGTAATTTACAGAACTAGACAATATACGGTCGACAGAAGTAGCACTTGTGTCGTGCAAAGAATGCAAAAGAATGCAAAGATTGAGGCAATACAAATAATTAAATAGTGGTGCAAAAAAGTCGATGCAAAAGGACTAGATTTGTTCTGGATTAAAATCACTCCACAATTATTACTGTCAGAATGCAAATAACTACATTGTGTATGTGTGTAGTGTGTTGGGCTCAGAAAGTCCAGCAGTAACCTTGCATGGTAACATAAGCAACAAATTAGAAATTCAGGGCTGTACTGTCACCATGGAGACGGCTGTTAGGATGATGGGAAGTGTGTATGTGTGTGTGTGTGTGTGTGTAGGTGTGTGTGTGTGTGTGTGTCTCAGTGCAGTCTACCTTTAATTAGACTGGACTGAAATAACACCAAAGCCATATGATGCTGAGGGGTCCTGAATTGATTCACCCTACATTTACCCACTGTAGACTTGGGCTTACTCTGGATTTGGGAAAACTGCACAACATGTCTTTAAATAAGAGATCAGAAAATGTCTTTAGCTGCAACAGGCAATAATTTAAAATATGCATGCAAATATTAGGGCTGTAACGATACACATTTACATTAAATTTACGGCATTTATCAGACGCTTTTATCCAAAGCGACTTCCATTCCCTACATACAGGGGACAGTCTCCCTGGAGCAACTTGGGGTTAAGGGTCTTGCACAGGGACCCAGTGGTGGTGGTGAAGGTAGGATTCAAACCCGTGACCTCATGGTCCGGAAGAAGTTTCCTACCCACTGAGCTACCTCCACCCGTTTAGCCCAAGTGACTTCCATGAATGTAATTTCAGAACTTCCTTCCACCCTACATTTCACACACTGGAGACCGTGGAACTGAAATGTCTCCTATACATCAGCCCTTCTTGAACTAAAGAGTGTTCCACAAAATCTTCTGGGGTCCACCCAAACCTTTAGCTTAGTTGCTCTGACCAACGCCTGAGACTAAGATGAAATATTTATTAATTACACTTTTTTATTACTTATTTATTACATTTGTTTATTAAACTGTACAGTTACAGTGAATATAATTATGGGCCTACAGCAAAGGAGTTTAAATGAATAATTTATCCTCATACACCGTTTGTAACACATCTAATGTACATGTTTGAACATTTTTTTATTATTTGAAATGTAAATATTTGATCATAAATGTGTCATTTTAGACTTAAGTACAGAATTAAAAACGTACAATTCATGCCCATTTGCGCTACTTCGGTAGCCCACTAGGGTACCATGTCTCCTCACACATCGGGGAAACGCTGTCATTTGCAATGAGCTGATCTCCTTTGTGTGGTATGTAGCTGAATTGAATGCTTGTTGGAAGCCTTGGATCTGTGCCAATCAAACCAGGCTTTCTGCATCTAGACTTTAATCGTATATGGAGCAAACTTTGCTGTTCCAGTGAACCAATCAGCTTTTAGAGTTCTGTGGTGGAAGAGGTTTGGACAATCTCCAGACTTTCCCTTTTTTGTGGGCCCATTCTATTGAGCTTGACCTTGTAGGCCTTCGACTTTTCTATGCAAGTACTCTCAGAACTCTCAGTTGTTTAGTTGCAGCAGCGTCTTATCAGTAATATTTGCTGCCCCTTTATCATCCAGATGTTTCTGGTTATTTAAGATTAGTTTTCATGATGTTGTTGGCCGACACCTTTCCCTGCTTTCCAGTCATTCACTAAATGAAAATACACTAAAGGATATACTCGGGACAACTGTGAGGAAGATTCAGTGTAGATTCCACCTGCAGGAAAATGATTGCAGATACAATTTGCCTAGTCTGAATCAGATTGTTGATGGTTCTTTATGAAGTGATGGGAAGTAATACAAGACTAGAGAGGTTAGTTTGTATGGATGAGAATTAACCCAGTTTTGAATGTTTGTGTTTTTGACAGGGGGAAGATAAAGCGCATTGCATTTCAGTTTACCCCGTATAGCTGGGTGAAGTTTGAGTGGCGACCAGCATCTAACCTTCGCCGGTGGCTGGCAGTACTGGGCATCATTTTTATGGTAAGTGTGTGTGTCTACAGAGGAAGTGGTGATGACATCACAGTTACCGGATTTCTCATGAGCTGTTGGGAGTGGGTTTAAACTAGACATATTGCACTAGAAACATATCAACATAAAGTAGCTGTGCCCCTATTATAGTGCACCCTCCGTGCTTCAGATTGCCTTCTGCATTGTAACCTACAGTTTGTAACACACACACACACCCACACACACCCAAAAAGAGACAGTAAGTGACACCAGTGATGTTGGTAGCACACTGAATGAAAATGATTGCACACAATTTATTTATACACATTGCCACGTTTTAAAAAAAACTGTGCTTGATTTATGATCTATCAAACCAATAGCAGATTTTCACAGATGTAGGCTAGATAAGATTAGAATGATTAATGAGAATGTACAGGTCTGACCCAGATGAAAATGTGTCAAATCATTATGATTCAGGTGTGTAAAAACGTAATAGGGTCATTTCATAAATCTGCATGTCCTTTTTTTTGCAGTTCCTTCTGGCTGAGTTAAATACGTTCTATTTGAAGTTTGTGCTGTGGATGCCTCCAGAACATTACCTGGTGCTGCTGCGACTGGTCTTCTTCGTCAACGTGGGTGGAGTGGCCATGAGAGAAATCTACGACTTCATGGATGACCCGTCAGTCACATGCTCTATTTTTTTTTTTTGTTTGTTTGTTTCTTGTTTGCCTGTAGTGAATCGTTTCTTTTCATGCTTTCCACACCCTGAACAGGCATCTTCAGGGCCATGTCTCATACCGATTTGTGATTTTTCTGTTGTAACATACCAGCTAAGTCTGAGGATTAAATGTCGAGTCAATTTAGAGCAGTGCAGTCCCCAAACTACTGGACAACAGTGCTTCACTTGGCCACCCAGTCATAAACTATGTGGGTTTCCAGAAATGATCCCCTTGTCATTCATTTATGACATAGATGGGATGTTGACATGTCTGTTTCAGATAAATCGTATTAGGGTTTGTCTGCTTCAATTTTTAAACTGTGCCTTTCATAAAAGGTCTAATACAATACATTTTGATTCACGCTTTAGGAAATTCCATAAAAAGCTGGGTCAACAGGCATGGCTGGTGGCTGCCATCACAGTGACCGAGTTCCTGATTGTGGTGAAGTACGATCCCAACACCATTATGCTACCAATCCCCTTTTTCATCACACAGTGCTGGATTCTGGGTATCCTCCTCATCTTCACATGGACACTGTGGCGCTTCTTTATCCGGTAAGTCAGTGAGACTGTGAGGCACAAAGAGAGATAATGTACAATGTTGTTTTATTTTGCGTTCTCCTTTTCTGGCAAATGCACCTGATAAAAGGAGCACATCCGCACACACGTCCATAAAATGCAGAGACATGTTTGGATCGCTTCCTGTTATCCTGGTGTTTGTAGGAAGTTATAAAATGGGTACTTTTTTCAGTGTAGTAGTTGTGCTTGTTGGTGTGTGTCTGATTTTCTTTGGCTGTTTTTGTGCACTGTGCTGCTGTTGTGTGCTGCGGTGGGTGTGCTGAGCTGATAGTGTCTCTCTCTCCCCTGTGTGTGTCAGCGGTAATGTCCATGTGCAGTGAGAGAGAGGTAGGTGTAGAGTGAGAGCTAATTGCTGTGCTGACATCACCTTCACCTGTCATACTCACCAGACTGTTCCTCCACCTGCATGCCATCTCTACTGCCATCTATACAATCTTTTGGCCTTCTTTCTGTTACTTGTTTATTTCCTTTCTCATTTACTTATTTCTTTCTTTTACTTTCTCTCTCTCTCTCTCTCTCTCTCTCTCTCTCTCTCTCTCTCTCTCACAAATTCATATATATACTGATCCTTTCCCTTAGAAGAAGTGGCACTTTGTTTGAAAACCAGTTTTCACTCCCACTACCGATCAGTCAGGCTGTTGCCTCTTAGTAAGTCTGACAACCAGTCAGATAAAAGCCCACCCAGCCTGCCCTACATGGCACAACCCCATTTCCACCCCACGGCTTTGTTACCCCGACACTGAGGCCTTGGGCAGAAATGGCTGTGTTACAGGAAGTGTATGTGTATGTACACAAATGATACCAGCTCTTGTGTTTACAGTGATATCACACTGCGTTACAAAGAGACACGAAGGCGCAAACAGGAGAATTCAGCAGAGAGGGAGAGGCCCTCTGGCAACGGCAGCAACAACCCTGTCACTGTCTCGGGCCGCAGCAAACTCAATGGCAACACAGACGCCGTACGGCAACGGAAGCCCTGAGGAAAGAGAACGGTGTAACATGGTGCGACGCATGCACTCCAAAGCACCCTTTGAGTGTGTGTGTGTGTGTGTGTGTGTGTGTGTGTGTGTGTGTGTGTGTGTGTGTGTGTGTGTGTGCGCACGCGCACGCGTCTGCCTGTCTGTCCTTGCGTCTGACTGTCAGAACCATTCCAGTGCTGACTTGCTGTTAAACACACATGGACCGATGGTGATGGGTGCCAATCAATAATTCTACATGACGAGGAGACTCTGTTCGTTGTGTATCAGGAAAAATGTGCTTAATATTAATGTTAATATCGCTAATTATTTGCATGTATATTGGCTAAAACTGCAAATACTCCAAAACTCCCAAGCACAGACAGTATGACTACTCTGAAAAGGTGTGTGTGTGTGAGAGTGAGAGAATGAGATATGAAGGTGGAGTGTGTATTTGACACACTGTTCTTTGGGATGCCTTATAGTCCATTCTGATTGGACTATTCACGCATGCTCAAAAATAAGGCTGTAGTTCCAGGCGCATGGGGAAGAGTTTTGAAGTTTTCTTTTTTTTTTTTTCTTTTTTCTTTTTGCTGCTATGCAATAAGACACCAGAGTTAGTAGAATTGAACTCTACACACAATTCCTTTGGCTTTAACTGTAAAGGTCTCTGTGCTGGAGCACTGCTGTTACACAGTTTAACATGCTGGAACACACACATGAACACTCTTTAGCAGCAGGATTGTTCTTTTTTTGCTCTCTCTCGGGAGAAATGTCCCGCTTATGTTGCTTAGATACTTGTCCTCTAGAGGAACCAGGATAGTGTGTGTTTCAGCAGTGTAGTGTTGATTTTACTAGGACTGGTCTGAAATCTGATAAGACTATATACACTAGCTATGCTTAGCTAATATGAGTCCTTGTTCATACACACGTATAAACACACATAAAGGCAGACTTGGAGAAGAGGACAATCACTCTGAACTGGGATGACACATTGTCAACTTGTTGGACCAAACTTGGGGGGTGGGGGGGTCAACTCAGTCAGTTCACTAAAGCCAAACCCTGTGCTCAGGGTGACCCATTCACCTCTAAAAGCCATTACCATTTAACTGTTCTCCATATGTTTATGCCAATGATGTCTGCTTGCACCTGTGCTCTGTGTGTGTTGACCGACTGAGCTGGTTAAAAACGTTCATTCCTGCAGTAGGGAATGTAAAATAGCCTCTGTTTCTGACCATGTAGGGATATTTTATATGCACATTTTATTCTAGCTAGAATCACAGAGTGAGGTGCAAAAACCAGCGGACCAACATTTACAACAGGATGGTGCTAGATGAAAGACAAAATTTCATGCTAAACAAATTTGTCCAGCGATGCTGCAACCAGCTAGGTTCCACTATATTCTATTATGTGACTTTATTATTAAAAAGGTTTGGAAGATTTTGCAGGTCAGTGACTGGGTAAGCAGGGTTTAACCTGCTGTGTCGAGTAAATGCATTTATTTCAAACCAGTGGTGATTTGGAATGAGGCTCTGTGTTGTGTGAAGAAGGGTTATGCTATTTTGAGAAATGTGTATATTTGGGTTATTTTTTCCCATTCTTGTCTGCTGTGCCAGAGTGTGCTGGTGTTCATGTGTGTATTTTAACGATTAGAAATGTACAAACTGTTCAGAACTGCCTCATGTGATGTAGAACACGCAGATGCCATTATAACCTTACTGTGAATGTAAGCCTAGATGTTTGCAGAACAGGGCTGTTAGTGCCCTTATTGCAAAGTTTTACTACATAAGTACTGACATTATGTATATTTGTTTTTTATGTAAGTTAGTGGCAACAAATCATTTTTATTCAGTATTATTTTTCTTCTTTTTTAAAACGTTTTTCTCTGTGACATTTTTGATTTACTGACCTCTGGACTGGGTTTCCCCAAAGTGTCTTGTTACAAAGATCTTCGTAAAAGGGACGACAAGAATCAAACTGGCCACTCTCTACCAGTTAAGGTGATCTTAACACTAATATGCTTTTGGGAAACTGGGTTCTGATACATTCTGTAGGTGTCCATAAGTTGTGTATGTGATGGGTCTTTTGTCAGACTGTGGGAAGCAGATTATCGAAGTTAGCTAACCATTTTCTTGAGTTCGTACCACATGACTTTAACTTCAAGCTGACGAAGGCTCTGAGCACTACCGTTGTGCCTTTGAGCACCCAGTGATGCTCCAGGGCTGTAACTGATGTCAGCTCATTCCCCTATTGCCCACCACACCCACCCTAAGGTGTGCTCATAGAGGAAAATCCACAGAAATACTGTATACACAGAAATGCTGTGTGTGTGGTGTGCTGGATGTGGTATTTTTTCTGGGTAAAGAACTTCAAGTCCTTTCTACTATATTGGATTATGTGACAATATTTCATGTTAGTCTAAATGAGGAAGTGGCCATTATGAGTAATGTTTTATAAAATAAAATGAATACATTTAAAGAAAAAACTATACCATTTGTGGTTTGATGTTTCGTGTGTTAGTTTAATGATGTATTCATCCATTGTTCACAGTCTATCACAATACAAAATGCATCCCAAGGGAGCCAGAGGAACTGTAGTGTAGAGTAAATTGTCATTAAGAATCATTCGTGAGAAACTTTACAAATTTTTTGATGGTGGCAGTGATCCAAGAACCAGACATCCAAGTTGTCTCTAAAAGCAATCTAAGACAACAAATGCAATGTTTTATTTAAACACTAGGTACCTGATTCTTGGCCTAAAATGTACAATATCTACATAGCTGCATAAAAGACTAAATAATACCCCAAACTTTCGTCACAATTTAATTAGCACCACTGTGAAAATTACATACAAAAATGTGTAGGTTCACTTACCATTTTGGATACTGTATGTATGTATATATTGTGTATGTGTGTTTCCCAACACCACTCTTTCCCAAATTGTGGCCTGCAGCACATTAGTGGACCACCAGTGGACTGGTGGGCTTCTACAGGTCATTTACAATAAATAAAAAGGTTATACTTTAATTTATTTAGTAACTAAATATTTACATTAAACAAGAATAATTATGTAATTGTTTACAAATAAAATTTAGTTCAACAGTATCTGGTTACACGTCTGAAATAAAAAGATATAATAAATAAAATTCAAAAGATCAGTGTGATCCACTTCCGTATCTTTAAGTGCCAAACTAATCTCGGATGTTTCTCGTCAGAGACGGGAGGGATTAAGAAGGTAATCTCGAGATCCTGGAGCTATTTGAGGAGAAAAGTCTGATCAGACTTAAACTACATTACCCAGAAGGCCATGCACACGTCTGACGCGCGTGTCGTCTGGTCTCAGAGGTTTCGTCTCAAAGCTCCATGCTCCCTCTAGTGAACTCCACACGCGACCAGAAAACACACAGAACAGCGCTACACCGGTCCATCAGGGAGGGGTTTAGGACTGAGCCCTAACTTGGCGAGCGGAATCCTGACTGTGCTCTCACAACAGTGGACAAGTCCTCTTCGCTATGTCCCTCAGGGGGGTGTTCAGCTGGACTGTGGTGGTCCTCACCTGCCAGCACAAAGACAGCGTTTATGCCTTCCAGAGAGGTAAGAATGAAAGAGCGACGAAGCTACTGCTGCAGTACTAAACACCCGAACATATGATACACTAAAGCGTGTAGACCTAAACAGGTCTGGATGTAGTTGCACAAACGAGCCGTTTTGCACTACTAATATACAGCCTTCATAGTTTGGGGAAGTAGACTAAGATTGAGCTCCATTCCCAACTGTACATATGTACACATATATATAGACACTGATATATATTTTGTGTGTATATATATACATATATGCACACAAAACAAACAAACCCTACATGACACTAAATATCACTTGTGGTAATATTTGGTACCTGGGTGGAGAATCAGGAAACTGACAACTCTTCGGTCCTTCCTTCACACACTTTCTTAAAGAAGTAGACACAAGGTAGATTAGTAGGTGAACGTGGAGGTGGAGTTTATTGTTCATGATAAAAAATAGAATAAGTGTGCTGTGGGTGTACATTCAAACATAAACAGTGACAGAATTATTGCACTAGCTGGCAGCTGGTGGGTTGGTAGTTAGTGTTGCACCTGTGATCGCAAGGGCAAGGGTTTGAATGCCAGGACTGCCAGTGGCACCACTGAGGTAACCTTGAGTAATATACCGTCCCTACATACTGCTCTCTGGGTTCATCCTCTGCATCTAACCCATTCACCAAGTGAAGCAGGGGGCAGCCAGGAACACAGCGCCTGGGGAGCAGTGTATGGGGAGGGTACCTTGCTCAGGGTACCTCAGAGGTGCTTAGCAGTCTTGGGAACCGAACCCACTCGGCACCTCTGAGGTACCCGATAAGCGGCCACTTTAATTTAATTCTGGTGAGGAATGGTCTGTAATCGCATGTTATAGTTCTGCTGGTCTTTAGTCCACAGGCAGATTAGAGTGACCACCTGTCCCGCTTTACGTTGCACTGTACAGCAATTTCACCCTATTTCTCGCCTCCCGCAAATTGAGCATTTTATCCCGCTTTTTCATTATCCTACCTAACTGAAAATAAACACGGAGACACATCCGTGGATCAGGCTTATTC
>JBBPDH010000124.1:17405090-17422730 GCA_037974565.1 Clupeocharax schoutedeni
CGAAAATCGCATCGCAATCGCAATATTTATCAGAAAAACCGCAATTAGGTTATTTCTCAAAATCGTGCAGCCCTAATGTCAACTTCAAGAAGTGACAGTTCACTTGCTGCCTCATACTCCTCAACTCACTGAAAGGTGCCATTATGACAAGATAACCAATATTATTTACTTTACCTGTGAGTGGGTTTAATGTTGCCATTTACCACCTACCAGTTAACCAGTTAATTGCAGATGAAATGGCCAAAAATTGAGGTGTCCTCTTCACTCTGACCAAGCTGACTTTGTTCCTGGCAAATAATCTTTTGCGTGTCACTTAATATTTCATACAGTAAATATAATCAAGGATTGGTATGAATGGAAATACATGCATCCAGTTTTAAAGCCTTTTGATTTTGATGACAATTTGGTGTCTTTCATGTTGTATTTGACCGAACTGTATTACTGCCACCAGTCCATGAAAAGAAGAAGCTGCTGCAGCATGTAGCATGACTCCTCCGTATCTTGTCCTCGTGTTTTAGTTTACACTGTGGCATGGGGGAGTTACCTTTGTTGTTTACTGGAACCCTTGATAGTGGGTATCAAAGATAATTGTGATATTAAGGCAGTAAGGCTGTGTATGTTTCTATTTAAGTAAGTAAGGCTATTTTGTTTAACATTAAGAAACTCTTGAATATTCCAGAGATCTCAGTCTTCTTATTCTCTTCTTAGTCTCTTTCAATCATAACTGTTCATTGACCTAAAATTACCTTTTTTATCTTGGAAGGATATTAATTAGTGATTTTAATCAGTCATGTGGAAAGACTTTGCAACAGCTGAAGTCAAGATACACAATTTTTCACTTCATTTCAAGTCTGCATGTTTTGTCAAATTATGCTTTTTTAAAGTTCCCCCCAGAACACAGGTTACATGAATTCTTGCAGTAGCATCCAGGCTCGACTTGATCTCACATTTCGTCTCCCTGTTCTCTAAGCTTGGTGAGGAAAGATTTATGCAAAATCCATGCATGAATGAAGGGCTTAATTTAATTTAAATAGTTCAGCGGTATAGAACTGGAACACATTCTCTTAGCTAGGCATTGTGAGAGTCTCTAGCGCACAGACACAGACACACACACAAACACACAAGCACAGACAGGAGGCAAGACAATGCAGGGTGACTGTCAGATGTTTAATCCATTCAATACAGGATTGTTCACTCAGTGCAAGTGCCAAAGAACAAGTTTTCAGTCAATAGCATGTGCTGTTTATGTACAGTTTGAGATGTTGTCCGAACAGGCAGGACACAAACAACGTGTCTCTAGTCTTGGGCAGCAGGTGGGCGGGGAAGGAAATCATTTACATAGTGTTTTTAGAAATGAATTTGTGGACAACACATGGGCCATCCAAGTCAGCAGCAAAGAAACAGAAAACAAAAGTATAAACCGTAAACAAACAAAATGGATGCCAAAGCAAGCAAACAAACAACTAAACAGAGAATTAGGCTAAAACATGGGGGGGGGGGGGGGGAGACGACTATTGATGTCTTCATTCAAATAACCACAAAATAAGTCAATTAACACCTTTACTTGTATATAGATTTATATTTATATATCTAAAGTGCATTATGGTACAAAAATATAGAAGGTCAGCAGCACCTTGATACATTTACAAAATAAATACACCATTCAAACAAAATAAATTACTGCAAATCTGACATTGATAATTGGCATAGTCCTACCAAAATATATATATATAAAATAAAAAGGAAAAAAAAAAGAAAAAAGCGAAGTATTCACAAAGATCAAAATCTGTAGCCCCACAGATCACTGAATAATGTTTTATCATTATCTTTTATTATTCGTTTATCACTAGTCTGGTGAATATTTACAAACAATAAATATTTCCCTAACATTTTCCTAACCATCACGATTACAGTGAATACTGCAACATGAGCAATTAGGTGTCCGTTTTAAAATGTCCTTTTTCAATCTGAAAGGGAAAAAGAAGAAAACAGAGGAGATTAGTTTCAGAGACCCTGCTGCACCCTTTACACAACTGTTGCCACATGCCATAACATTAACATAAAGTTCACTGTTTTAAAGTCTTAACAAAGCTTCATGGTGTATGTGGGAGCATACATGCATATTTGTTTGCCTGTGAATGCATTTTCCTCTTATGCATGTGTGTGGTATGTTCATGCCTCATAGTTTCCCCAGGGCAGAGAGGATAAACTGGGGGGATTCGTACATGTGTTTGCAGTTATGCAAAGGAGACACCTTTCCTTAAGCAAACACCCTGGCCACCCCCCCAATTCCACCCTACCCCAAACTAAACCTGTACTCAACATCAAACAGTCTGCAGTTTCTCTGTGCGGAACCATGAAAATGTGAGAAAAGAAAGTGGGTGTTTTTGAGCGTGTGTGTGAGTATAAGGGCATGCACACATGGATGCCACAGATACCCAGATCTACACTACAATATACTAGTTTCCTTCACCTTTTTATATAATCCTTTTTTGAAGTTTTTGTTGTTGGGTGAATACATCGCACTGTCAGCAGAAATCATGAAAAATTCAAGCAAAATTTTTATCCTTTTAAAATAAAGGCTTGTTCCGTTTTTACTCTTAAGGCTTATTTATCTAATATCTACTATAAATTGTTCTGCTTTGAGATGAATTTGTTAGTTATGTAGTTACCGAAATGAGGAAGTGGAAGTGAGGCCCCATCAGCATAAAAAAAAACGTTATGAACAATTCTTTGTGAGAAAATGAATGTGCCGCGCATGAAAGTAAAGAAAAGATCCAGTAGGACTAGTTTGTTTTTACCGTTGTCAGAAGCTGACAGTGTTTTAGTGCTGTGCTCCTCGTAGGCCCGTGAGCGGCCGCCACTCCAGGTGAAGGCCGCTGCCCAGTTCGTCCACCAGGGCCCAGCTCAGCGAGCGGGCTCTTCGTTTCCGCTTCTCTCCTTCTCTTCTCTTCCCTGTGCGCCCTTTCTTCTTCTTCTTGCCACCCGCCTTCATGGGACTATCTTTAAATGGCTGCGACTTGTTGGTTTCCTGTGGCAGGTTGGTGCCCTCCTCATCATCCAGGTTAAAGCTAATTGGCAGGTTCTTGGTGCCGCCAGCGGGCTTCGGGTGGGCAGTGCCCGGGCTCACACTGATGCCAACACCCACAGGGACGCCCATGTTTACGGCCCCACCTCCACCGCCACTGACTCCACCCCTCTGCTGCACCTCACGGATCTCCGCTGTGTGGACTTCATGCAGCAGCTCCTGCAGCCACATGCGCCTCTTGAAGTCCTGAAGTGTCCGACCCTTGTCATGCATCAACTGAGCATGAGTTACCGACCGCTTCCTAAGAGAGGGAGAAAAGGCATTTCAATTAAAATGACCCCCTAAAGTGGCTCCGGCTACAATTGTGTGTGTAAGACTATAATTAGTTTACAGAGTCAGTTGTGAAAAAGTCACAACTGACATTAGTAGGAGACGGGGTTGTGCATGTGTCTCGGCTGGTGTGCGGGAAGCAAAAAGTAGAGGGAAGAAACTAATGATTTTGAAAAGTCGGGGAACATGTCCCCCCTGCTATAATGGTTCCGACACCCATGCCTCTGACAAATATACCACTTTTTAAAACAACGAGGCCTTCCCTTGGGCCCAAGCTGTTACTCATTCTGCATTTCCCCCAAGACTCAACAGTTCCAGGTCCCTGAATCTAACCAAAATAAACCACTGAGTGATGATGTGAAACACTTTCAAAAGAAGGCACTGGGCTATGGAACGACTTGTCAGGGGGTCCAGAAGCTTTCGACTGTTTTTAGACACACTTCCATGGTTGATTCGGAGTTTTAAACATAGTACATCAGAACTGTCTTAAGCAGGACATTCCTGAGCCATAGCAAATGCCAATAATTACATTGGACTATTCATTGGAGGAGGATGATTAAAATGTGGACAGGCAGCCTAAACTATTTTACAGTAATTCTAATTAATGGTGCCATTGTGTCCTACTTTAAATCATTTGGAGGTCCAAGTGCCTCTACCTTTGACAGTTGACAGCTTCTGCAGTCGAAAAACCCTCTGCTATCGTATGCAGTTTTGGATACTGGGCACACAGTCCAAGTGTCTTGAAACAATTACACATATCACAGAGCTGGTGCCTTGAATGTGCCAAAGTAAAGCATAATTCAGTGCTATTTCAAAATATTCACTCTTTCACTCTTGAGAGAGCGGTGGTGGGTCTGAGACCCACTTTCTGCAGCTGCTGGGGAGGAAAAAATATGCATGCATCAGTGCAACCAGCAGGTGGCAGTAAAGTATATGAGTGAATTGGTTGGTCACATCAGGACAAGTTCAGTCATGCCTTATCAACGGTTTTCAGTATTATATTTGATGCAGGTCCTGACCTTTCTCTATACTACATTAGAAAATCAGACAAAATTGAGCAATGGCACAATGCTCAGTTGTGTCTTTCATTGGAGAGCTTGAGCAAAAACATCTGTTCATCAAACTCAATCTCAGTCCCTTTTCTTTCGCATTCATTCCATAAAATATTGTGAGTGTACTGTAGCTTTCGGCAGGATCAGTATTATGTTAGTAGTTATTAAATGACGGCCCACTCAGAGCTTAACAGGTAGGTGTTATACCTATCATGCAATTCATAAAACTCTAAATCTGTATATCATGCTGCGGAATTTGTAACGCTGCAAAAATGGCCATTTTTCCGTTCCGTTAAACTGATGTGTGAGAGGACTTTCCTGCCAGGCGTTTGGAGATGAGTTTTCCTTTCTTTGGAAAGTCCGTTTATCCCCCTCCTGTGTCTCCTAAATAACGTGTTGTGTCCTGGCCTGGTGTGTGCTGGTTGGGGAAAAAAGCTCCTCACTTCTGTCACTCCTCATTATATTCACCATATATTTGGAGAGATTTATGAGTGAGAAACGGTCCTGAGAGTGCAAATCGCTCCCATAAAAGCCAAAAGTCAGTTGCTCTGTGTGCACAGATAAGCTAACAGACAGGCCTAAAATGACAAGGCGAAGGTAAAATTGAAACACTGGAGCGCTGTCAGGAAGCACACACAAGAAGGCCTTGTTCTGGAGCGCAGATTAAAGAGAACCCCCAGTACAGGGCCCAGGGACACTGGAGCACTGCATTACACAGAAGACTGAAAATACACAACCCTGACCTTAGGTCAGATTCCTATAGTTTTATATGTTTCTTTTTATATGCTGTGGATTGATATACGATATTTGTTGAATGTTTTTCTGCGGATTGGTATATGATATTTGTTTAATATTTGGCTTGGTATAGTAAACGTAAAGGTAAAGGGAGACATGAATATGGTTGGTGCTCGGTCAGGTCTGGAAATTCCAACACCAGATCAGATGCTTCAGAAGACGCGTGCTAGAACTAATTCAGAGTTCTGTTGTGCATTGTCTGAACAGCAGCAATGACTACATATATATATATATATGACAGAAGCAAACTCAAAGAAAAAGAAAATGTCTTAGTGAATAAGGACAGAAACCTCCTTAAAAACGACAGACCAAGCAGAACCTACAAAACGGGTAAAAAGCGAGAAGGTACGGATGAGAGAGAGTGAAAACTTTAAAAATAAGAGACCGAGCATACTGTGCGAAATGGGTGGTTGAGTTAGAGAGAGAGACCATAAAGAGGGGATGAAAGAGTGTGTGTAAAAAGTAAAGGCACCGAGTCGGCTGTGGCAGTGGGGATGGGAAAATGTGTTATTTCTAAACTGCATGGAGGATCAGACCAGGGTGTCATGCTGGGCTGCACTCTGCCCTCTAGTTCCTCTGCACTAATGCCCAGCCAAACACAGCCAGCACCACCGCAGGTCTTCTTACTAATATCACCCAGTCATCTATTAAGCTAAATTTCATCAAGGCATCTCGTTGGTTATTTTCAGCCTTTTCTGACACATATGGGCTATGTCAGCTTGTGTTAAATGGAAGAGAAACGTGTGTTTAAAGTTGGGTGTAGATCTTGCTTTGATATAACTTTGCAGTGAAAGTTTATAATGAATATTCACCAGAATTCCAGTTCTTCTGTTTGCATAATGATTTATAGACATTCTCATGCTCCCTTTTAAATTCTGGTTCAAATAATGTTGCACTGAGAGAATTAATAAGAGGATGTTTGTGACTGTAGATATTTTCAGTAATTATGCGCGTGTGTATTTGTGAGAGAGAGTTGGAGAGAGAGAGAGTGAAGAGAGAGGGGGGGTGGTCAGTATATGTCGCCTGTTTAGCTGTTTACCTTTTGACCTGAAGATGCGGAGATGCCTTACTATGCTAGTTTTAAAAGCAGGGTGGCGGTGAGAGTGACCATAACTGGCCCTCACCGTATTCATGTCCTTTCTGGCTGATGTGTTTGATCTTTGCCGGCTGACTTGGCGCAGGGCCAGTTTAAACTCCTGTAGGAGGCATTGTGCTCGATGGCAGATTGTCAACTCCATAGACTTGTCAGCATCAGCTCGTTATAAATGGTGAACGCCCTTCTGGATGTTTTGCGAGCTTGTATGAAGATAAAAGATCTTGAGTGGATTCTGCTGAAAGAGGACCTGTGTTGTTTGGATCTGACTGACTCTAACATGATACTTTAATATCCTCTGTGTGAGCGAGAGTTCAGTCTATTAGAGATATTATCAGGAAGAAAGGCCAAAACATTCAGCTCATCGAATTACGTTAGACAAAACTGAATTGCTAAATGTATTGACATTGACTTGTTAGATTCAGCTGTTCAGACAGAAATTGCTACTGATTAATAGATACAGCAGTGACAAGTTGTGTAATATTTCCAGTAAAGAATATTTTGCTCCGTGTGGGTGGCAGAGTACTGAGGAAACGTCTCCCTGTTTAGGCATTCCTAAAGCTGGGAGGTCAGAGGTCGAATGACACATAGGAGTTATTGGCGACTAAACAAAGATCATTAGACAACAGAGTGTATGGTTAATCTTGTTGCCTTATCCAAAACGGCCCCAGCAACCAGCCGCCCCTCTCCACCTCCAGCAAAGAACACATTTGGAAGTCGCTTGTATGGAGACCACACACACACACACACACACACATACACACGAATACACACACACACACACACACACACACACACACACACACACACACACACACACACACACACACACACACACACACATAAACACAGACATATGAATCAGCCCTGAGCTAGTTCCTGCATCAACACTACAGCGCCTACAGATCCTCCCTGTAGAGCTTTAACTGTGAAAGCAGCTTCAGTCAGAGCATGCCTCGGAGCACGCCATAGTAAAAGTGTCTCCGCTTCTTAATGCAGAAAGCAGTCTGTGTCATTCTCTATCTTGGACAGGTATTTGCCTGTGCTCTTTTTTTGCATTTGAAAACTTGCCTTGACATTGTGCAAATATTTCACAATGAATGGACAAATACTACTTAGAAAGTCCAAACCTTTTTAAAATCTCTTAAATTTCCCTTAATGAGAGGAAAAATAGTGTTATAACATCACTAATATGTTTCTAAGCTGATGCTGTCTATACAGACAGCATGTGTAAAACTTTCAGGATGTCCCAGTGGGGAGGATTGGACACTTTTTTGACTGTTTCTGTCTGTCTGACACACTGAACCTGTCTCACATACACAAATCACAACAAGTCACACTTGCTTTCATGCACCTTAACGCTTCACTATCTCACTGGCTCTCTCACTCATCATTAAAAGCCCACTAGAAGGTTTGGCCATCACTGGCAGGGTCAAAGAGTGCACGAACACTGCGGGAGATTAGCTTTCCAAAGGGAACGGCTCTCTAGAACTGTGTTTTGCATCCTGGGCCCCGCTCAGGGGCGTACCGGACTTGAAAGCGCGTTTGCTCGGATAGGCATAATATACTCCAGCAGGACAAGCCGTTTAGCTTGGGCCGCCGCCTAGCTCAGCATCAGCACTCCTCCTCTCTCTCTCTCTTTTTCTGTCTCTCGCTTTTTCTCACTCTCTCTCTCTCACATTTGTATCACCCCCACACTTCACCTCTGGCGCTCTCTGTAATCACCTCTCTCTATCAAAGAGTGGACCATTTGTAGTGCAGAGAGGGTGGGCTAGAGGAAAAACGGTGGGCAGTGGACAGTTGGCACAGTGAGAAATGAACTGAGGGCCTTACAAGCTGAGAAGAGACTGATCAGAGAGACTGGAGGGGTGGGGTGGGGGGCTCAGCGCTCCATCAGGGTGAGCATTACCCCCCTCTCTGAGCAAACACACAGGTGGGCGCTGACTATCAAAACAGCTCCAGGCACGATCGCCAAATGAACACATTTTCCAGCCCTGTTACAGCCAACTGCTACTTTTTCCTCACCACACAGCAAGTGATAATAATAATAATAATAATAATAATAATAATAATAATAATAATAATAATAATGTTTTTATGGTGTTTATATTATTTTTTATATAAATACATTTATGTTAAATTCTTTAACTCTCATTAACCTGCATGTGGGTCCACATTTTAGTTCAGTTACTAAATGACTTGTATTTGTGGTAGATACCAAATAATATGTAGTTGTCATTGAACAATCATAACAGATGCAAAATATAAAAGGTGAAAAGTTTTTATGCACACAAAAGCATACCATTTTCTGTGTCAGTATCTAAGTTTAAAAATGAATGGACTTACATTCTGTTGCTGAGGGCATCAATGGGCCTGCCGTAGTGTGGCACAGGAGAGCACAGTAAGAAGACGGCCAGGCACCAGTGCTGCAATAGCCTCCTCGAACACAACATCCTCATGCTCAGTGTCTGCAAAAATGCAAGGCAGACATTCATGAGATTAGGTTCAGGCCCCAAATACCAGAGAATTCATTAAGGAGGATAGAAACAAATGACATGTTTAAAAAAAACAATTAATTATTTAATAAAGTGTTTAATACATGTTCTGTAAACCAACTACAGAAAAAGTAACTTCTGTCCATGTTTGTTCAGGGAAATGCTATTTTGGGCACACAAGTGCAAACAGACAATAGAAATATTTTTTAAACCACTAAATAAATAGTTGTCTTCCCATCCCAAAGCCCCCAACCCCCTCCAAGTCATGTGCTCCTTTTTTATATGAGGAGTAGGGGAGTTCAGACTGAAAAGCTGCAGCGCTCTTTTAACTCAAACCAGCCCAGGATGTTTCAGAAAGAAAAGGGAAAAAAAGAATTCCAGCAAGTCCTCTGAGCCACAACAAAACTTAACAAAAAGCAACTCAGCTGGTGAAACCCACCAATTCCGAGAAGAAGAGGACCCACAGAGAGAGAGAGAGAGAGAGAGAGAGAGAGAGAGAGAGAGAGAGAGAGAGAGAGAAAAAGAAAGAGAGAAACTTACTCTTACAGCGATGTCTATCTTTCAGAGCCCCTGCTCACTTGTGTCCCCTCACCACTGTAAGCTCTTCAAAGTGTACCAACTTAACAAAGTCCAACCAGACTTAACCCCTGGGGTCAATGCGGGTGTGACGTCCTCTGTTTCCTCTTTTTGGAGAAAAAGATCTCACCAAATGAGGAAAGTTATCACCAAACCTGGCTCTCCAACATGAGCTGCTTCTTCCAACAATGAACCAGTTTTTTTTCTCCTTATTGGTAGAAAAGTCTTTTTTGAAGTTAATAAATCAACCAGACCCAGCTGAACACAAAAAACCCCAAGGAGGAATCCAGAGACAGCGTGATGTGAGGTGAATCAGTGTGTATGTGTATGTGTGTGAGTGTATGTGCTCCAGGTGGTCTCGCAAAGGCAGTCTCTGTAGCTCTGCTGCTGGAGGCTGTGCTCCAGCCTGTTATAGAGGAGGCTGTGGGACCGGCCAGCACAGTGATGGGAAAAGTTTCAGCAACAACTGTCTGCGCAGGTTGGGAGTGAGAGAGGGAGGGGTGAGAGAGGGAGGAGAGGTGGAAAAGGGAGAGAGAGAGGAAGAGTGGGAGGGGAGGTTATGACTTGGGGAGCCCTCACAAAGACTCAAAGACAAGCATGTGCGTTTGTGTGTATGTGTGTTTCACAGAGAAAAAAAAAGAAAGGCCAGATGTGGCAAGAAGGTGGCGCCCAAGGAACATTTCAACTCTGCAGGGAGATTATGCTGAGTGTGTCACACAGTGATCAACGAATTGTGGTGGGGGAGCCCGTTGTTCACGCAAATATGCACACAAGCATTAGGTGCAAATGTTGGTTCTTGGACCCCTAAAGGCATGCAATAAGGAAATTCACAGCATTCTTTTCACCCCAAAGAGCCAATTTAGCACCTTCACTCAACTACATTTGGAAGCCAGAACCCAAAGTTCAGAGACATGGCAAAGCTCATTAGGAGCAAATGCACTGGGGTTGAGGGGCCGTATTTCTTTATGCTCACTGGTGGAGAGGCCAGAGAGCTATTAATTATGAGAGGTAAAGTTTTATTCCCACATGTTTGAGCAAGTTTTTTCCCCCATTTTATTTAATGACAAATATAAATAACCAGCTTAGATGAGAAATGGTAACATCAAAATGTACTTTACAGTCCTGCAAAACCAAGACCCTAGGACCTAGGGACTTTGCTTCAGTGAAAAAAAGAGATGCATTACATGCACTTAACTGAAATGTCTGTATTATTTTCACATAAAAAATTACCAAACGTATGTAAAGTGTCAGACGAATGCTGTGCTCAGTGCTAAACTGTCACTTGAGTGGTTCCGCTTTTTCTTCTGTTTTTCAACAAGGTTTATACAAGGTACAAATATAACCCTTTCCTTTGGGTAGAAATAATTTCACATACATATGAAGGTCAATTTGAACAAAACGGAACCTGTACAGGGCCTTTTTTATAGCAGTGAACAGAATGTGCTCGGAAATGGAAAAGCTTGACCACAGCTTTCTCCCTCTCAGCCATTCTCCACAGGTCGCCAGGTAGAAATGTAATAGATAAGGTCTTTAGGCGTTCTCAGTCGTGTTGCTCCCCTAGCATTTGTGGTGGGGATTAACCTGGTCACCTCTGTAATCTTAAATCTCCAGCCTGCTTTTTGCCTTTGAAACTAAGTCCACTGACATTTTCTGCTAGTGGGAAGCTGGCTTTGTCTCTGACTTCCTAATGTGATCTTGTTTAACAGCTCCTGCAGGTGCCACACATGCGTATGTGTGACTGAGGCCCGTTGCGGCCTCGAGGCCTGTCGTTGGCCTTTTCAGGAGCAGCTTTTAGACACACACCTCCTCTCCTACTCTGACTCTCCCTGGGCTTTGATGTCACCCAAGCCTAAGTCATGCATGCCTCGGCAGAGCTGAGTTCCACAGCCCTGAGTTTAGATAAAAGAACTGTGTGTTGCTCTCTGTCTCTTGTTGCTGCATGGTTGCGATGTTCAGTGTAGCTGGTGCAAGAGCCAACAGAGGCAACATCCAAAATGCAATCTAGATCTGTCCATGTGTCTTCTCAAAGCGGGCATCACTGGAAAGTTTCGGTCAGCGTGACCCACACCAGAGTCTCATGGGTTCCGCATTAACTCCTTGGGCGTCCGCTCTGAGTTTGGAGTGTTTATAAGAGGCATTCCTCCTTCTCCGTGTAACTCAGCTGGAGAGATACCTAAGCACTCTGATGAGGCTTTGGCCCAAGCCCACTGTCTAACTCAGCATAATGTGCTCAAGGACTCCCTTCTTTCCCCCCTCCCTGAGACCCTGCAAAGTAGTCTTTTTTGCCCTTATTCCTCCCTGGTGTGTGGTGCTTTGGCAGCTCCCCTGAGTTTCTGATATTCCACCCATTGTAAGTTGGGTGGAGGAGGCATACTACAGTAGGAGCGTCTGAAGCGGTGTTCTCTTCCTAGCTTTGCATCCACAGCCTCCTGTCTCTTACATTTGAAAGCAATGCCAATTGGATACAACCAATGGGCCCTAAAGAGCAAGTGTGGTTGAAATGTAGAAGCTAAATCTTGTTTTCACCCCCCGTTTGAGATAGCAAGGTGGGACTTGTTCACCATCAGCATGGGATCCATGTGATGCCATCATCAGACCCAGTAGTAGAGTGTCTGCCTGGGATTATGTCTTGGCTTTCTTTCAAACGTTTGGTTAACATCCTGGATTGCCTCCAGCGTGCAACATTCTCCAAGCAACTACAATACACCTTGAAACAAGTTACTCGTTCGCCTGCTGGGCAGGACTTTTTACGATGATTGGGCAGCTTGAATGCCTTACTACCAATGCAGGTTTTCAAACCACTGCAACAGGTTTGCTCTCATTTAATAAGGATGTAGCAGAACATAATAATTACTGTTCATCAAATACATTTACTCAGTTGAAGTACTATAATTGCAGCTATCACCAGAATTTTGTAATTGTATATTAATTATTTCTCTGAAACAAGCAACAAAGACAACTCTGGACAGTCTAAAAACATTTAATCAATATCACTTTCGAGTTTTCACATTATAGCCAAAACCCAAATTTAGAATGAAATGTAAAATATATTATTTCTGTATATATACTATAATTGGTATTTGTTGTGGCCATAGTAGCAATGATAAATGGTAATTATGGTAATTAGTAGTGGTACTGAAATGATAATGAATTTTGTGAACATAATTATTATATAAGCATGTTTTGACATTTAACCAGGATAACAAAGTGACAAACAATCTCTAACCTTCTGAGGGTTACCTTTGCTGCCTTTATCAGCAAGTATTCCTTTTTCTTCTGCTTTCCCAGAAAACATGATTCACTTTGAGCCTGTATAGTTTACTAAAATGGCATAAATTGATTTTCACGGCTGTCTCTTATATTAGCATCCCACCCACAGATACATCAAGGGAATTCTAGGAATTCCTTGTAGCTGGAGTTGCCAGCGCACACAGCCGACATGCTCACTCAGCACCACCCCAGGTGCCTTTAAAACATTACAGGGCCTTTAGTCACACATGCTGTTAAGTGTTTTTAGGAATAGCCATTTTGACTTCATTTCTGTCTCCTGATTTCTTTGAACTTTGCAGCTGGTTATTTGTTCTTGTTTACTGCTGCAAGAGAACAATTCCTAATTGTGTATTCATCAACTTTCAAACAAAGCGTCTTTTCAGAACATCGCTCAGGGCACTGCTGTGTGCTCCTGCTTTTAAGATAATAGTTCACATCCATTTGGGCCCGCAAAGCTGCATTCAGGTCTTACAAAAGTATTTACAAAATAAGTAAATTGCAGCCTATCGCAGATAGCATCAGTCACCGACTGCTGGTTGGCATGTGTTCTGTATTTGTGATGTAATGCACCTGAACTACTTTTTCTTTTTCTTTTTGTTCCTTTTGCTTCTTCTTCTTTTTTGCTCTCAAACTCACTCATTTGTGTCTAATAACAAACAGGCAGCTCTCCTCACCCAGAAGCTGTTGCCATTTTATTGCAGAGCCTCATCCAGATGATAAAAGATTTGCCCCTAAGTACAGCAGTGGAGCACAAATTAGTGGAGTCGCTGCTATTTTACAGCCTCTTTTGCTCTCTGGGATAGTTTCCGCAGAGAGCTTTAGTCTCTACATGATGTACGCTACTCATCTACCTCAGGTCTACCTGTCACAGTCCACGGCCCATGTGGTCACCCCCCACACCCCCCCCCCCTCTTATATAAGGCTTTTCACGTTCGCTAGGAAAAAAAGACCTCATTCGAGGCCACTAAAAAGTCTACTTTACCTGCATATAAACAGGTGAAAAAAGTCTTTCCTGGCATGCAGCAGCCAGTGGGGACAGAGCCAGGAAAGCTGTTTTAGCTTCATCGAAAATTGCTGCCTTTTGGCAGGGTGCAGTATACACAAAACAAACGTCTACTTTTAATCTAACACTCATTTTCTTTCTTCATCTCTCTCCCACACATGCTTTCTCTCTCACTTTCTCTCTCTGTTTCTTTCTCTCTTTCTATTCTAATCACTGGACCAGCTCTTTATTTTCATCTGTATTTTGCTGCTATGTCTCACTTGCAACACAATTTTCTGTCTTCCAGCACTGCTGATATCTCTCTCAGCACATCTGCTATCTCTCTTTCCCAACTCTCTCTCTCTCTCTCTCTCTCTCTCCCTTTCCCTTTCTCAGTCTCTCTTACCTGCCTCTCTTAACATTGGTGTCTCCCTCCCTGTCTCACTCCTAACACTAAAACTACTGTTTCTCTCCTACCACTCTCTCTCTCTCTCTCTTTCTCTCTCTCTGGTGCTGTGTGTTTCTCCTAAGACTGCTGTTAACTCTCCAACAAAGATGAGAGCACAGAGGGATCAGGACCGTCTCCACATCTGCAGGGCATGAGTCTGCTCTGGGAATATTTCACATTTATTCCATGTCACAACTGAGGAAATTTACTTCCTCCAAAGCTGCTCTTGGCTCTTTTTCTGTGGGCATTGTCTTTGGCAATTTCATTCTTATGGGTCCGTTTTTATCAAAATTTTATCCAGTTGACATAAAAAAATGAATCACATAATTTCTCTTGTGGTTTCAGCTCAAGAAAAAAAGGAAAAGATTGTTTCTATTAGTAAACATTCACGTGTTTTCTTTGTTGCTATCAGAGGTATTCAGGCAAATTAGCAACAATTACCACGCAGCCATCAACATTAAACGTGCTGCATCATGCATTTCTCACACTGTTACTCATTAACGTCTCAGTCACCTACTTTTCACCCTGTGTTCTCTTTCCCCTACTAGTATTAGGTTGCTCATGTTCAAATGTCAGTTGAATTCTGTTTTTTTAATGGTTAAATAGTTATAGAAGTATAGCCAATCAGATAATGACTCTTGTAAAAGAAAGAGAGAGAGAGAGATCTCCATGTGTGACGTCTGTCTGTCTGACATTTTGATGAGTTTTTCTGGCAGACATTACATTCTGGGTACGTGCTGAGCTACAGCACATATGGACCAACTCAGCTCTCTTCCTTGAACATAATTAGAGAAAACTACATTCTCCTTACAGCAAGCACAGGAGGAGAGGGGAGTACACCCTGAATAGGGAGTTTTTTTCTCCACACTGAAAACATGTGAAAAGTTTAAAAACTGAAATCCCTCGACGTACCGTGTCTCAGCCTCACAGACAGCCAACAATCCAAATATATTGATTTAGTATCATCACTATCGCAACCATGTTCAAACACAGGGCAACAAAATCTTCTCCAAGGAATTTTACTGGTAAATGCAGTAAAGTTCTCCAAGATGGCATGAATCCCCTAATGAGGCCTTTGGTGGTCTAAGAAGCATTACACTTTAAGAAAGTGGTTAAGGTAATGTTCAAAGCTTCGTCATCTCACGAGCCCATGCTCAAAAATGACATTTTTACTGTCCTGTCACTGATACACTGATGATTAACTAAAGCTTACCTTATTAGTGGAAGAAAAGCCCTGATGTATTCTTATGGTTAATAAACTTTATAAGGATACAAATACAAGTTCCATTTATACTCACTGTTGTGATGAATAGCAGTTGTTTGTTTCCAATGAAAGCTTTGTCAATCCAGGTTTTCAGTAAAATGTCTATATAATTGTCCTAATCTCCAAGCAGTCTCTCAGATGTGTCACTTGTAAACTTACAGCCAGAGAAGATGCTGCAGTCACTGTAAACTTGCTTGAAGTCTGCCTGGACTGGCTGGGGACTTCTGCTCCTACTTGTACAGCAAGCTGAATTTTCAAAATATATATACACAAGGTTAAGCCCCGCTGCTGACATCACTAGAAAGTCATCATCACTGCTTCACAGTAATACAAAACATACTGCATATGCAATTAGAGGATGCACTTACTCACACACTCCCCCTCCTTTGTGCGTACACACTCTCTCTCCTACACACACACACACACACACACACACACACACACACACACACACACACACACACATACACACTTACGTTGTGGTTTGTTTCTAATGCCATGCCAAAAGAACCTGTTCTGTGTGCATTTTCCCTTTTTAAGGCAAAGAAAAAAAATCACATTGGTATGTTTTCATGTGTTTCACACCACACACACGCATGCACACACACATTTTCCCAGAAGGCTGCCCCACCACATCACTGGGGTGCTCTAGCATGAACCCCCCCACAGCCTAGACCTGATATTCCACACGACAAATGACTGTTATTACAGAGGCTTAAATGCTACATAAACTGTGTCTGGGGTACATTAATATTATCATTTAAAAGTCAAACATGAAAAAAAATAAACGGCGCGGGGAGACAGTGGCAACTGGCTCTTTCTGTTTTGTCTCTGAGGGCAGAGGCAGTGTGCAACCAAGGCACTAACTAACCCCTTAAAGTCTAAGGACTTGTTAATGAATTGACTACAGGCCCTGCATAGTACTTTCATACCAGCTACTGAATAAAGATGTATACAGTAATTCCCGTCTTTCACGGGGGTTACGTTCCAAGAGCACACGCGCATATGGAAAAATCAGATTGTTGTGTTTTTGGTAAAACAAATGCCTAAAAATGGCTATTTTTATAGTTTAAACCCTAAATACGCACCCAGATATGCTCGCAGAACACTTTAATTTAATTTTAAACTTTCTTTAATGCATTACCCTTAAAGAAAATATATAGCTAAACCCGTATTCACCTCTTTTCATTTAATTGACTTTAATATAAAAATACAGAGATTCACAGGAGAGATTCTGGTCTGCAGCTGCCACAGATTATTCAAACAGCAGCAGCAAGGAGAAATAATTAGAATCAGAAAACTTTATTGAAATTGCTTAAAAATGGGGTCACTACTGCTAGTTGTTAGCATTAGCAGTGTGCGGCGAGCCAAAACAAAGACTCGTACACAAAAGAAACAAAAAAACTCTCACTACCCACATGTTTAGACAGGGTACAGCTTACTAATACTAAATAAACTGAGATAAGGGGGGTGGGGGCTTTTAAAACATTAACATTCAAAGACAAGACACAGAGCAGTTAAGCAGAGCAGTTATTTCTGGATTGGCTACTTTGAAACCTTCCGTCTCTAAGTACAGTGAGCGTGGTATGCTCCAAATCAGCAGGAAGGAGAAAAATATAACATTCTTGCATTGGCTACTTTCAAACTTCAGGCCTCAAAGTACAGCATTATTTTACCATTTCAAGACGCACTTTCTTATTTACACAGTTATATTTTATATGGAAATGTAGCTGAATTTACGTACTGGCACGGCTTGGCCAGTGGCTGGTACGGGCCACTATTCTGGTTTTGTTTATGGGACCTTTATTTTGACGTTGGTGTCTGTTTTGTTTCTTGTGCCCCAGGTTCAGCTGTCTTGTGTTTAGTTAAGTGATTATGTTTACTGATTGGTTTCTGTTCGAGTCATGTTTAGTATTTAAATTCAGTTCATGTGGACCGGGGTTATCGGTCCATCGTCCCAGACATCTCAGTTCTATGTGTAATGTATTGGCCCTTGAGCCAGGTTTACTTTCCATTTGTAAATAAAGAGAGCACAATTATGGATGCCTGCCTTCCTGCCTGGAATTCTAGGGGTAAATAAGCGGGTAAATCTAGCGGGTTAACCCCCGCAGCCGTGACACGTACATTAGAGGTGGGCATAGATTATTTTTTTAAATCTTGATTAATCTCATTGTAATCTTGAGATTAATCTAGATTAAAATGCCCCCCATCCCCCAAAAAAATGCCTGTGCCCAATGCCTTTTTTTATAGTGTAAACCATAAATATGCCTCCAAATGTTCTCCCAGATCACTTTAATTTCATTTGGA
>JBBPDH010000124.1:17476979-17487478 GCA_037974565.1 Clupeocharax schoutedeni
TTGTGACTTAGATGAAGATCAGATCACATTTTATGACCTATCTGTGCAGAAATCTGTATAATTCCAAAGGGTTCACAGAATTTTTCTTGCAACTGTAGAGGCTAACTGGCATATAAACTTCATAACAATGCATTTGATAATGTGGTAAAGTATTGGCAACACTGACTTTATGATGACACATGTTTGACAAATAATCCCACGCACTATTTAATAGAATACCAATATGTCATTTTCTTAAGAAAACAATGTAATGAATCACACAATTCCTGTACTTTTACTCAGCCACAAAATGCATGTTGACTGCAGAATTAAAAAAAAGTTATTCACATGTTCTGTATGTATACATAACAAGGTACATTAACAAATACAAAGAAAGCCATTAATTCGCCCACGGCTGCTCAGCCTCTGCCCCTCTATGGACTTGTGGTGGATGTAAACATCATCCGACACCACCCCTGGTTAACCAAACTTTCCACTGGCCACACAGACTCTACCACAGTGACTGGAGTACTATGGCCATCTCACTGTAGCTTATGGATACATCTAACAATGTGAAGGGATTAACTGACCATGTGTGCTTTTTCCCATCACACACCTCTGACACTTCAGCCACAAGAGCCCCGAGACACCAATTCCTAATTGTGTGTACTTTAGTGGGCAAATTATAACAGTTTTGAATGTGGCGTGTAGATGTGGCTTTTCTGGGTGTCACAGTAAGCAGCCTGGGTGTGTTTCTGTGGGCCCTGATGAAGGGAAGCAACCAGACAAACGCTGCCAGAAATCTGAACCACAACTGCCAGCGACACTTTCCCCCGTGCGTAACTCACATACGCTGATGACTAATCTACAGTCTTTAAGTGACTTCTCGAAAAGCAGTGTTGACATAAATGACTATAAACGAGATTTAGAACCCTAAAGGCCCAGCAAGCACAGAAAGGCTGGAAATGGACATTCAAACTGGACCCATATAAAGCTCAGAAAACCTAAATACATTTATCTGAGAAGACTGATTCATGTGGCACCATGAAATCAACTTCAGTTTTTGTGTCTTAGCTCCAGCTCTATATGGGGTGGTTTAATGTGAACCTGTGGAGATGTTTGTTGTTCATGAGTTTCTTATTGATCCCGCTGGTGCGGATCCTTCTGTTCTTATTTGTTAGCATTCACTGCAAACACACCCCCCCCACACCTCTACCCGTATGATTTCATAGCTCTCTGGCTCCTTAACCTCCCTCGTAAGGGCCCACACACTTACAGCGTGTGACACTTTTACACTTCCAATGGCCAAAAAGCACAAGGCAGAGTACAGCGCTGAGCTTTCCTTAGTGAGAGAGGGAGAGAGGGAGAGCAAGGGGCATATTTAATTGAAAAGTACATTTTTGTAAGGTGGACGGAGTTCTGTGTAGACATTTATTTGACATGTCACGTCATGCAGCTCCATGCCAAGGCGGCTGGCCACCCCTCTCCATGACTCCAGTAGGCTAATGTTTGAACTCCTTGCCATACCTACACTGTGCTCATTCATTTGTGAAATAATTGCCCCGACCTTTGCAGGTTTTCTTTGGCCTGGTTAGAATGATAGATTTTTCCCCCTCTTTCTCAATCTCAGTGCTAATTACCAGGAATTATTTCTTTGTTTTTTGGTTTGTATTGTTAAATGTCTTTTTCTTTGAATGGATAAAAAAAGATTCTGCTTGCTTATCTGTCTTAAAGGCTCTGGTAAATACTCTGGTAAATCGTATAGGCTGCTTGTAATGTGTGCCTATAAAGTTAGACATCAGAAAGTATTTTTTAAATTTTTATTTCCCTGAGACCTAACTAAATGGTAAATAATTACTTATAGCAATTTCTTTATTTAACTTTTCTGATTTGATCACTCATTGTGAATTATTCATTTCATAATGATTTTACTCTTGATGCACTGTTTCTTACAAATGAGTGTCTCTGACATCATAATAGAATCATGCTATTTACCAGCTATAAAAACACTGGTTTAAAACTTCTGAATTATGATACGAAACTCTTGAGCTTTTGTGTACATGGTACTTCATAGATCTCCGTTTGTTCTTTCTGACATTTGGATATGGAGGTTTTGACCACCTACCAACTCTGAGACACTGCACACGTCTTCTTCTGCATTTTCCAGATAATTATTATCATCATCATTGTTATGCTTTGACTCCTTTGTAATTTGGAGTGAAAGTGGCCTTGTCTTTGTGAGTTTGAGTTGTGTAAAGTGTAATGATAGATTAGAGTTATGCTCACTGAGAAGGCATTCGGAATCAAACTTACGTCCACCCTGATTTACTTACTTCCAACAGTTTAAAGGAGTACTTTTGTTCTGATTACAGTCCAACTGGCTTTGATCTCTCTACTGGTTTATACACAGGTGTCTTACTCTGAAAGAGCAGGTAAGACCATTTACAGTTCTTGTCAGTCTCTCAGTGTGTTAGTGTTTTAGGAATGTTCTTTCCGGGCGCACCATTTTAGTCAGAGGTTTGTGTTTTCGGGAGCGCGAGTGTGTTTAGATGATGTAAAGCATAGTTTGAAATTAATTTACATTATGTCACAAAGTGCAATCAGTGAATGACTCCTTTCTCTTTTCAAGACTCTTTGAAGTTGAGCGAATACCACAAAGAGCAGATAGGCAGACGTTTTTTGTGCTTTCAGTAGACCTCCCGAAAAGAATGATGAAAACTGAGCATTTAATTCTATTTTTACCTTTAAAAAAATAATCCCACAACTAGTCTATCTCCATGGCTCATCCAAGTGGTGTAGCAGAATTTAGACTCAGTGCTCCTGCAGTCAAAACATGGTCTCCCGTAATGTTCCCCTCTGGCATTAGAGTGCTGCAGAGATGCCAGATTCGCATGTGTATCCTGTAGCCTGACCAATTTCAGTATAACTCAGACTCTATTTATTTACCCCCTTAGCTATTTTAAATGGGCACCTTTCAATGTGGATGGGTCCTGAATGCACTGGCCCGGCTGCCTTACTCCTTACACCTGGGAGTCTTGCTCATTTGCCCACACAGAGAGAGGGGGAGAGAGAGAGAAAATGAGCGAGAGAAATGTAAACAGAAATCGCTATAGTGCAGTGATCCTCATGATGTGTGTTCAGAAATAGGTATAATACATTATTTTACAATTACAATATAGGATTTCACAACTGTACAAAAGCTACAATGTTTCAAAACAGTATAATACCCAACACCCAGTGGAGACCCCCATACCAACCCCTATCTTGGATCTCTCTCCTTTCCAAGATACGAAACAGGTAAACACAATACAGGCGTGATTAATTGTAGCCAAAGATATTAATGCTGCATTTTTTCTCTGACCAAAGTGTAAGCTGCACCATAAGCACGAAAGGTTTTCTGACTGGCTGCATGCATCCGAGCCACTGATCTCTCCATCATAACTATATTTAGAAAAGAGTCGGCTCATATTTGCCATGGCAAAGTGTGAGGCACTAGAGGGGCTGGGGTACACTATCATTTGAAACTGTCATTGTCATTTGTGTTCATTGTTATTGATTTTCATCGTCATACAAAACTAGAGGTGCACATTTCTAGCTCATCATAATTCTAATTAATTAGTATGATTGTGTCAGCAATCAGACTACTGTTCGCCAGCAATCAAAGTACTAAGTTTTGTTAGTGTGATTGCAGAGTGGTCAAGTCCCCTCTGTAATATATGAGGAGAGACAGAGGATGGTCGAATCACATTTAAAATGCACGTTGGAGAGAGAGTCTGTGATGTCATGGGTATGGAAGCCAGAAAAGGACAGAAAGTGGGGAAACACAAACACATAGAATAAATGTGGAGCAAAACACACAGCGGTCAGGGATGGGGACATGAGTCAGTGTTTGTTGTGGTTTAAATAAAAATTTACATGGCTATGTGTGCTTTCCCCCATCCTTAGCCATAAATGGCTTGGGAAGGCCATTTACCCAGTGGCGCAGTGGTAAGGTGCCAGCCTCCGAATCAGAATATTGCAATTTCAAATCCAAATTTTTTTTTTTTTGCCCATAAAAGCAGTGTTTGGGTGTCTCCAGACATGGGTTTTCTAGAAATAATAGAATCACACTTTGCATTTTCTCAAGGAAATGCATCTAGTTTGATTCTGTTATCTGGATATATGCACAAATGTTGCTTGAGGAACTAATTTAACAGTGCTATTATTGACCGGAAAGTATTAATATTTCAGTTTAGTTTTGAATACAGCCAAACATCTTAAATAGGTCACAAAACATGCACATTTTGTGTCATAGTGTGATTGGCTGAGGGGCTTAAATCCCTTTTAGTATCTCATCTCCACATTCACTGGTTACCTGACTGTTACATGAGCAAAGAAAATGTTTTATGAAACTATTATTCATTGTGGAATGTAAGTATCATCATGTGGAATATGTTTCATCTTATATTTTGCAAGTGTAATAATGAAACCAATGCGGCTAAATCAAGCGAATGTCTTGATGTTTTGTGGTATTATCTGCGCTAATTCTGTTTATCCCTCTAAAATAAAATCCCCAGAACTAGTCTCGATCTCAATAGTTCTCATGATATTTATCATCACCACCATCAATTTATTTGCACCCCTAAACGCTTACACTTCTCAAAAGCAGCCAGTATTTAGAAAGACTGGGAAATATACTTCAGTATGAGTGACTATGTTAAGAGTCATACATATATGTGGCTTGTCCCATAAATTCTCCCCTGTCCACACCTTGGGAAACACTCAGTGAGACTATATTAAAGATAATAGGCAGCAGAAGGAACCAGTTAGCTCTAGAATAACCATCATCAGCTCTACTGCTTATGGCATGAGTCTGTCCAAGCTAGTTATCTAGCTGGCATTTTGTCTTTAGGCCATTGACATTGATCTCCTGGCTGACCAATAGATGTTCAAAAACTCAATGGCTGGTTGCCACAGCAGCAGCAATGCAGACTGGCTGTAAATGTACAGTACATGCTACTGTACAGCTTTCCCCTATTAAGCCCAATCTAGTTCCTGAGGAACGGTTTGAATTACTCAACCGCACAGTAAAAACGAAAGGGGCAGAGAGATGTGTAAGGCGGCTACCGCTGTGAAAAGCCCATGGCAGACGACTGTCTGGTGGCAAAAGCCCGACTGCAGTGCGGGGGAGAGAGCAGCGGGGAACGTAGACAGCACTGTTAAATCTTTAGTGTGCAAAACAACCTCAATATTAAAATGCCCTCAGTGTGAGTGGCTGTGGTCCTGATGAGGAGTGTGTGACTCCCACCCACTATGCAAAGTCTGCATTGGGGTGGCAGACTGGTACAGTAGCCATGATGGAAAATGTGAATCACCTTCTGCTAAAATCTTTCTCTGGCTGAAAATGTGATAATAGAATAGAAGAGCAAGTCACACACATCTGATCAGGGTCGCTCTTCTACATGTTTATGCAAACAGTTCCATTTTGTGGTTGGTTATATGTGACCATTTAATTGCTTAGATTTATTACTGTAATTGAATGTGGTTACATACAGCACTTAAGTATTTAATTACACATATTGTATCTCCAAAGATCATCCAACATTTCTTGTGAAATAAAAAGGTATTAATAGGAAGTCTGTGCCCTGTTTGCTACAGGTACAGCCACTCCACTTCCAAAAAGGCTAGATGTTGAAACACAGATGTCAAAATTTGATTGCGTTTTGCAACAAGAGCCTTATTGAGTTCAATCACTTTTGTTGGGTGAAGAGTTATAAAACTTATACAAAATCTCACAACTCCAGATTCAGGAAGAACTTTAGTTATGAGGTATGTTAGCGATATTTCTTTCTGGCCTGTAGTGAGAGAATCCTGGTCAGGCTCCCCGAGTGCAGTGCCACAGGTTATGTTTTCTGAACGTTTATGCTGTGATTCGTACATGCAAGCCTGGCTTTTCCACGTCTCCACTCCTCAGCGGAGCTCGCTTCAGTATTCCCACCAGCCCTTAAAAAGCCCAGGAATCTGTTACACGGAGACGGCTGTTTTCCTAGCGCTGTGATCTCAGCTACCTGACCCAGTTAATGTTGTTCTTGCGTGGGTTTGCATTGTCATCCAAGTAGAAATCTGAATGGTCTTCTATGGCTATTACTGGCATGGTTGGAGAAAAACTCTCCTTTAAGTCAAAAGTTCACTTCAACCTCAGAGTACTCAATTCATTTAATTACACCGACATCCTTTCCATCTGTTAAAAGCTAAAAGGAATTACAATTAGAGTTTTTTCATTCAAATGGTTTTCCACTCGATCAACCAAGACAGGTTTTGACTGGCTTCTGAACTACGAAACTAAGCATTCTAATATGCAGTGGATATTAGTTTCCTAAACGATTTACTGTCTGTATATTGGTTTGGAGTATTTATGCTTGCATGTAATGTAAATATAACATATTTATACCACTTCTATTGCACAGCTACCATTATGAATTTAACATACTGATGAAAAAACATACTGATGTGCAAAGTTTGGGCGCACTTTTCAGTTGATCCACTTCCATGTTTTTTTAATTATTAGGCCTTAATCCAAATAAGCTGTCAATAATTCCAGATAATAAGTAAAGTGGCCCAGCACACAGTGTGAACAACATAAAAAAGTGACACAACAAGGGAACCATACTCAAGGAAACCTGAGTGGTGCCACTAGCTGTCCTAGAATTTGAACCCACAACCTTCTGACTGCAGAGGCAACGCCCTAACCCCCAGACACCCCACAACATGACCCTTTATATATATATATAAAGGTGTTACAGTAAATAGCCATGAGATCTGAAAGCAAAGATAATCGACTCTTACAAGACAACTGGAGACTATACATGATATCATAAAACAACATGCTCATAATTTTCCCTTTCCAAAATGCCTTTAAGAACTGTTGTCATGGTAAGATGTGGAAGAACAGGAAACATCTCTAAAGCATCTGCTAATAATATCGGCAGGTATGCAGAACAAAACCCCCACACCGCTGCAAAGTTCTTACATGATGATTTGGCCAGAATGATTACAGACAGTCAACATGGAAGGATAGTCAGTATTAAACCGTGATCTGAAAATTAAGCTCGAAATCAAGTGATGTTGTTTGATGAAACAAAAATGGCTTCCTTACATTCACCAAAGGAATGTTTAAGGAAAAAGAAGAAGCATTTCGGTAAGAAGACACCTTGCTGGCACATGAATGGGAGAACTATTATGCTTTCAGTTTGTGTGGCAGCCACTGGCTCAGTGAGTGTCAGGCAGAATAAAGGATAGAATGAAGAAATGATTTTACTACAATTATCATAAATGTACAAATAAAACAACATGAAACTTTTTTACATGTTAAAAAAATATTTCAAAATGCTCTTCACTGCTTTGAATGTTATTCAAAATCTGTGAATAGATCTTATACATGTTGAAATGAAAGACAATCTATGAATATTTCTGAACTAAAAACATTTTGCAAAAAAAAACATTATAATAAAATCTAAGTAAAAGAAAATAACTGTTTGCTAGCTATAATATTAAAAAACTTAAAAACGCCGATTCTGCACATTCGATTCTGCACATGTGTGGAATTTATTTTTGAACTAATATGATCCAATGCGTCTGTGAATTCATTGTGCAATTACTTTTGACATCCGTCATGCTTACAGTGACAATGGCTTTGGCTGCTAGTCAGCAAGAAGAGTATGAACCCAAAGTCGTACTGATATCATTTTCTTCTGCTGTATGTGTTGACAGACTGATTAAGTAGGTGGGACTTTTGAAAACCTCCCAGTGGTTCAAGTCCAATAAAAATATAAATCATAGATCCAAATGAAAATAATTCATGCAAAACCATATAGCCACCTGGGAGTAACTGAAATGATTTGGCCTTCTGTCTCAGTTTCTTTGAGCAGGAGATTTTACAGTTGACATATAGACCAGTAAAACTTAAATCAATGTTTTCTTTCTATGTAGGTTACTTTTGCTTTTGTGGATGCACAATATAAGTTAAGTAAAGTGGCCATTATAAACACACCACACCACACACAATGTGAAATTCTTTCTCTGTATTTAACCCATTCACCAAGTGAAGAAGTGGGCAACCACCAGCGCAGTGATCGGGCAGCAGTGTGTGGGGACCATAGCTTGCTCAAGGGTAACTCGGTGGTGCCACTAGCAGTCCTGGGATTCAAATCCACAATCTTCTGACAGCAGGGGCAATTCCCTACACACTAGGCCACCAGATACGTGCACAAGTATATATTATAATAATTTTCCAATGCCAGCTAACTGGCTCATGTATTTTGACAAAATTGTCTTCTTTCAGTATAAACTTGGCTGTCCTAATCTTTGTTAGCACTTACTTGACCAAACTGGGTTCTCCCATCTGTTTTTTCATTCATCTATTCATTTATTCATCTGTTCATCTGTCCATATATTCATCTGTTCATTTAATCATATGCAGGGTCTGACTGACTATCTGGTGCGTCAGGCATTTTTCTGGTGCGGCAACATGCTATTTGTGCTGACCATTTATTTATTTTGTGGTCTTACCCACCCATAAGAGTCATAGGTTGGTGGCACAAAAGACACTGTGCTGGCCCAATCAACTCTTTAAAGACCACCCCCTTTATTTTTGGTCCCTGTTCCTGAGTCAGAGAAAGTCAGCACAGGCCAGCACAGGCCCATGAAACACTCCTCTGGTTCTTTTCTTTACTGACACTGGGCAGGTCCAATCATATCTTAAACACCTCCCCCCTTTGGCTCTGTGCCAGTGTGCCATGAATGAGATGGAGAGAAAACATAAAGTGGCGCAGAGAAACTCAGGCCATGTCCAGACGTACACGGGTATTTCTGAAAACTGAGATTTTTCGTTTTCGTTGTTAAAAAAGAACGCGTCCACACGAGTACGTTTTCAAAAATGTCTCCGTCCACACACAACCGCAAAAAACGCTGTTAAGAGCATGCCAAGGCAGCAGGTGGCGATATAACCTTAACCGTATAGTATTGGTGACCAACCAGAAGCCTTGAAGAGGGAGCATAATTACCTGTTTCTGGTAGACAAATAATAGCGCAAAAAGTAAACCAGCAACCGCTGTTCCGACCGGGGGATATTCCATGATACAGGATTAAGGGAAAGTCTGACTAACTCTTCCTTACTTTCTCTTGAAATAAGCCAGACTTTCCCTTAATCCTGTTTAATGGAATACCCCCCAGGTCTCGTCCAAAACCGGCGCCGACGTTGGCGGCGGGCGCAGTGCAGAGACGGTGTCTGTGTTGAATGAAATAGCATCCGAAGCTGACTCTGACGTCTATGCCCTTCATACTGGATGGACAGTAACTCCGCGCAGTATAAACATACCAACATTTCTAACGCAATTGAGAGCCGCAGTATTTGTTACACGACAGGCATTTTAGATGACAACCCAGGCGCATACGATGACGTTATATGAGTGGCGCATGGTCCGTTTTTCAAAATCTCCATTTTTCTTGTCCACACGCAAACGCAGAAACTGAGTTTTCAAAAATCTCCACTTTGGCCGGAGTTTTTAAAAACCTACATTTTCACCGACCCAAAACACCGTTTACGTGTGGACGACAGGCCAAAACGTATAGAAAAAACTCAGTTCTCAAAAATACCTGTGTACGTGTGGACGGGGCCTCAGAGAGACAAAAAAATTGGCACTTCCGGCAGATCCTGCCAAATAAGCCTAAATTACTTGGAGTGTCGAATGAGTGAAAGTGACCATTTGTCATACGTGAACACACCACAGCACACAGTGTGAACAGCACGAAATTCTTTCTCTGCATTTAACCCATTCACCAAGTGAAGCAGGGGGCAGCTACGAACACAGCACCCGGGGAGCAGTGCTTGGGGACGGTACCTTGCTCAGGGTACCTCAGCTGTGCCTAGCAGTCTTGGGAATCGAACCTGGACTTTCCAATCAGGGGGCGAATGCCTTAACCACTAGCTGGTCAGGTGTTCTGTCAAGACATGCTACCCATCAAGATGTGCTACCGTGCCCTTCTGCAGTTCCACAGTTTTGGTAGAGAAAGTGACAATCTGGTCATATGTGAACAGCACTAAATACTTCCTATGCATTTAATCCATTCACCAAGTGAAGCAGGGGGCAGGTACGAACACAGCGCCCAGGGAGCAGTTTGTGGGGACGGTACCTTGCTTAGGGTAGCTCAGCGGTGCCTAGTGTTCTTGGGAATCAAACCCACGACTTCCTGTTCACAGGATGAATGCCCTAACTACTAGGCTACCAGCTGCACCTGTAAATCTGTGCGCTCTTGGGACACTGGCAGGTGTAGAAGCTTAAAGAGAGCATTTTTCCACAGAATAGCAGGAATCAGCAGAACCCCCAGTTTCACAGCAGCATTTCTCAGTGTTAGAAGCTGACTGTATAAACTGTCTCTTTGCCCCTCTAAAGACCTATCTACCTGTCTATCTATCTATCTATCTATCTATCCATCCATCCATCCATCCATCCATCCATCCATCCATCCATCCATCCATCCAT
>JBBPDH010000124.1:17487578-17512705 GCA_037974565.1 Clupeocharax schoutedeni
AAAAAGTATTGGGACGCTCGACCGTCTCAATACTTTTGTCCATTGAGAATCGCTGTGAATGAAATCTATCTAGAGTGGTCAATATAGTGCCAAGGAGAGAGAAATCTCACACACACACACACACACACATATATACACACACACAAAGTCTCTCTCTCTCTCTCTCTCCACAACCCCCCTCCACCCCCCTCCCTCTCTCTGCCTTTTCCACATCCATGCAAAAAAGCTGATCCTAAATTGTTCTGATTTGGTTGTGTAGGCTATATTTGTTCAGGAATAAAGTTCAGGTCAACACACTTAAGACCAGTTTTACAAATGTTACCATTTACAAATGTGGGTTTTATGGCAACAGACACACCTATCTTCATTTTATTCGCACTTTTTAGTGATGTGATGTTATTTTATTTATTTATTTAGTTTAAATTTACAACATGTTTGGTTGGCAAAATATATTTGGTAAATTAAAATCAGCGTGTCTTCCGTGTGTGGAATGGATGTACAGTATTTTTGAGTCTATAAGGTATCAATAATAATATTGTAAGATTAACTTGTTTGAATTGTGAATTAATTTTAACGAAAAGAAAAACTAGTTTGTCTATTCTACAATGTACTATACTTTTCCTATATTGACTGGGTTAAATAGAATAGCATTAGTAAAAAGAGAGTAAAATACAACTATCATTGACTAAAACCAGATAATTCTGCCTAAATTAAGACTTCATTTACTTTATAAAGCACTTTTCAAAATACCCAAAGACGCTGTAGAATTTTGAGTAGACAAAGAAAACGGAGTATTTTTGTTTGTCTACTCACACTTTAATTTTTTTATTTAAAAGTTTCTGTGTTTGTTTTTTCTCCCCTTGTAGTATCGAAAATAGTATCAGTATTGAGTTTGAAATTTCAGTATCGTGACAAGCCTACTATGTACCCAAACGTCCCATTCTCTTCACATTCTCTAACAAAGAAACTCTGGGGGGATGATGGATGATGAATCCAGGGGCATTTACACAGATTTGAACTTTGTTGACACTGTAGCTACAGAAACTAAAATTACCCAATACTGAAATGGAACTGAGGGCAAAGATATATGTTTGAACACAGACACAGCTTTGATACAACCGTCATATTTAATATTAGATTTAGAAAGACTTGTGTATAAGTTAACTTATCATGCAAACTGCACATACCCACTTGCTATATGTTCCTGAAGTGCAGTAAAAGACACTGAAATAACAGCAATCAACAAGTTTCATAGAATATGAAAATTCAATGAAGAAGAGATAGAGGTGTTTATATATGAAGCTCCTTCACACAAAAGTATTCTTCCATGCTATAATTCAGCTCCATGTAAAATGATAACACAAGCTGACAGTATTTTCTACAGTAGGTCTTTTCACACTTTTCTCTGTTGCATTGTTTACTAGTCAAAGAAGTCCCTCTACAGCACAAGTTTTGAGACATAAATGTAAGTGTACATCTGCTTGTTAAAAGACGACAGCAAACTAACACAAAACCAGCCACTGCAAGCTGCTTAAATTTTAGAAAATTGAGTGGAAAATGTAATCGGCCATATTTAGTTTCTTTTTGTGTGATCTTTTCAAAATTCACATGGGCAGTGTGTCCAAATTATGCATGAAAACTGCAAACGGCTGAGTGTTGCAAGTCTAGATTTTTTCCCAGTCTTTGGCTGTTTGTAAACATGAAGAAAAAGTTAATCAGCATCTTTGTTTTGCACTGAATTTGTTGTAATCAAAGCTCACATTTTAGCGATTATGACAAACAGATGTTTCAGTTGTATCACAGAGCAATGCCAGTCCCTGCTGCCATTTAAACCAAAACACTGTATGTTTGAGTATTTTATTAATTGCACAGATGTATTAAGCCCCATAAAATAGACACAACAATGCAAGCCAGTGACTCCAGTCTCATAAAAATGGAAACTCTGACACGCCCGCTCCTATTATGCAGTACAAATTGTTTTGGGTTGGACCAGCGAGCTAATAAGAGAAGGAAAGTAAACCGTCAACATATTGCAACATTTTCTATTTTCCATCAGGGAGTTGCCAGCAGACTTTATCGTGTACCATCTAGTCTGTCAATAAGGTGTCTCACTGTCTAGAAACAGACAGAGACTGTTTCTCCTCCTTCTTCAGTGCGATCAAGGTATGAAAGGGGATTTTTCAGTTTCCGTCTGGCATCACCTCATTTCACTTTGTCCAAACAAGAAGATGGGTCCGCTGCAATGACTGCTTTTGATGCACTCTGTGTCCTCTCTTTGATTTATTTTACTATAGTCCAACATGCCCATCTCTGTATTTTCAAATGCTGTTACTCCACTCATCAGGTCATTAGAAGAAGCCTGGCTATTCCAAGAAACCACATTTTCCTGAAAAGTGAAGTGAACCATATAATGGCTAATGTGGGAAGGGCAGGAGAAGTTAAGCGAACTTTAGTAACCTGATAGGTTAAAGATGAAGTCATGGAATGTGCAATTAGGAAATGTCCACTAATCCTTCCCTAAATGTCACCTTTGCACGCTCCATGCTGGCCTTTTCCTTTTCCACCTCTCATTGTCTCCCCTGAGCCAGAGAATGTGAGTTCATTGTTTTCAAAGAGCAATCAATGAATGGATGGAAGGACTCCAAGCTATATGGCATCTTCCAAATTTTAAGACATTCTTTGCTGTAGTTGCTGGTGTGTGCCTGCTTTCCGTTCAAATGGGGTTTTACTGGATGACTTTGTTGAGGCTACTTGGTCTATTTTGGACGACACGGTCAAAATCATCTCACTACATGGAATGCTCTCACAGGGAATGGGGCTGCTGAATGACAAGCGTGTTCTGATGCCTCATGAACTTATTGGCACTCCTCACATGACATATACTAAAAGCACAGCGAGCAGATGACTGATTATAACAATTATACTAACATATCATTACATTAGAAAACATTGCATCTTTGCAGCGCTGATATTAGGATGAGATAATGTTAATGTCTGTCAAAGTTACTTTTAAAAACACTGAGGATTTGATTTTTATTAGTTCATTTGTCGAAATTTGACATGCCCTGTAAAAGGCAGTTAGAATTCTTAAACGATGTCTTATTGCAAACATGCTGATTTCTGATTGATTTCCCTACTCCCTACCTTTTACCTTTTCTTAATCTCATCTTAGTTTTTTACAGACATACTTAGTTCTACATTATGAATCACATAAGGATTATTTCACTTTTTTTCATCTTGAATGTATTTTCTTTTCTAAATCATATTAACTCAGGTTTATTCGGTTGATGAACAGTTGAATCACAACATTGCTTAAGTACTCCTTATGTTTTTGTTTTTCCTCTCCCAGTTTAGTTTTTGCCAGTTCCCACCCACCAGCTCTTTCTGGTTTTGTGATGAAATGCTTCTGGTCCTTCAGAATTTCATGAGTGTTTTCAACTGTAGGCGTTTTTGGAAACAACACCTGTATCCCACATTTCACTTTGTCATTTTGTCTGTCTCTGTCTGTTACTTCCACTGAAGCAGCAGGTAGGGAAGTTGTTAATAACTCCCTATAAAGAGGAGCCACTGCTTCAGAAGAGCTGTTTAAAGCTGTGCTCTGCATGGTGGTCTGCCAGCATGAGTGGAAAGTGTGTGAACGTGATTTGATAACTGAGAGGCTTTTAGGGCCTTTAGCAAACATCCTGAGCTAAGGTCAAGCTCCCTCCAAATATACCACAGGTTAGTGTGTACTTCTGCACTTTTTACCTGTACATATACATATACATATACATATACCCACAAATATCTCTCTTCCAGTTCAATATCTGTTCTACCCAATCAGCAGTCCAGAACATTTCATTCTGGGATTGGTCTTTTTGCCTTTAGCGTTCAAATCACGTATGTTTTCCTTGCATTTTTGTCTGGCAGTATTCCTGAGGATGACATTAGGTAGCGACATCCCATTTTAAGCACTTTGAAAGTAAGGTTATAAAACTCCATCATGCTTTTTTATTCCTAAAAGCATTAAGGAATCAAAGCAACCCAAATGAATGTCTATAAAGAAGACCTGTAAATACAGTTAGGCTAGCTTGCACTGATAAAGATGTATCTTCTTTGGCCCTCCTGCCTAAACTATGCCTCCATAGATGGATAACTGGAAGTGACAAGAGAAGACTGTGTGGTGTGCACTACTGATACCCTCTAAATTCATGCGGAAGCCTCGCTTTAGATTTATTCATCGCTGTGAGTGCAAATCCATGTGCTGTGAGCCCCAAGCAGCCAAGTTCTCTTCTGCCCTTGGCCCTCAGCAGGCTCTGTGGTAGGCGTTTGGTGGTGGCTTAAGTTTCTCAAACCTTGCAAAAGAAGATGCCTCACGGAGAAAAGAAAAATATCCACACCCGCTGACTCGAAAAAAAGGGGGAAAATGGGAATAAATAACACATTCATACTAAATTTGGAACTGGACATAGCCCCCCTCCGTGGTGGCAAAAAGTAGGCATCCGTTAAAGCATAAACCCGAGCTGAATCAGTTTGACAGATTACCGTGCGCTGGCAGTGAGACAGATTAAACTCCCACGGATCCTGCAAACACAGGGGCCTGCCAGCCTCGCAGACACGCTGGCCTTTCTGAGGCAGCCTGAAAACACCCAGAAAAAGGTCTCAGAGCCGCAAGAGCCTTTTCACTCACAAATGTCTTACAATCCTCTCATAACGGGCCTGTGGAGATGAAGTCTGTCTGGTCTGGTGTGGTGTGGTGTCGCACGACACTGGCCACTGGGTTGCGTGGGCCACTCATGCACCTGGTTTGTATTGCCTCCTCACCCAAACATACTTCAGAGACACAGAAATTGGGGATTTCCCTTATAATCCTGTTTAATTAAGCCCTTAAATTGCAACACCCACCCTTCAATGCCTCATAACTATATAACTTACAGTTTGCTTTATAGTTAACAGATGATTTATAGTACTATAGTTCTGGATGTCTTAAGATTATTAACAGAGTTATAAGCCTATAATGCTGTTCTATGAATGATGCTGTTCCTTCCTACAAGTAGCCCATGTTGGATCATGTTGGATCATTGAGCAGCTTTAATGGGGGGAGCAAGAATCTATCAGTGATAGAAATATTAGCATCAATCTAATCAGCCTCAAATTACAGAGTAAAATTTTGAAGAGATGAACCTTGAGTTGAATAGCCTGCTTGATGTCCTGCTTGTTTCCTAAGAGAAAGAGATGTTGTGGACCTCATGCACCAGGATTCAGAAATGAACGAGCTCATGCTGCAGAATTAACACACAAACAACTCTGATTAATATTTGATCAGGTTTTGAGGATGTTTTGCTTCTCATATACAGCATGCAGCAAAACAAAGGCCACATGTCCTAAATGCTGAGTTATTTCCAGGCCTGTCTGTTTCAAATAAAAACACTTCTTTCAGTTGCTGCTTAATTCATACTAAAGGGGTTGCTAGCAGCGCATTACTTGCGACGTAATGTGCTGATAAGCAAGCCAAGAGGTCCGAGCAAGAGCAATGGTTATTTTTTCATTCCACCTTCATTTTCACATGTCCCTTTGAGAGAGAGGGCTCTTTGGGTGATTTACAAGAATAAAGGCTTAGTCGTATATTTTCATGTAGGCTACATTAATCGTGACCTCCATTATTTGATTTTGCCAAATGGAGAAAGCTGCTTTTTTGTGGGTGGAACAGTGAAAGAGTTTTCTTTTTTCTATGAAGCAGTGTGGTCCAATGAAATTGGCAGGGCTTTTGCATTTACCAAAAAAAAAAAAAAAGTGATGTGATTGGACTGTACTACACTCGTGGCACAGGGGTAACGAAGGCTCAGAACACGAAGTTACAGAGAGTAGCCTGTCTAGACAATTTTTTCCGCAGAAAAACATATGCCCCAGTTCATGTGTGGCTGTCTTAATGTGTAGGGTGTGTGTGAGGGTGAGTGAGTGTGTGTAGGTTTTCTGAATGTGCAAAGCTCTATTTACAGTAATGCTACAGCCATTTGAGGCAAAGTCAATGGGGCTTCGCCTTTTTACATCTTAGGTCAGTGACAACAGCAAGATCCACCCAGCTATAGTTCTACTAAATGGCTTGAAGTTTGCGTCGCTCCGTTTATGTAGTGAATCTGAGCTTCTGAATGATGCCAAGCAAGTGCCAAAGTCGAAGGCAAACGTTGCATGACATAATTTAACTTCTCCCATAAAGCATTAATTAGCCTTTATTGTGAAATGTGTGTCACCATGTGTTGGATTTGCTGATGTATAGGTTAGCATAAACGGAGTTAAATCAGACTAATGTGTTAATATGGAATTTGTTAACATGTACACTGTGGCAGTGTTTGCATTAAATGTGTAGGATCTGTTCATTTCTATGCAAGGCTGATATGTAAACTGTGTTAAGAGACTGTAGCTGGTCTGTAGTGAGAAAGAGTGTGACGGGGAATTCCAGATGTACTTGCTGCCACTGCTGGGGCTGGGTTTTTCCTCCCTCACCTCACACTCTGTATTGTAAACACATGGCAGAGAAGATCTTTTAACCAATCGTTGGTGCTTTGTCTGTTCAAACCCTCACTGCACTGAATATGTTGAGGTTAAAAGTTATTGGAATGATAGTTACTCAGTCTGCCTCTCCCTTGATGAGTAATTCCACAAGTTCCACAAGTCGCCCCAAGTTTAAAATAAACACATTCGTGAATTGGCCTAAATTGTACTCAAGTGAAAACATTATTTATGATTCATGGTGCTTTTAATTTTGTCTTTTACAGGTTTTTAATTTTGATCAGCACTAAAATAAATAAAAAATTCCCACTCAAAGTGTTATATCTTCAGTACATATTTAATATACACTATAATTAGTTTATTTTAATTAAGTTCTGAAATTCTCAGAACCGGTTTGTTCTCTGTTTAAATCCACAGCTTCTCCCAATATCACACAAGTCCAATACATCAGTGCTACATTTTATTTTATATGAAATATAGAAGAGTTTAATTTGATCATCCTTGAAGGAAGCTTTGTAACACAGATCAATTTTTGTTTATCAGTCTGCTTAGGTTTTAGAAAAAAACCTAAGCAGAAAGCATTCCTCCTGCTCCCCATTGGTATGTGTAAAGGGTTTGTTTGCACTGATTTAAGCGGGCAAGTTCTCTAAATATATTTACTTAAACGGATCAAAAGTGTCTGATTCAACACATTGTAGATTACTTTTTGGCTGGTCACAGTGCTACACAGCTGGTGTGATGAAACCACTTACATCTCACACACCTATATGCACATATGACCTGTATTTATATTACAGCCGGAATTTATGCATGATCCCACTTCCTGCTACAAACAGTCATACATATGATTCATACAGAAAGTACATGGCCATGCTCTCTGTCTGTGTATCCTGTAATAATGGAACCTTGTTTCTGAAAATAGCACTGGTTAATCGTTATCCTTCTTGTGGACCTCACTATTCTGTAGTGTTTGGAGGCAGCGCTGAGCTTTGGTGTTTTCCTTCTGTGACTGATCTTTGTGGAGCTGCAGGGATAATCTAAATCGATCATCAAAAACAGTCACTGCTGCTATTTTTGCGCATTTCTCTGCAGAGCGCTGTCAGTGTGTCTCATTCCTCCGGGCTGGGGAAACACATTTTCATAGCCATTGTCTTTTCCTGCACTGTTTGGCATGCATGCAAGCTCCCAAACTCAGATTCCAGACTGTCTCCAATTTGTAATCCATCGCAATTAAATGATGGCCTTCCAGTAAAGGCCTGGCCTGCTTTGGAGCTCCACTTTATTGGATCATAAATTGTTCGATTTATGCTATCATCAGCCTGAGTCAAGGGTTATGGTCCCTGCGCCTTTTTCCAGTTTTAGTAGGGAAGATACTAAATGGTAATATCTTTCACTTAGTACTTGCTGAGTTGGCTGAAACACAGGAATAGTAGCTGTTAAAATGTTCCTTTTTTCCATGTTGCTTGCTCATGTTGCTGCTCTGGATATTTTCTCCTGGCTCACAGCTGATCATATGTTGCACTTTGCCTTCTATTTGCTCGTTGTAACAGGAAAACTTCATTGAAGATTTCCAGACCATGGACCTCATACGCAGGTATGCATGCACATGTGTGAGCGCACACACACATATACATTATTTCTAAAAGGTCAGACTTGCTGGTAAAGAGGTAGAGCCGGAGAGATATTAAAGGCTGGCCTGTTCTCTACTGGCTTTGATCAGAAGGTCCTGTAGACATAAATTTGATGATTTGATGACAAGGTGTCATATTCTAATAACTGACTGTTTGCATATCCTATATGATAACTGTCAGACACATAATCAGATTGTCTTTTGTCTCGTTTCATTTATTAAAGCCATACACTCATCTTACTTCCTAAATTACTCTTAAGCTTATTTCACAGCAGGCTCAGTAACTGCCTGTTACTGCCTGTTTTACACCAAATGCCATGCACGATTTGTTTCTATGTTAATCAGCAAAGTCTTTTACATCGGGTGAAGCGAAGCGAAAGTGTTAACACATGCATGAAAACTGTGGCATGCTAGCAGTTTCTACATAGAAAATTAGAAAAGTGCAAATTTTTGCTGTGTTGTGTAATCTGGGTCGACAATGAGAACAGCCAACAGCCATATTTTATGTTTTGGCAGCAGAATTGCTCTAGGGTAAACATTAAGATTGCGAGAACATTAAGGTTCTGACGAGAGTCTATTGGACTACGAGGAATCAGCCAATCGAAACCTCTTTTAAAGTTTATAACTGTGCTCAAATGTCCTCTACAGGAAGCTAATTCAATTGGCAAACTAAATAAGGACATCTGCAAGTTCTATCAACTCATCCTCAACTTTCTGGGTACTCTTTCCTTCATCAGCGTGAAACAGCAATCATCACAGAGCAGTGTAGGTAGACATTTTGCTTCTAGTGTATATTGGCCTTCTAGCTAAACATAGAGGTCCATAATAAAGTCCTTGAGGATGCCTAAGCACATGGTGTGAAACAAAAAAAATAGAAGGCATTGCCTTGATAAATACAGACCTCTCTTGTAGCACAGAAAGAAAGCTCTCTCTGACCACTCCAGAATACCTCTAATCTCTCCAACACACACAAGCAGGTTAGCAAATTATATCTATATATAATTATAGCATATTATAGCATATCTGACACATTCTGTCAAGTTCTAGTGAGCTAAAGCACTAAATTATTAGCGCACTGGAATTCTCTATTATTATGAAGTGCTGAGAGACTTGAGATGGAAGAGAAAGAACAGAATGAGTTAAAATATTAGACTTTTAGTGACTGCATTTCTTTTACATGAAATAGGCCATTCAGGGATGGCACCCATTTGGTACTTAAAATTAAAATAAGTTTTTACGGTTATGGTTAACTTTATTTCATCCTTGTCTGAAAATTAAGCTGATTTTAGTTGATAAGTTTATGGTTTATAGAGTTTATGGTTGAAACTATTTAAAAATTGGCATCTTTTGATAATGCTACAGGACAACTGGCAATGAGTATTGACAAACCACTGATCGGTCCATCTTTACACTGTAGGATAAGCGGCTCAGATAATGGATGATGTTAACTTACTATGTAACTTACTAAAAGTTGAGGACAGCCCAGTTGACTTGTGGTGCCTTATGTAACAGAGCCTTATCTCAGAGAGATCAATGACTCTTCTGTTCTACAGACAGGCCTGACAAACTATTGTTATGATTGATTTTACACCAAAAAAAGACCCGATTACTGCAAAAATAGTTACTTTGTGATATTTTACAGTGATATCTTACAATACTGTTGTGCTCTGTTCGACCACGAGGCTGTAGAATGACTGAGAACAGAGGCAGTGAAGGACTGCTAACAGCCACGTCTTTTCTAGAGACATACCAGTCTCTCTCTGTCTCTCTCTCTGTATCTCTCTCTCTCTCTCTATGTATCTCTCTCTGTATCTGTTTCTCTCTCTGTGTCTGTCTATCTCTCTCTCTCTGTGTCTGTCTATCTCTCTCTTTTTCTCACTCTCTGTCGTTCTTTCTCTCTCTCTGGGTCTGTCTTGCTCTGTCTCTCTGTTTTGCTAGGAGCTCTCTTGCCAATTATTCGTGTTTGTTTTACTTTTCAACACATGGCAGCATAATTGCCAGTTGCCGGTGAGTGCCAACCAAAAAGTCCTGAGTGGCGCCAGATGCCCCCTATGGAAGGGATGTGTTTCTCAAGCCACACACACACACACACACACACACACAACAAATGAGCAAGTGCCTAACTTTTGGATTAAACTAATCGTCTGGGCAGACACCAAATCTGCGCCAAACTGTGCAGTGGGTTTGGCTAATAGCAAAAAGATGGCAAATTTGTGGAGAATCTGCAGGAAGCTGATACAATGGGTAACAGCCCAGATTAGACATACAGGCTAACACATACAATCTTTTTTATTATCATTTTTTCAGGTAATGTTAAGCCATTTCTACTCATCTATTCGCCATGCAATTCAAACATGTGTAAAATAAAATCTGTTTCAAATTTCGCTGTTTTATTCATTTTATTTCCTTCTACCCATGGACCAATGCTGTAAATTAGCTTTATCTGGAAGCGTTATATACATTACATGTTTTAGGTTGTATGTATCTGTAGTGACCCTGTCAAATAAAGGCATGAAACAAACCTAGCAAAAGACAGCTGGTGTTTAAAATGAGAAGAATAAACTAACTTCTGACATCAAAAAAGTCAAAAGGATTTTGATATGAAAGTGATTTTATAAATGTAAAAAGTGATTATTATTATCTTTTTTTTTTTTGCATTTCTGTGGACCAGACAGGTTCCTTTACTCTGGACAATTCTTTTGTCTTCTGAAAATGTATGAAAATGTCCCTCAGACATATTTGTTTTGACTCTGGGAGAAACGGTGTGAAAAGGACACCAGATATCTGACGTATAGGTCAAGTGTCATCACTTGATGAGTACACCCCACTAGCACTCATCCAGGGGATTTGTGGCAACACTCGGTACGACATGATGACGTGTTTCTGTCACTGACAGACAAACAGAACTTTTCGGAGGGATTTCTGATCATCTTGAGATCAAATGTGACTTGAATCCTATAATGCGGCCGCCAGTGTCTGACGTCGTAAAAGTTCACTGAGCGTTTTTAGAAAGACTATGGTCAGTTTTGAGTTGTTGCGATGTTATTTGAGGAGTTGTGCTGTTATTCCAGGGCGCAGGAATACCAAGCATAACTGAATCATGGTCATCGTCACAGAGAAGAATGGGTGTGGTGGCCAGCGGTCGTCCTCTGTTACTGGCTAAGGGGACAGATAGCCTTTAACTTCCAGCCTGTCACCCACCCCTGCGCCTGCCGAACAAGCCCCGAGACATACGTCAGTGCTAAAGGTTGGCGCTGTCAAGCCAATTCTCTCGTCACCATTCCACGGTTGGGTTTCTATTCAGGGAGATGCGTTCTAAAAGAGCAGTCTGCAAACTAGACCTTTCCAAATATACTCTCACTTTTACGAGGAGCGTAACCTGGAGTGATTCCCCACACGCAGTGTTTATAAAGTAATCCTGGCAGGCCAAGCCATAAGTCTTATTTCCTGACATGGAGGCATGTTATGACCTCTGTCATTTTGGTCTGCGGTGTAGAACCTGTGGCCAGTCCCAGTCGTCTTCCTCTCACTCACCATAATTCATCATTTACGGTGGGTGACAGATACTCAGTGCGTGTGCTGGATCCAGAAAAAAAAAGCCTTGCCAGAGAGTGTCCGAGGAATCTGAAACGACAAAGTTATGCCAGAGTGGTTTGCTGAAATTACTTTGTGTTCACATCAAATCTCAGCTTTGAAAACAAATTAAATGCATACATATCAATTGCACAAAAACTTTAGGTGGCTATGCAAAACAGCTTAAAGACATTTGTCTTAGGAGTGCCTTTCTACTAGCAACAATACAAGTATACACTAAAATAAATGCAAACAAACAGGAAGCTGATGTAGGAATGTTTCTGTTGTTTCAAAAACTGACATTGTGTGAGCTGATCAGATGAACGCAGCTGGTGGCCTAGTGGTAAGGGCATTCACCCTGTGATTAGGAAGTAATGGGTTGACTTTCCAAAACCGCTAGGCACCTCTGAGGTACCCTGAGGTCCCCACACACTGCTCCCCAAGCACTGTGTTCCTGGCTGCCCACTGCTTTACTTGGTGAATGGGTTAAATGCAGAGGGTGAATTCCGTGCTGTTCACACTGTGTTTCTGTGGTGTGTTCACGAATGACAGAATGGTCACTTCCAGATTTCTTCTCTTGGCCTCCAGCCACTGCATTGATGTGTGAAATTCCATTAAGAGCACACCTGATTTAATATAATGAAATATTGACTGAGCCAAAGCAGACATTTGATGGTAACTTTTGGCCTAAGTAATGAATAATACTGGGATTCCACACAGAGAGGTCTGGGAACATTGCTGCTCCTCCAAAGAAAACTTCAGTCTTAGGCAGATACCAAAAACTCACCAGAGTGTCAAAAACAGGTTTTGCATTAGTGTTTTATGGTTTTTCGTGATCTTGATGACATGTTTTTACACTGAGCCATGGCATTAAAACCACAGATTAATATTGTGTGGGACTGTCCGGGACATCCCCCAGATGTTTGATTTATTGAGGATCATGATGTAAAAAGAAATGCGATCTTCCAGTCTGGATAATCCACTGTTGCTGGTGGACAGGGGTCAGCAAGGGCACTCTGTCCAGTCTTTGGCTACACATCAAAGTGCAATGTACTGTGTGTTAAACACCTCTTCCTAGAGTATTATCTTTTTCAGACATTTGTAAAACCGTAGATCCTCTGTGGAATGCTTTCAGCTTCAATAACTGCCTAATATATCCACCCCCTTAATATATAGAGATATTTTAAGCAAGTAATTATATCACGTTTGTAGCAGTTCGGGTTCATATTCACAGCAGAGCTCATTTGTTGACATTAGCCGACTCAGACTGATCTACATCTTTTGCTAAGCTTTTAATGAAAGCCAGACCAAAGCAGGAATCCTTTTAGAAAAATTAATAAGCAAATTCATTTTAAAAGCATGAAATGCTGCATATGACACGTATTTGAAGCGGGCCAGAATGGAGATTACTCCATTAGCAAAGCGGGCTGGAGCCAGCTGTGCGTTCAGGCATGAAGTTAGTGGAGCCAATTATAGAATTCCTGCAGTCTTACAATTAACTTAAAGTACCTTCACTAAATGTTATAACAAACACTAAGGCAAGGTGTCCACAAGGATATGTGCGATTTGCAGGTATTGTTTGTCTTTCCTGGAAACAGTAACCAAGGTGAGGGAGACTTGACAGCTGGTCAGGCCTCAGTCCATTGCATGTAAACGAGAGACTGATTATCATCAAGGAAAAATCTAATTGGTTCACCCGTTTGTTCCACATTAGGCCAAGGCTTGAATGTTTTTTCACGCCAGGCGGAAGGAGTGCTGGAGAAATGCTGGACTAGGGAGTTTGCATGACTGTTTCGGATGATGTGAGAATAGTTAAGCACTCTTGTGCTTTGCAGTCCAGGGTAAATATGGCACGGCGCTCTCCTTAAGAGCTTGTGGCTGCAGGACAGAGAGGTGGCCATTATTTTAGTCCGTGACAAGGGTCCTTTTCCAGCGGTTCACGTTTCAGAGAAGATTCTTTAAAAGAGGTGGCGAGTGATGGAGCTGAGGTGGCTGTAATGGGCTATCCGTGCTTCTCTCCTGTTCATTAATCAAGCTGCTTTTTCTCTCCAGCAGCTCCAGAGGGGAATATTCTGGCCAATCTGATGGCGTTCTGCCTTGATATAGCACAGCTACTTTTCAAAAACACTTGGCACATTGCTTTTCTTTCCCCAGTGTGATTATATTGGGATACATATGGTTATGAAAAAGCATTGTTCCGAGGTCCATAAAAATGACAGGCAAGTGATTCGTTTGAGTCCTTATGAATTGCATATGACCCAGTTTTACCTTTCTCCTGAGGAATTTGGAAATGTTTTCAGAGGTGTGTCATGTGCACAATGTTGAGCCAAATATGTGTTGTCTTGGAGTGCAGGAGCGAAACAGAAATCTGCAGTACTGATCTTGGTAACTAATTTTCCTCTGCATGATCCAAATGTCTCTCCTTTTTATACCCTCACATTTTCTTTCCAGTAACTTCACCACCCAATGACATCAGAGATGGGCTCCCCTTTTGTGATTTGGCTCTTCTCAAAGCTTCCAGATTTCTAAACACGTTTTAAGGAATCTTTTCTCACAACTATCGCTCTGACCAAAATGAGCCTGATTTGTTGAAATGAAATGCCAATCTAAATGAAATGGAGTGCAAGTAGCACTGAAAATAAAAAAGTAAATTTGTCCTGACTATTTAATTTTTAATCTTTTGCTTGTTTTGTTGTTTTTTTGCACTGAAAGTAGGAAAAACAGTTCCAGGTATACACAGGTCAGTACCTACCAAAAGTGGTCCAAGGGAGAACAACCTGTGAACTGAGAGTGCCCAAGGCTCCCTGATGAGAGTTTCTAAATAACTCACCTGAATATGGAGACCCACTGGGAATAATCTCACTTACACTGTTAGCACTGTAACCTGGCTCAAAACAAACCTCGCTTCATGAGGTTCTTTTGAATATAATTGCAATGTTACCATAGACTTGTAATACAATATTGTAATTTGTATATTGGCTCAAGGGATCAAATGTATGCTAACCAAGGTTAGGCATCAAATTTCCCAATTACAGCAGGAAATTATGCTCATAAACTCAATCAAGACTTCTAGTGTAGATGATTTATACAGACTCATGAATGCATACCAAGACATATCTGGAATTAGGTATATACCACATAAAAGGCAGCATCTTACTCACATCATTTTAATTAAAGCACACCCGTAGGCAGTGCTGTCTGCAGTGTCAGAGTGGGCCCTCTCTCTCTCTCACGCACACGCACACACACATGCACCCTCACTCGCACAAACACACAGGCCGCTCACACACACACTGACAGCTTGGCAGACACGGAAAGCACAAAATATTTACAAGAGGAAATTGCTGCGACTTGCACTGTAAGAGCTAAAGCCCTGTGTGGTCTGCATCCATTATGCCTCTATGCCAAGACAACTGATCCTGAGTCAGAGACGGCCAGTTACTCCGGGGGGCCTTGGAGCCAATTAGACGCCAGAGCGCTGATCAGGAGTGATGCTGGGAGTATAAGCAATTCATCTACAGCTTGGTTCATGTCCACCATGTGTGCAGGGGGCGGGAGGGGGAACAGAGAGACAACACATAGCACAGAGCCAAAAATGCGAAGTCATGAGCACAGATTTAGCTGCTTTAGCTCATACACAAGAGATAAACTGCGGAGGGACCAGAAAATGACAGAGATCTGTTTGTGTTCTTACTCCGACAACAATAACAGCCAACACCCGTGCTGAGTTCTAACTAGTTGTTTTTCTTCACTGTTCTGAAGCCTCAGACTTCTGCTGGCTTACCTCATTAATCAACTGAACACGAGAGGGATTAGGCTGTGAATAATAGATCTGGGTGTTCTATTTGTTGAAAAGAAAAGACAGATGTAGAGATGCACAAGGTATTACGACTGTGATTATTTTCACAGTGCCAAAAACTTGGCTTAGGCACAACAGTAGATTCGAATAAATGTCACTTGTGCGTTTGAGCAAAGGACAAACTGCTAGTCAAATGTTTTCTTTTCTAAAAAACTTTTTTCTAAAACTCCAGTGTGGTTAATGGTCAGCAGTAGCTTAAAGTATAGCAGCCATTATTACTTAACAATTAAAGGTCAGACGGAACATTCTTAAATACAACATTTGCTGTTAATTTTAGTGCATAGTTTTAATTTATTTGCTAAATTTTCTTTTGCTAAATGTACTTTTACATCTGCTTTGCAGTTATCAGTTATAACCAAAAACTAAACTATGGAAATATATAATGATATCTGCATATATTTATCTCATGCAATTTTAGATCTTTCAAATCGGTACTGGCCACAGCATTTCTATACTTGTCAAGCCCTATTATCTGTCAGTCCAAATTCAGGCCCAGCCGCTGTGGGCCAAAAAAATTTATGACCCAAGGATTTACCACACACCAGAAATGAAACAAGTACTTACTTAAAACCTAAAGCCTTAAACCACTTTCTTCTCCGCCTTCTCTATTAAACAAACACCCCAGAGAGCTCAACACCTTTTATATCTGCACTCTTGCGCTCTGAGTGATGGCTGGGGAAGGGGCGGTAAAGGTTCAGAGCCCACAGACGCCTGCCAATTTTCTTTTTCTTCTTACTTCTTCTCTACAAGGGGTCTCCCAAACAGCCTAGCATGGGCCCAATACTGTGATGGAGAACCTGAATGGAAGTGGTGTGTGTAGGGTTTTTTTTACAGCCACAGCTTACATGCTAAGGCACACACACACGCAAACACACTTCATGGCCTGCTGAGCTCAGTCTGGCAACTTGGAACATATTAAAGCAGGACAACTTTTTAACTACCCATCTCCTATATCAACTCTTCCTTCATGTGGTCATTTAAAGAGAATGGTCCATAAAAGTATCTTAGTGGGTCAATTTGTGTACATATGGTTAACATCCACACAACCAAAAAGTACTGCTAAGTATTAGAAGAAAAAGTACTGAACTGATTTTCTGTATCACAGTAAACTACATATCTCCAATACAGCCATTTTTATAGGATCCAGATCCAGAGCCAGACGTATCATATGCAAGAACAATGCTGTATCGCGGACAAGCTGGAGCAGTTAGACCACCATTATTTTATCTGTTCTTCTTGTGACATTTGTTGTGGATTTTTGTCTTAGCGGTCTGTAGGCATTACTGAGATTTGTCTTTCCAGGACAAAACTGTCTCACAGTTCTCCTCCAAACTGTCCAAACATCTCCCAACTGTTCCATTTTCCATTTTTAGAAGGTGACCTAAAATAAAACCAGTTCAGAAAAAATGTCCAAACATCCTGGTCTGTCTGCTCACTCAAACCAAACACCTAACTGTTCCCCAGAATAACTGAATATTAGTATCTACAGGGTTCCTCAAAGAATTCCTCACTTTTGATTGAGCATGTCTTAAAATAGAGCAGGCGAAGGGTTTTAATTCGTTTTTCCGCACCTTGACTACACAAAACTTTCCAGAGAATTATGTAAGGACAGCAAAAGACTAGGGCAGTGGCTGCCACCCAGCACGCTGCCCTCTCTTGGATGAAGCCTGCAATTACACACGCTTTATATTGCTTCCAGGTATCCACTAATAATAACTAGATAATTTCCCAGATTTAGCACAAGCTATTTCCAGACAACTATTACACTAAAGGATTACCATGTATGTTTAATTCCAAAGTCTGTTGTTCAGCGTCAAGTGCTGTGATCAAGTTTGTGTACACAGAAATAAACACTGAGAGTTTATTCACCACTGATGCAGGGGTAAACACACTCATGCTGAAGGCTTATATTATTAGTGACTACATCTTATTCTGTAAGCCCAAGACCTTTTACACAAGTATGCTTATGTTTTTGGTCCGACAGCATTCACTTCTGCAACATCCATTCCTTTTGTTTCATCTTTGTGAAAAATAAGGCACTTTTCAGGACTCTCTGTTCAGTGCACAGGAACTGCTGCACCTGCAGTCACACATAAACGTATGTGAAACTTACCTGGTAGCTCTCAGTGCTTGTGGTGGTGTTGTAGGAGGAAGTGACTCATCTGACCGGACCATGTGACCATTCAGTGTTTAATATTTTCAGCTTAAGATCTTTCTGATCCCCTCAAGCTCCTTCGCTGAACTGAATAATCTTGGGAGTGTTCACTTCCGACTATCAAGTTGGGAAAGCTCATCATCAGCATTACGGAATAAGCATGAGAAGTTATTTCTGTCAAAAGTGGAGCATTTCCTGTGTCTCTCAGCAGGGTCATTACAGAGAGCGTACAGATGCTGCTCTAGTTATGTAACCACTGAGCAAAAAAGAATAAGAAAATCGAATCATGCATTTAATTCAACAACCCACATTTTTTATAAACCTCCCCAAGATTAGACTAGACTATTAGATGACTAGTGACCAGTACTACTTCCTCAGCTGTTTAGGGCAGCATTGTTATATAGATTGGTTGTTGTATAGATGCTCTGACTGCAGTATCTTGGTTAAATAGTTGACATGGATTTAAGCTGTATTTCAGGTAAGAAACAATTGTGGAATTCTTAAGCACTGATGTACGTCGCTCTGGATAAGAGCGTCAGCTAAATGCCTTAAATGTAAATGTAAAAGTAAATTGTTAGACTAGTAATCAACTCAATAAACCTCAATAAATAGACGAGTTTAATCCGGTGTGTTTTAGCAGGAATATAACTGTACAGTGAACATTCAGGAGCTGAACAGCTCTGTCAGTGCTGTTCTCCTTTAGTAATATAAACCTTAATCTAACAAAACTGAACATAACAATAGACTTTAGTTGCCTAAAGCATAATGTATGCATACTGAGTCAAACTGCATTATAAATCAGTTCATCAAACAATAAATGCAGCATCATATTCATTTTAGATCATCAATTCCGTACACACTAACTAATACACTGATTTTTCTGAGTGAACATGTCTGTGCTCCAACTACTGTGAGGGAGAGTTTCTGAATGTAATGCAGGGAAGATTTTTGACAGGTTTGAAAGTGTAATTTTAAAAAAGCGAATATCTCTACATTTTAATCTACTAATCTGATAACATTGTGATTACTTAGTGCTGCATATATATATGAGATGAAAAGAGAAAAGAATGTAAAAGTATTTTTTTTGTGTCACAAATGTCTATGAAGTAAATACATGGAAGGGCAGCTGTCTTTTATTGCTCCTCAAATCAGATATAAGAGCTTACCAGTTCAAACCGCATTCTGAATATGTGCCCACACTAATAATAATAATGGCAGAATTCAGATGGGTTTTTTATATAGAGACAGAAAACAGCACACAGAGGTTCTAATCCAGTGTGGACATGCATGCATAACAACATTCTGTGGGCAAAACAGGGTGAACAGGGACAAAAACAAACACTATGAATGTGTCACCAGGGAAAAGTCATAATTCCCGGTCAGGATTTGGGAGGGGGGTGCAGTCAAGTGGGTGAAGGGAATATCTACTGTTAATGGAAACAGTGAGGATTGACAACAGTGAGTTATAAAATTATGAAAATATGACACATAACATCATCCTATTTCATAGTGCCTATTATATTTCAAATAATTGGGCTTTTTATCTTCATTTCCGTTTTATCACAATGTATCCACATACACAGTCTCATAATAAATGAAATATAGATGAATAAACATTTACACATCACCTTTTAAGTACAAGGTCATGACTTAATGTTTTCTAATATGTTTATGCCCAAAATATTTAATATTTCATGCATAAACATGTTTATAACTCATCACACTCAGCAGAGTTAACTGACCGCAGCTGAACTCCGTTTAATAGCACTAATATATCTTACCTGAAAGTGGGCCGACTGAATATTAGACCTTTGTGGTGAGATAAGATGGTTTTATTTTTTCATATTTCCCAAAACTGTTTAAAGCTCTTGACATCAACTTTCCATGCCCGTGGATCCCCAGGGTCTAGCGCAGAGTTACGCTCCTGATGCATGCAGATTTTGGCATTATGTTGAACATGATGTTTAAACTCCTTGGGTTGGTTTCCCGGGCAGGGATTAAGCCTAGTCCTGGATTAAGTAGTTCTGTGAATGGAGATTTTCCATTGAAAAGGAAAGGGTAGTCCAAGACTAGGCTTAATCCCTGTCTGGGAAACCGACCCCTTATGCCTATCCTAGGTGTGGTAAAACAACAAAGACATGTTTGGTGTACAAATGTAGCTTCTTTATTTACAAAGATCTACAAAGCTAATGTTGCTAACACACTAGAAATCAATAGCCACACAAACCTTTTCCATAAAAACATTCTCAGAACTTCTCTCGACTCATTTAAACTGCATGCAGTTCTTCTTGAAGGTGGTACAGACCTGTCAGTGTGGTTTAGGACACTGTATTTAAGCCTTTTACAGAAACAGTTTGGTGAGATATAAAGTCAGTATGTGCATTTAGCCCTTACACTGTGTGTTCGTCTGGACCGCAAGATGAATAGAATTCAGACTGTGTAGGAAATCGTGTTGGTGTGTTTATCATTGTAGTGACTATTGTCTGGCATTCAACAATAGTCGGTTCAAGCTACATGTTGCTACTCTGAGCGATTATGTTGCTTTAGTTTGTACAAATATTCACAGACTGATTATTTTAGGCCTGATTTTTTCAGTACCGTAGCTTCGTAAACATAGACAGCCCAGAGTCTGGACAGGGCATGAGAGGACGGCCCCTGTGGGTCAGAGACTTGGCTGAAGCATTGCATACAGTGGGCAGACGGTGGAACTGCTCTGAACTGCCAGCAGTTTTGCTCTCCCTCTCTCCATCAGCTCAGCCTGCCACACATACACTACCTGTATTACTGCCACATTCATAGCTACCTCCTAAACACACACACACTTACGTTTTATTTCCAAGTGTTTCCTGAGTCTTGTCAAGGTCTCTATATACTGTGATAAAACAACACCGAGCCACAGGAGTGTTTTGCTCTTACATGGGCGGTAGTGCTCCCTGATCCCTGTAGAAAGACAGCATGCAGTTTGCTTCTGGTCCCACCGTTTTTGTTTAAAGCAACTGTTATATGATCTCTAAGGACTCTGGTTTTCAGCTGAAAGGGAAACGACCACTGCTGCAATCTTTTCAGTTTTAGATTAACTCATTCATCTCTTCACTCATTCATACATTACTCATGGAGTTCACACTAAATTTGACATTTGCATAACCCCTAACTCATAAAGACTTTTTATTACTTACTGTAAATCAGTAGAGAATGATGGGTGGGATTGCAGGTCCTGTCCGTGTGGGTGGGCTGCATACCGCTCCATTCAACTCATCATTTGCAGTGTTTCCAATTGCCTACACACAGAAGTGAACATCCAATACACAAATAATCAAAGTTGTAGCTAAGCATCCCACACTGTTTCTAACCAAATGAGAACGCTGTTTCTTCTCCACGCTCAACCTAATCATATAAAGGCCAAATTGCAGAAGAACTTGTGGTGGGATCTCTTCGATCAGAACTACTGCCACCCATAATCCTTATTTACACCTCGCACTTGGAGATCACTGTTTGCTGTCATATAATCTGTAATTAAGTATGATGTTTTGGGTGTACTGTATTTCTTAATGTATTTTTGAGACTTTCACTCAAAAGAAAATTTTAGAAAATGTTTTAAGTGAATAATGTTGTTGACTTACTCATAAGGAAATACTTTCGGTAGCCCTTTGTTTTACAGTCTCCTACCTTCTGGGAAACAACAAAGTAAGTGTGAAGTACAGAATCCAAAATACTAGGTAATTCCTTGCCGAAATGGTAAGTACCTAGAAAGTCTGACTCAATTACCCTGACATTTCTAACAAATTCTGATTAGTAGTTGAGTAAGCTTGAAATACAAGCTCCACTGTACTTGGTCATTATTTTGAGTAATACAATCCAGTTCATTTACTCAGAAACATCTAACAAGTTTTAAGCATGGCTTATTGTGTGATACAAGCTAAGATGAGTACAAAGGTGAGATGATTAATGAGTCCTAGGAAAAGGAACATAGTAAATAATCCAGTACTGTAAGACCATTTGGTTTAGTAAGGTGATAATTGCATACAGTAAAATGTCACATTTGGGGAAGATATATATGTATTTATTTTACATTACCATGTATTTATATTTCAGTCCAGACTATGTTAATGCAGAATCTAGAATAACCAAAATTACTAATGTGACAAAGGACTATTTAGAATGACAGTGTGTCTCTAAGTTGGTAAATGGTAAAGATCCAGTAAACCACAGTCAGAATAACTGCTTTCTCTTATAGTCCATACGTAGTTTTATTTCAAGGTAAGAGACAGAAACCTACTTAAGACTATAAGTATAATTAAAATACCCCACGTTTCACTGCACTTTTTTTTACAGTTCACGTACTGCTTTTTACTCTGAAGTGATAAAACCTTGTTTTAATATAAATCTTAGTAACCCTTTCCAGTCCCTTTAATTTTAGGCAATAATCAGATAAGTGTGAAGTACTATACATGATCATTTGTTTTAATGTAAGAGACACTCTTACACTACGTCTACTTAAGAAGCTGTGGTTTTGTATAACCTGAGCTCATTCTGACATGATGCTGTTTATTCTTTTCAAATTCATTATACAATTCAATGTAATGCAAAATAAATACATTCTAAAATGTCATATTTGTAATTACCACTTTGTTACTCCAAATGGTTGTACAGTCCTGAATTATTTATTATTGTCCTTTTCCTAAGACTCATTGGGAATTTTAATATCATGTATTGAGACTGTCCTGGTACACACCATCATCATCTTATCTTTCATGATTACTGTTATTTGGAGCTGGTGCCGTACAATCACCTGTGTGATACTTCGAACCTGTTAGATGTGTCAGTGTAAATGAATTTGATTTTCTGAGCATTTACCATTTTTGTACCAAAAATAACTGCCTGGTACAATGAAGTTTGTAATCCACACTTACTTAGTCACATAATATTCAGAATCTGTTACACACTTCAAAGTAACTGACTCAGACTTTCTAAGTACTTCCCGTCTTCTTGTTCATAGGAATTACCTAGTACTTTTCTAGTCTGCACCTCACACTCATCTGGTTATTACCTAGGATTTACTGTATTTCTGTAAATGAGCTAAAGTAGAAATACAAACAGATGACAGGAGTACATCAGTGTCTTAAAAAACACCATAATGTCAAAATATTAGTGGTGGGCTGTTATCGGCGTTAACGTGCTGCGTTAATGTGAGACTCTTATCGGGGGATAAAAAAAATATCGCAGTTAATCTATTCACAAAGTTGGGTTGGGAGCTGGGTCTATACTACACAAGCTGCCTACTGTGAAACAGGGCCGTCACTAGGACGGAAAGACAAGGGGGGCTTAGCCCCAGGGTTGTAAGAAGGAATTAGCGTGTATAGAGGGCTGAAAACTTTTCCCCAAACCTTTCCTTTCACTTAAGGAAACAAGTAAAGTTCAGCAGTGAACAGTTATGGACACTCATAGTATTGTTCTGTTGAACTGAGTACAAACAGCACTACCAGAGATATATTATTAAACAGGCTCCGGTTGCTCCTCGCTAACAAGCAGCGCCATGTAGCTCTGCCTGGGTTTTGCTGCTGACTGAAATTGTTCATGGCCAAAACAGTCACAAGCGTTTGAAAAGATGCATGATTATGTTTATCTCATGTCAATCTCTCCCTGCAGAGTCACAAATTCTCTTTAGTGATTCAATCTGGCCTCTCAAAGAGGCATCAGAATTGCTCTCAACAGTTCCGTTCTGGAAAATAGATCAGTTTTCATACTTCATAAAAACTGCATATAAGGTGCATTATGACAGTGTTTTGTTTGAGCATCTGGTCACAAAACGTTTTTAGTCACAGATTTTATTTATTCTACTTGTGATTTGGATTGCTTTCACCAGTGGAGTCTGTTCATTGTATAGCTCTGTGAATAATTAGGTAAAAATAACATTTTGAGAGAATGTGACATGGTTTTGACACATATTTGTGCTGTTTTTGGGTCTGAGTTGTGGAAAACAGTCTTGTTACATGAAACTTAAGTAGGCAAGTGGAAGAAAGCTGTGAATGTACTCTGGATGAAGAAGCTAAGGACGTATAACAAAATACAGGCTTGTCATACATGGCATCTCTCACATTTAGACATATACCGTATACAGTGTATGTATGCATACATACATACATACACACACACACACACACAAACACACACACACACACACACACACACCACAAACACTGATGAGGTACACCAGGTTCATTCCCAGAAACACCTTCATGCCTGCGGGTGTGTGGGTGTGTATGTTACACGACTAGAGAGACCAGGAACTTTTTTCCCTTGACCATGTCATGAAGAACATAAAAATGACAGACGTGGCCCTACAGCAATAAATGTCTACAGTAGGATGACCTCTACAGTTTTTGTGAGGAAGTTTTCATACCTCTGCTAGAAAGAAGAAACAAAAGTTTCGGGGAAAAAGGGGAAAGCATGATCCTACCTTTAGGAAAAACCATTTGATATAAAATACTGTAGCAATGTGCAGTATTTGTAAAGAATCTAAGCACATGCTTTGCCGGATGCACCAGACTGACCCTGATGGATTTTTCTGGTATGACATTTGGTTCAGGTACACAGGAATCCGCCTTGTTCAGTGAGGAGAATCAAGCCGGCAGTTCAGTGCTGGTGATGTGGGAGGAATTCACCTTCACAATAAAGGAAAGTAATAGTCTTGTCTCTTCTGTGTGATCCAGCACTGAGTGGCCCAGTCCCTTCTGACTGTTTCCCATGGAAACTTGCCAGTGATGCATATCCTGTGTGAGGTGTTGGGGTTTATGTCTGCCCTCCACCGCACAAATTCACAGCCTGTGAAGCAATCTCAATAAGACTAAAGCCCTTGGGCAGTCAAGTGTGTAAGGGTTAGGGCAGGGTTACTGCAACCTTTGTGTCTGTATTTGTGTATGAAGGGCTCTTGCTGGCAGCCTTGCACTGAGAACATGGGCTCAACCACCGTTCCAAGCTACAAGGTTTGAATCTTCCAGTGCTGAGGCCTTCAGACCTTGAATCAAGTTTCCTGTCCTTGATTTTGTAATCAATGGTAGTTAACTGAAGTGTTGATAGAAATGATTGTTTGCCTAGTGTAATATAACCATTGGCTACAAAATCCAGGACTGAAGTTGAAGACTTTATTATAGTGCAAGATTAGTTTATGTCTGAAGTTTGATTCTTTTTTTTTGGCATTACATTTTTCATTGACCTTACACAACTAAGAGGTTAATGTAGCTAAGTAATAGGAGACTATATATCGGATAGTGAAAACTGTGTGCCTAAATCAAAGACTAGCCTCAAACAAGCCCTTATTAATTGCAAATATGTGGTTTTTTTAGGGCTGGCAGTAGATTAAAATATTTAATCGCGATTAATCTCATGTTTGCCATAGTTAACTCGCGATTAATCGCACTTTA
>JBBPDH010000124.1:17524081-17545528 GCA_037974565.1 Clupeocharax schoutedeni
AAACGGGTATGGAGAAAAACTAATCTTAAAAGTCTCTGAGTGTTCAGAATCTACAAAGCCCACATTCTCTCTGTGCTAACAGAACTAGTGCAAACTCTGTTAGCCGGAACAGGAGAGTTTAGAAAACCACGAAAGAGAGAGGGAGAGAGAGAGGGAGAGAGAGCGGGAGAGAGGGAGAGAGAGCGAGGGAGAGGGAGAAGGGAGAGAGAGAGAGACAGAGAGAGACACAGAGCGAGCCCCATGAGGCTTCATTTACAAGATGCGTCTTGTTGATGTTTGGCAGTAGGCGTGTCTTCTACGCCGGGAGCGCAGCAGCGGCAGCCAATCGCTGTTGAGCCGTTTTGAATGGCGGGCGCTCACTGAGAAACGCCTCCGTTCACGTGAACGCGTGCTAAAGCGCATGCGCAAGATCAGTTTGAAATCGGCAATACGTGCGAGTGACCGCCGATCACCGACCAGACCAAAAATCGTCCGTTTCCGATCAGTGCATCCTTACTAATAATGCTACTTCTACAACCATTAATAATAATTATTATAATAGTCACTACCCACATGTCTCTTCACTCAGTCTTAATTTAGATCAAAGGTTTTATTGTGTGTACTGATACAATAAACACCTTAATAGTGTTTACTTAAAGGAACAGTTCTGTGAAAATTCAAAAACATCTTTTCTTTCCCTTAAGGTGTAATCAAGCAGCAGCACATGTCTTTTGTTTCCAAATTTAGCTTCTTTAAAGTAAAGGTGTCCCTTCGGTCATATATGAACACACCACTGCACACACTGTGAACAGCATGAAATACTTCCTCTGCATTTAACCCATTCACCAAGTGAAACAGTGGGCAGTCAGTAACACAGCGCCCGGGGAGCAGTGTGTGGGGGTACCTTGCTCAGGGTACCTCAGAGGTGCCTACCAGACTTGGGAATTTAACCCATGACTTCCTGATCGCAGGGCAAACGTCCTTACCACTACGCTACCAGCTGCCCCTGAGGCTAGAACGCAATAGTCGCCCAATAGTCATTCCAGTTCATTTCCATCGCTGTACGACAGGGCTATTCAACTTTAATAGTCAGTGGGCCGGATAGGAATGTCACTGGGCATTCGGGGGCCACAGAATATCGTGCTGTCCAGGCTGTCATTCCAGGTGACCGTTACAGTTGTTAGAGTAGACACATCACCAAGCTAAAACTGTGTGTGTGTGTGTGTGTGTGTGTGTGTGTGTGTGTGTGACTGGATTTTCTCGTTCTAACACACCCATTTTTTTAGAAACCCCGCCTCTTTCAGTTGCGATTGGCTAATAATATGCAAATTGGCTAATTGTATACAACACATCAGATAACCAACCCTGATGAAAATAGCAGGGGACTACTAGCCAATCATGACCCAAAACCCATAACTTTATTAAATCACACGCTGATTGACTGGCAGTCTGGCGGGCCATAAAAACTTTCAATAGGGCCGGATGCGTGCCGCCTGTTCAATAGGGCTGATATACAACACCAAAATCTTTTTTTTTGATTAAACCACATCTACATCTTCATTAGGGTGGGACAGACTTGTGGATATAGTTTAGGACACAGTATGACTTACTGTAAGGAGTCAAAATAAACACAACTGCAGATACAGTAAAGTGGCCCCTTTTTAGTCATACATGAGCACGACCCACAGTGCTGGGATTCAAACCTTTTGATCACAGGGGCAACTCCCTAACTTCTAGGCCACCAGCTGCCCAGCCAGCCAGTCTAGACAACACCAGGGCTGGAGTCCGTGAAGCTGATGGGCTGGAGGAGCCGTAAACCCGATCAACAAGTTAGCACCTAGATCTGGGTGCAGTTTGAGAGGATTCAAAAAGTTTGGTCATGGATTTTTGCAGAAAAGATTCGAGTTGTTTGGGTGACTTTTTTGCAGCATTATCCTTGTAGCTCCATTGAAACTGGCGGCTCCTCATCTGTCATAACTATAAGAGAGTGTAAATTAGCCTCACTAGCTTTTCCTGAACAGATTACAGTCTATTCAGGGAGAAATTTTCTGTGGCGAATGGGATGTTCTTTGTACTCTAGGTTTAGGCTTTATCCATTTTTATCTAGTTTCTAAATAAATGAAACATAAGAGATGAAGTAAATTACACGTAAAACAGATTCACTGTTTAGATTAACCTCAGGGGCAACTGTATGGACAAAAGTATAGGGACACACCTGTTTTTCAGGGTTTGGGCTCCTTACTTCCAGTGAAGGACATTCTTAACGCCTCAGCAAATCAAGACCTTCTGAACACCACCATGCTTCCTTCTTTGAGAAAGAACCTTTTCTATTCCAGCATGACCGTGTCCCAGTGCACAAAGCGAGCTCCATAAAGACATGGCTGGAGGAGTCCAGTGTGGAAGAGGCCCACAAATAGTCCTGACCTCAACCCCATCCAACACCTTTGGGAAGAACTGGAACAGAGATTGTGAGCCAGGCCTTCTCATCCAACATCAGCACCTCATAAATGCTCTACAGAATGAAGCACAAATTCCCACAGAAACTCTGAAATCTTATGCAAAGCCTTCCAAAAAGAGTGAAAGCTGTAAGGGCTGCAAGGGGGACCAACTCCATATTAAAGTCTATGGATTTGTATGCGGTGTCATTTAACTCCCTGTTGGTGTAATGGTCAGGCATCCGAATACTTTTATATGTACACAGTAAGGCTTGGTAGCAGTGACATTAATGTGCCATCTACCAGCTACTGCAAATCAAGAGTAACCGTTGCAGTTGGCCTTAAGACAGCTCAGATCTGAGTTTTCAGCAAATGTTAATAGAATTTTTAATGATCAGTCTTTCATGTATTTAGTACAGATCATTTTCTGGAGTTTTATTTTGACTATTTTATTCTGTTCTTATCTCTTTGCTGTCTCAACATCAGCAATTCCCTCCAGGATCAATAGTTGGTTGTAGAGCAGGATAGCTTTTCCACCGTTTAAACCCACAAGAAATGACTTCCGATCAGATCTCTGGACTCTTTGACCAATCATACTCTGACTTAGATTTCTGTTAGCAGTTGTATCATTTTAGTATGAAAATGCTGCTGCATCACCATCTTTCCAGCATCAGTCATTAAAGGACAGATCTGAACTTGTGCATGTGACTGGCTTTGGTCCTTCATAGGCGACACGCTCAGGTATGCTTCATGGCAACAAATGAGGACATGTAAGCAAACTAGACTAGTTTCACCATACAACTCAGAACTGATTATCCATAACGTGAAGCCTAAAATAGAAAATCGAATTAAACAAATCTGATTTGCCCTGCAGTGTGAACAGAGCCTTCCTGTTTCATTTAAAGAGGCATGTTAAACACAACAGAAACAGCAGTTTTGATCACTAAAAATGGCCGGAGGACCCACATGGATCCAAATTCTGTATTGATAAGCAGCTTCAGGTACCACTTTACACTTACCGCTCCAGAATAAGTGTAAAGTGATCATTCTGTCTTATGTGACCACACCACAATGAGAACAGCACAAAAATCCTCATCTACATTGAACCCTTTCACCAAGTAAAGCAAGCAGCCAGGAGCAGAGCGTGGGGACGGTACCTTGATCAGGGAACGTCAGAGATGGGATTCGAACCCCCAATTTTCTTATTGCAGGGCTGACGCGCAAACTAGGGCCCACAGCTGCCCCAGAAGGATTTATTAAAAAAACAAACAAAAAAAAAAATGTTCAGCAGCATTTGTGTAACAGCTGAGGTAGCCTTTACGGGTATTAAATGCTTCTAACAGATTGGTTACCCTTCCCACCCCAATAATGTGATGAGTGACATTCCTGAATCTCATTTCTCCATCTTTGTCTCTTCTCATCCTGGAGAAAAGGACACAATTAAGAAACGAAAGGCACTTCAAACACAAACAGAACAAAATGACGCACAGTACCTTTCTGGAAACATTTAATGGTTCACGTGACAGGAACAGCACTCCATAACCGGGTCAGTTAAATATTAACAAATTTACAGTCATGAGGAATGTTCTTAAAAAAAAAAAAAATCAAAAGCAGCTCCTTATAAAAAAACAACCCAGCCCTTTTCCCCAGTCACACCCTCTAAAGCCCACCCCAGCAGAGGACCCAACAAAAACCAAAAGAAACGGATGGGCCATGATGGATATAGCCTTCATCCTGGTTCCCCATTCAAACCCAGAACCCTTCCATTGCTTGTAGATTCTTTACAGCTCATCCTTCTCTGTAGCTTCCTAAGGAAACAAACACACTTGGTCAGAGATATTGCATATTGACCTCAGTTAAGGCCTGAGAAACATGCAATATCCTTTATCATTACCGTTTCTTCTGACTCCTCTTCTGCCTGAACATCATCTTCCTCTTCCTCTGCAGGCTCCTCTGGCTCCTCCTCTGGCTCCTCCTCAACCTAAGTGGACAGTGAGATTAAAATTTTAAGATGAAGACAAGGTTCAGACATGAGGAATTCTAAGGTCAGCATTAATTTATACTCCTGTGTGTCTGGAGGTACACACCTGTTCATCAAGGTCTATGTTCATGCTAAGTCGGAGCATGCGCTCTATTCTGTCTCCATAGGCCTTGGTGTCAGCCAGCTGGTAGCCAGAGCGCAGAGTCGCGGTCTCAAACAAGACCACTGCCAGATCCGCAGCGGTCTTATCTTCTGCATTATCCTGTAGGAATCAGAACACAACCTTAAAGCCTCAGCTCTGATAACATTCATTCATTTAATGAATGAATGTTAAGCAGCAGCTGTACTCACGCTGACTCTCTTCAACATCTCTTTGATGAGGGGATGCTTGGGGTTGATTTCTAAAGTTTTCTTCTGACTTGCGTAATAACTGCAAAACAAAAACATTTAAAACTTGTTCCATTTAAGAACTGCACCAGTCAATCTTGAAATGACTCGTCACTTGTAATCACTGGAAACTGCTTTCAGTACACTTACTTTGTGGAAATGTCTTTTCCTGTCTGATAGGCTTGAGCCTTCATGATCCTCTCCATGTTTCCAGACCAGCCATACTGACTAGCCACCAGTGCGCATGGTGAGTTGGTTAATCTCTGAGACAGCACCGCCTTCTCGATCTATACAAATAGGGAAAAGACATTTCAATTAAACTAACTCACCAGTTCCCCTCTATAAAGTAGATTAACCACATTCACTTGAAACTCTGTAAAAAAAATTGTAACAATTGAAAGAAGTCAGTTTAGAAAGCCATCTGCACATTTTCCAGGCAGTACCTTGTCTTTCAGTGAGTTCTCCTTCAACCAAGTGGTAAGGGGTTCAAACTCTTTCTCCTGAGCTTCTCTCTTCTCCTTGGCCTTGTCACTCTCCTCGAACTTCACACCCTCCTTAGCCACATTCTGGAAGCGCTTGCCATCAAACTCAGGCAGGGCCTGGATGCAGTACTCATCCACAGGCTCCGTCAGGTAAACGACTTCGTAACCCTTTTTCAGCAGCTTCTCCACGAAAGGAGAGGACTCAGCCTAGGCCATGCAAATTAAAGTTTACTGATGAGTGCACAGAATAAAATAGCACACCTAGGACTATCTAAATTTGCATTGTAGAAACTTCAGAGGGAAATTACCAAGCGTGAGGGTAATGTGCTCTCTAATCAGAAACACAATCTACTGCACACAAAGCTGCACAATTCGCTCCTCACCTCCTTTCTGCTGGTTCCAGCCATAAAGTAGATCTTGTCCTGCTTCTCCTTCATCCTCTCCACGTATTGCTCCAGGCTGGCCAGTTCAGTTTCACTGTGGGAGGTCTGGAAGCGCAGCAGCTTGGCCAGTCGGGTTCTGTTGGAGTGGTCCTCGATCACACCCAGCTTGACGTTGGTTCCAAACTCCTTCCAGAACTTGTCGTTGTAATGCTCCTCTGCAATCTTCTTGATCATGTCAAGTGTCTTGCGCACCAATTTCTTGCGGATGACCTGACCAAAGACGACAGTTTATAGCAAGGTCAGGTCTCACAGCATTCAGAATCAGGGGAATCCTGTAGGCATAGTGAAACTGCAACCTGACAAGACCTCACCTTCAGCAGTTTGTGTTGCTGCAGAGTTTCTCTGGACACGTTCAGGGGAAGGTCATCGGAGTCCACCTGAGAGAGAGATTAGATATTTAGCACAAAGGGTCTAAAGTGTTTAAGGACATTTAAGGGGATATACACAGAGCCAGGTTATGGCACTCACCACGCCCTTGACGAAGTTGAGATATTTGGGCATCATATCATGGAAGTCATCTGTAATGAAGACTCGACGTACAAACAGCTATAAAGCAGGAAGGTTTGAGGATGGTTAGATCAATGGAATTCTGTATTTGACACTAGTGGCAGTTATTTGTGAAAACATCACATGGTACCTTGATGAAGTCATTCTTCTTGGATCCATACTCATCAAAAAGACCTCTTGGAGCTGAGGCAGGGACAAAGAGGATGGACTTGAAGGTGACCTCACCCTCAGCAGTGAAGTGGATATGACTCAAAGGCTCTTCAGTGTCCTGTATGGTGAGTTTTCATTAATAAAAAAAACTTTAATAATCATCGAATTAACCTTTGAGTATTTTAAACTGTCCAGTCATAGGAGACTCACCCTTGAAAAGGTCTTGTAGAACGCCTTGTACTCATCCTCCTCCACCTCTTTAGCGGGCCTCTGCCAGATGGGCTTGATGTCATTCATTAGCTCCCAGTCCCACACAGTCTTCTCCACCTAATAATAAAACAGATTCTGGTCAACAAACATCCTAGGATTGCAAGATATTGGTTGTTCGCATTTAGATGCTTTGTGGATGCATTACCTTCTTGGTCTTGGGTTTGTCCTTGTCTTCCTCCTCTTCTTCCACCTCTGCCTCATCCTCAGTAGCTTCCTTCTCTGCCTCTGGCTCAGCTTCCTCTTCATCTATGGGCTCCTCAACTGTTTCAGTCTGATCAGGAAGAGGAACTGTGAGCTTAGGGAACATTTGGGTATAACTTATTTCTCAGCAATTGGATTTGCCCCTGCTATGGCATGTCTGACCTTACTGCTCCACACATAGATGGGGAAGTTGATGAACTGGGAGTACTTCCTCACAAGGTTCTTGATGGTCTCTAACTCAAGGTAGTCAGATGCCTCTTCTTTCAAGACTAGACTAATAGGGGAAAAAAAGAAAATGGTTTGTTTTAATCAGTAATTCTGTTTTACTGTGTTGCCAATTTTAACCACTTCCAAACATAACTCAAAACTTACGTGATTGTGGTTCCTCTGCCCAGAGTGTCGCCGCGAGGGTCCTCAATAACTGAAAACTCATTTGAGTCGGACTCCCAGATGTGCTGTGTGCCATTGTTATGCTTGGACGTGACAATAACCCGGTCAGCGACCAGGAAAGCAGAGTAGAATCCAACACCAAACTGACCAATCAGCTCAGAGGTGGACTGGCCCTCTGACTGCATCTCGGTCATCTTGTTCAGGAATTCGCTGGTACCTGACTTGGCAATGGTTCCCAGGTTCTTTACCAGCTCCTCTTTAGTCATGCCAATGCCAGTGTCAGTGACGTGAAGCATGTTCTTCTCCTTGTCTGCCTGCAGGAGGGAGTAAAACATTGTTCAGTCACTCGCATCATACTGAAACATATTTTTTGCAGTGACCTAATGTGTGCAGCAATCTAATTATTTATACTTAATTTCACTTTCTAGTTGCATTTGCAGATTCTATGCTGCCCTTAACTTAAACAAAAGAAAACACCCCCCCCTGAAAAAACACTTTTGTTTAAGGCTTTCCAATGTACAAGGCCCAGTGAAACAAAGCATTTCACAATAACAGCCTGAAAGAGATAAGGTTATAAACTGGATAATATAAAAATATGGAAATTTTGGACCTGGCTCACACAGGTCCTTTGCAATGCAAATATAATACCAGATTGTAGTCCCATTTACTTTAAGGCTTTAGTCCTCAACTTGATGGCACACTCGAGCACTTATGAAAGCTACATTATGGGTCCACTAGTTTAATAAAATAAGGTAACAAACCTTGATCTTAACAGTCAACTCTTCATTAGCAGAAAGTGCATCTTCGTTGGTCAGAGACAGCAGGCGGATCTTATCGAGGGCGTCTGAAGCATTAGAAATCAACTCCCTCAGGAAGATCTTTAGGAGAAAAGTGACACAAGAAAGATTAACAATTAGCTTCAACAGATCAATAGTCAAACGTATTCATGCTACACCTCTAGCCAAAACCCTGGCTCAATAGTAAAAACAGGTATGGAGCAATATAGCTTTGCCTCACCTCCTTGTTCTTATACAGAGAGTTGATGATCAACTTCATCATTCGGTTCACTTCAGCCTGGAATACATGTTTTTCGGACTTTTCCCGAATTTCCTTAATTTGTGCTGCATTTAGTCCATCTAGCTGAATGGCTTCTTCCTCCCTAAAGAAACACACAGAAATTAATCATGAGTCAGAGCACAGATGAAGTTCCAGCATCATTAGGGCAAACTTGTGCAACATACAAATGCAAACAAGGCCTACAGGCCTTGAGCAATGACCCTTTGACAGTCAAAATATATCAAGTAACCTTAATTGTTAAACACTGCAAGGAATTTAAAATGTAACGAAAAACAAGCCAGAAATAGATACAGATGCTCATATCCCACCTCAAAGCCTTTCCTTACAGAATGGCAGTCTTAAAGCTTTTCATTTACTTTTAAAAACCTAAAAGCCAACCCAAGTGAAGTGAGCGGTCACCAATCAAATTACAAACCTCTGAACAACTTCATCGTCTGTCCGGGATCCTTCTCTGCTCTTGCCCAGATCTTCCTCCACTGTGCCATCGACATCAACGTCATCGTCTGCCTTAACAGATGCTGTGAAAAGAACCAGAAACCCATCAATTGACGAACCAAAGAAGATTAAAGGCACTGCACCAAGCAAGAGAAAGACAAAAGTGCTGTACAGAGTTAGTCAGTGCTGCAGGTACTATAATAGAAGCATGTGAGCATGATAACCTCTTTTGAAAGTGTCAAATTGCTTCAACTTTGAAACCTGCCCATTACAGACTGACTGATGGAACCGTCAGCGTAGACATGAAGGCGTCTCCAAGCTGACAAAGGATGTGAAAAGGCCGAAAGGCAATTATTCATATAGATACATATGGACAAAAGTATTGTTTTTTCAGGCTTTTAGCTAGGCCTCCTACTACCAGTGAAGGCCAATCTTAAAACTTCAGCAGACCAAGACATATTGGACAAAGCCATGCTTTCAACTTTGTAGACAGAGTTTGGGGAAGAACCTTTTCTATTCCAGCATGACTGCCCTCCAGTGCACAAAGTGAGCTCCATAAAGACATGAGTGGCCCAAACAGAGCCCTGAACTTAACCTCATCCTGCACCTTTGGCATGAACAGGAAACGATTGTGAGCCAGGCTTTCTCGTCCAACATCATGCCTGACCTCAAATGCTCTACAGAATGAATGGGACCAAATTCTTCACAGAAACAAGAACGGAAGAAGTTATAGCTGCAAGTGGGAGGTAGCATACATATGTATATGAATGCAATGCGATTACAGTCCCTGTTGGTCTAATGGTTAGGCGTCCCAATACTTTTGTCCATATAGTGTAGGTATCCTTAAACTGCAAGAGGTTAACCAATTCCCTCCCTCGGTCTTTCTTGTGGATTTCTCCTGACAAAAGCGCTAGCTCACTGGCTAAAAAGGGCAAAAAAAGCAGGTTTCAAGTACAAACGTTTGCTAATCTTTCTAAATATGACTAAGTAACGTTATTTTTATACATTTTCCACGTTGTGGACAGCCCCTCCACCCTCAAGCTAGCTAGCCAGCCTTCCTGAGGAAACTTCCAGAAGCACATGCTGCCTTCCCTGTTTAGCACATCTCAGCCAAAGCTGCTCATTTCTAAAAACAAGGTTAGCTCAGATAATCAAATTATCCACGTAAATGCCTTTATATGAAATTAAACATTAGCTAAACCTGCAAATTCAGTACATGGACAAAAATATTGGGACGCCTAACCATTACACCAACGGGGATATTATATTGCATTCAAATACATTTACTGGAGTTGGTCCCCCTCCCTTTACAGCTCCAAAAGCTTCCGCTCTTCTTGGAAGGCTTTCCACAATAATTTGAAGTGTTTCTGTGGGTAAATTTATTGCCATTCATTCTGTACAGCATTTATGAGGTCAGGCACTGATGGATGAAAAGGCCCGGCAATCTCCGTTCAAGTTCATCCCAAAGGTGTTGGATGAGGTTGAGGGCAGGGTGCTGTGAAGGCCATTCAAGTTCTTCCATCCAACAATGAGTTTATGGACCTTGCCTTGTGCACTGGGGCACAGTCATGTTGGAATAGAAAAGGGCCACGTTACCCCAAAAACGATGTCCACAAAGTTGGAAGCATTTGTCCAAAATGTCTTGGTATGCTAAAGCATTAAAATTAAGCATAAAACGTTCTTTGGAAGTAAGGGGGTCCAGCCCAAACCCCGAAACACAGGTGTGTCCCAATAATTGTGTCCATATTGTGTAGGTGAAGCTGTTATAGGCTAAGCATGGTCAAGTTCAAGGCTTGAGAAAACTGCTGCAAAAATAAAAGTATACTCACTGAAGACGAGGAGGGCGCAGACGAGCCCCAACACCCACATTCGCTTCATGCTGGAAGCTCGAATTGTCGGAGACTACACTTTAGACAAGGTTTTCTAAGACACACACACTGCTGGGCTCCTAAACTGAGAAGGCAGAAAAGGAGAAGAGAGCTTTATCATTTTCTCGGCTCGGAGGAGGAGGGAAGCCCGAATTGACCAATCATAGCTCCCCACGCACAACACTTCACCAATCAGAGTGCGTTCCTCGCCCTACCCCGACCAATCACTGCTTTACATGTCTGATTTCGCATGGCCAAATCGTGGCTGCCCTCGATTGGCTCAATGGGGCGTCATGCAAGTGGGATTTTTTCCCTCCTCCTTTCCTCCGCTGATCTAGGGTCAGCTCAGATTTAATCGTTTTCGATGGAGTCTGAACGATGGAGCTGATCTCAAATCAGCTTTATTTCCAGCCGGTCTTGCTTAAAGGCCAGTAGTACGTTTACCCTCACAACCAGTCGTTGCTATGCACCTCCTTGAGATTCTGCACAGGTTGGCGAGTTTAATACTTAAAATATTTTCTTCACTATTAGGACATATTTGTCAGGGAGTGGATGACCAGGGCTATACATATGGACTAGACAGTGCTTGTCCAAGTTGATATATGATTAAAACTGACACTTGTAATTTGTGATAAGATGATGTGAGAATACAAAAATGACACTTTTCTTATTATACGAGTTATTTATAGTATATAACGTACTATATGCCTCCACAGTGAATTGTCAAGATTATTTTTAGTTTTTGGACTAGATAGAGGCTGTCCAAGCTGATATATGAGTTTAAAAAGTGACTTTTGTATTATACAAGTTATTTATAGTACATATTCTACTTTGTCTCCACAAGGAGCTAAATACAATATCCAGCATTTAAAGGGATGAAAAGAGAGGATCTCCAAGCTGGTAAATGCATGACGTCAGGATGTTATTCGTCCTCACGCTTGGCTTCTCCGCTGCAGCCGTACCTCTGTTACGTCCCTGGTGACCTCCAGCAGGAGATGGCCTACCTGAGAGCGTGTGTCTTTCCCCATCTGGATTCACTTTGTCAGGCCAGAGGCACCTGCTTCAGACCTGTAGACGTCCAGCAGATACAAAATGGTGATGACGGTGACAGTCAGAGAGATTGTGGCCTCCAGGAACACCAAGCATGCTCCACTCACTTACACCAGCAGTTAAAGATCAGCTTGGATCTTATCAGTTCCTCCTCTTCATTCCTGTGTCTCCTTGGGCAACACCTTGGCTGTTGTCTTCCTGAGGACACATACTATCCTTTGGGTTCACCAGAAGGGGAACCATCTGCCTTGCATGAATTGGAGCAGAATCTGCAAGGAGCTGTACGAGGTGGCTATCCCTGGATTATGGAGGGGAAGAATCGTATGTGTAGTTTGGTCGAGCTGGAGATTACCCAGGCTGCCTTCATGGCCAAACCCATGCATTGTTTCTTCTACTTTAAAGACTGCACTCCTCAGAGAGATGAGGATGATGATAAAGAAGATGATTATTTTGATGATAATGATGGTGGTGATGGAGGCACACTTTTTCAAACGGTCTTGTCCAGTCAGAAGCAGCACAAGAAACAAAGACTGTGGGATCTGAAGAGCTGGATCATAAACACCTGCCTCCCTGTCAGGTCTGAGGAAAAGAGAATATTAATTAACACTGATGCACAATCATCACTGGCATTCATAAACTTCACTGTGTCGAATAGAAATTGAATAGAAATTATTCAGTGCATCCTTTTACATTAGACCACTCTGAAAGAATATGTTTACAACTGAATATCTGAAAGTGTTTCAAGGACAAATATAATGTATGAATACAGTAACCCTATTGCATCTCTTGCAGAGAACCGAACTAATATCAAGGAAACTGCAGATATCCTTCACATTTGTTTTGCTTTTGTGATGCCCAGGCCTTGTCCGGCAGGCGCCCTCACCTTTGTGCTGGTTGTTTATGTTTGGGCGCAGCAGTTAGAAGGCAATCAGGCCCCTGAACGTAATGAACCTCTGCTGCTTAGCGCTACCCCAATCATAAACAACCAGCACGAGAATGAGGTGGCATGGAGGATGAGGCCCAGATGTCACCCTGTTACAACACATGACATGGGGTTAATGGCACTTGTTTTGTATGTGTTCTACTGTATGTGTGATTGAGCCTCTTAATAGAGATCTATATCATCTGAAAATGCTAACCTTGCCAGTAACTTGAAGGACCTATTGGAGATATTTGAAGGAATAATGCTTTCCTTATCAATGTACTGTGAGGCAGATTCTTCAGAAACCTGCAGGAGCTTGAAGAGCTGGTGAAAAAAGATTGGAAAGACGTCATTGATCAGTTTCACCGACTTCCAGAGCAGCGCTGCATCTCGGGTTGGGCCTTTCTTTGCATATTTTTTCAATAACATATGACTGCCACTGTTTAGCGTGTGAGCAAATATTAACTTTTTGGTTTTAAGCCTGGCGCAGATACAAAGTGCTGTTTAGACTGCGGTTGCGGTTTTACATAGCCTATTGAATTAATTTTCCACAGGTTATCAAGATTCGGTTGAGGTCTTATGTCATGAAAGCCATATTCAAGCGCTATGTCATGTGTTCGTACCATCAATGCAAACTGCAGCGGTGCTGGAACTACTGAACTCATTCGTGTCCCCTGCAACTCATAAGACAAAGTTCAGACCTCCATCAGGACAGCCAGGGGTTCAGTTAATCAGGTGAGACAATCTGTATCCCTGATATGTTTACTTTATGGGAGAAGCTATCTTTTCATTTTAAAGCAAAGATTATTTAGTCATTTTGGATCATTTCTTTTGGCCCATTCATTTTGACATTTTCCTGTAAAGGGCAGCTGGAGTTTGAATGTAAAACAGAGAACATTTCTGAAGATATTTTTGCAGTGGTGGTGATCGGAACCAGGGGTCACAATGTCCTAAATGACCAGTGAATCTTTCCTCACACCGCCCTACATTTATCTCTCACCTTCACACCCTTTGAAAAATACATTTAGGCTAAAACTTTATAAAAACTATTATGAAACAAAGTAATGAGGAAGTGAGTCACTAAACTCCTCAGACCTCTGGTTCCAGTCACAATCAGAATAAACAATTTCAGGTTTTCTCTAGAATAGCAAATAGCAGTTAATAATCTTAACTATCTTAACCATTCAATGGAATTTTTTTTGAAAAATTGGTGGAACTCCCTTTTAACTAGTTTTTACCACTTTTTAGTGATACTGGTCAAACAGACCCACAAAAGTCCATTCTGGTGCTCAGTGGAGAGAGGGGGTGTGGAAAGTCATCTCTGGCTGCTTGGTGGCTCCAGAACTTCCGGAGGCGAAATCCCAGAGTTCCAGTCGTCCCATATTTCTGTAGGACCGTCATTCCCAGCAAAGACCCCAGGTCAATGTTAAGGCAATGTACCGCTGAACTTCGAAAAGTGTTCTATGGTAAGCGGCCTCATGGCTGATGTCCTAATGCCCAAACTCTGTTTTACACTGGATTTCTATACCACATTTGGCCCAAACGACACTAAATGGACAAAAGTAGACCACTTTAATATAGACTTGGTCCCTGTCTAGCAGCTATAACAACTGCCACTCTTCTCGGGAGGCTTCCCACAAGATTTTGGAGTTTCTGTGGGAATTTGTGGGAATGTGTGCCCATTCATTCTGTAGAGCATTTAAGAGGTCAGACACTGATGTTAGACGAGAAGGTCTGGCTCCCAATTTCCATTCAAGTTCATCCCAAAGGTGCTGGATGGGGTTGAGATCAGGGCTTTGTGTGGGCTAATCAAGTTCTTCCAGACCAAACTCATCCAACCAAAAAGACTTTATCGAGCTTGCTTTGTGCACTAGGACACAATTACACTGAAATAGCAAGTTCAAAGCATGGCGTTGTCCAAAATGTCTTGACATGCTGAAGCACTATGATTGGCTTTCACTGGAAACCCTGAAAACGGGTGTGTCCCAATACTTTTGTCCATATAGTGTAGTTGTTACTGTTTTTTGGGATTTACTGTTTTTGGGAAACAGTAGTGTTTTTGTGTGTGTAGGTGACCTGCCGGAGTGGACAGAAGGTTTGGAGGACTGGGTTGAACCTAAACCACTGCTTGCAGAGGTACAGGCCTTCACTGCTGCAGGTCAACTGGGGCCTTGTGTTCTCCTGCTGGATGGGCTGGACCTCCTGACAGACACGCTGGACCTGTCATTGCAGGAGGTAAACGTTTCCTCTTCTCGGGTCCCTTTAATGCATCTTTATTTATTCAACAATATTTGTTTCCTCTTAAACAAGGAGCATTACTTTGATCTACTGCTGCGAGTGGAAAAAATGCCAAATATATGATAATCATTATTTGTTCATGTCACACAGCCAAACCACGGGTGCTATATTTGTATTAAACTGGTCTTTAGTGTACACTGCAGTTAAGTTAGAGTCTACTTTCCAGTGATTACTGAAGATCCTGCATTAGCATTGTGTTTCCTGTGTAGAAAAGTGGAATATGTTAATAGGGGAAAAGGTAAAAGTGTGAGTTGAATGTATTAACCCCTTTAATGTAACGTGAGAGCTGTGATCTAAAACTAATCCATCTGTACTTGACCCCACTAATGCACTTCTGGCTGAAATCGAATCCTCACATCATTGTTCTAATGTTCAGCCTAAGGCTTCCCTCTGTGCTGTGGTGTGTTCACATGTGACTATAAGGGTTAATAAATTAAATTAAATTAATGTATTAATGAATTTAGAGGCAGTTGCTGCAATAGGGGTGACAACCCCCTACAAATCCCCTTCGTTAAAAAAAGGTGCAAACCTCCACACCCTCCATGTCCTGAACTATGATAAACTGAGAATGGATATGGTTTTTATTCCTTCTATAACTAACAATATGTCGTTTAGTCCTAACTAATTTGAGATATTTAACAACAGTTGAAAATTCTTTCTGTACATTTAACCCATTCACCAAGTGAAGCAGGGGGCTGCCACTACAATGGGGTGCTCAGGGAGCAGTGTGTGGGGACAGCACCTGGTCCAAGGGTACCTCAGTGGTGCCATGTGTAGTTATGGGGTTTGAACCCACAATTGATCTGATTGCAGGAGCAGCGCCCTAACCACTAGACCTTTAGATGCCTCCGGTACATTATGAATGCACTTATGAGATTAAACTGGGATGCATGGGTAGGCCTTTGGCATCTAACTGGTTACTAGAAAACCTGCTACTTTGTTGATTCAGCTGTTAAATTATTTTTATAGGTGAAGGAACTGAAGTGGTTGCCAGTTGCTCTGCCACCCCTTTGTAAGCTGATCGTCACCACCACCAACACAGACCTTACTTACAAAAGCCTCGCCAGTAGATCAGATGTCCAGGTCTTCACCTGCTCTGGGATATCTGACCTCTGTACCCAGTGTAACATCTTACGCCAACACTTGGCTTTACCCTGCAAAGAACTGCCCTCCGTACTCCTGCAGAGCACCAGGAGCAGGAACCTGTGTCGCCTTCCGGTCTGCCTCGCCATTCTCGGCAGCGAGCTGCGGACGTGTGGGATGCAGAGGGAGGAACAGAAGGAGAATGAGCTGTTGGAGGAGTACATGGAGGTGGATTCAGTGTCAGAGCTGTGGGTGAAGGTCATTCATCGCTGGGTTAAAGATTACAGTAGACCTGTTGAGGACCCCACAGCCGGCTCCAGGGGGGGCAAAAGAAACAGAAATACGTCGAGTACGACTCCTTACTGCAACACTCACGTTAGTCAGAGCTCCCCACAGAAGGCATTAAAGCAACAGTTGTGCCAAAAATCTAATTCACACGACATGACCCCTTATCTCAAGTATAGTCAGCCGAAACGCCTTTGATGTCAAGAGGTTGCTTATTTCGTTTTGTACACGAGCTACAAATCTAAGCATCAAACTGCATGCCTTCTCACATTTGCCTCAAATCTCATTGTTATCTCAAATAGACTTCCTAATGTGGTTTCTGAGACTGAATGACATGGTTATCTACAAACACTAGTAGTGTATTTTTGAAGCCTGAATTTGATAATTGCTTTAAAAGACCTGCATCAGAAACGTTCATCCATTTAGACTCAAGACCTCGTAAGGACTGAAAATGTCTTACTGTAATGAAACTGGAAAACTGACTTAGCCTTAAATAACTGACTGTTCTCCGCTGACTTCCGTTGTCCTATTGTCTGTTCACAGAAGTTTCCTCTTCTCCATCTTTGAAACTGAGAGGCTGGGTGTGGGACACGCTTTGCCTTCTCCATGTCTCTCGATCTGGGCTGACTGAGGATGAGCTATTGGCTCTGTTGGTGGATTTGGGTCACTCTGGTATTCTAAGGGTCCATTATTTGGAGTGGGCTCGCTTACGCTCTGCCTTTGGGCCTTGGGTCCAGCAGAAACCAAATGGCCTTCTGTGTTTCAGCCATCAGTCCCTTTGCCAAACTATAGAGCTACTATTGATGGGTAAGTGTGAGTCTGCAGTGGTGTATAAAGGTAATAAGTAATAATTGATTATAGTAAATAAACCTCTTTTTTTAATGATAATGCTGTCATGCATGTCAAAAAAAGTGTCTGTATTTCACTGTTGTGTAAATATGTCCTCCTGCCACTTTGTGTATTTTACGGAGCCACCAAAATAATCAACTCAAAGAGCTTCACTTGAAGTTGAAGTTGAAGTTTATTGTCATATGTACAGAGTACAGTGTACAGAGTACAATGACATTCTTACTTGAACACCCTCTTCACAGATAGAACATAAAGACATAAAGGACCTGAAAGACATTAAAGACAACACAGTGCAGCAGCAGTAGTCTTCATTTGTATAAAGTACAGTAAAGTGACAGTGCCGTGTAAAGTGACAGTGCAGTGTAAAGTGATAGTGCAGTGTAAGTGTAATGTGTTGTGTGCTATAGTGTTGTACGTAGTATGAGAAACAGATGTATTGTGCAACAGAGAGGACCACAGTTACTATGCATTGAACAGTCTGATGGCACTGGGGCAAAAACTGTTCCTGAATCGTGTCGTGCGTGTGTGTGAGTGCGTGAGTGCGTGAGTGCGTGAGTGCGTGAGTGCTTGAGTGTGTGTGTATTGTCCTGAGTCTCCTGCCGGATGGCAGTAAAGTGAAAAGTGACAGTGCAGGGTGGCTGGGGTCACCCTTTATTATCTAATTAAGTTGGTCAGGGCATTCTTGGGTTATTCAGTTATTCATTTAGTTTTTCCACACTTCTTGTAAACTCCTTGAAAGATCAGTCTTAACATGGATTGTCTTCTTCTCACTATCCAAGTTAATCTTAATGGCAAATTTACACTCATCTGTCCATAAAGCCTTCCTCCAGCTCTTGGACAGTCCAATTTTAGTGCAGGGTTTCTTCTTTTGTGTCTGTTTACTACTTTTCACTAATTTCTTCTTAAAGATTTAAAGGTCGTTTCAGACCCACAGTGTTATTTCATCTTCTTATCTTATGGATTTTTTCACATCTAAAGGGAGAGTACAGCTTAATTTTCACCTCTTTCTCACAAATGAAAGTACTGTTTACCGGAGGTGGATAGATTTGGGGGTCTACCAGGGCTTTCAGGGTTAATAGACATCATATTTATTCAGCCTTTTCATTTTATGATCTCTAGTGTTCTTACAATGTTCCTCTAACTAATCGCACTATATATTTTTGCACTATACAGTATAGGCAAAAGTATGAGGACACCCCATCCTATTTATTGAGTTCAGACCCACTCAGTACTTACAGGGGTATTAAAAAGGACATGCAGTCTCATTAGACGTACACTGGCAGTGGAATGGATTGTATTGAGGAGTACAGTGACTTTAAACTTGGCCCAGTCACTGAATGTTACCTTTGTGATGGGTCAGGTCTGCCCCAGTCAACAGTAAGTGCTATTATTGTGAACTGGAAGTCTGGGACCATAACTAAAATCTGGTACCTGGTACCCAGTACCATTCTTGGTACCATCTTGGCCGAGGTTCCAAGCGTGCTGAACCGATACTAAATTATGACGTGTACATATTGGAGGTTACTGTTTGATGGTCGCTATGGTTACACAAGTGTTGCTGACTGAACGTTAGCATTAGCATTAGCGTTAGCCTAATATGCTTTCTTTAAGCCGTGTTTGGTTTTTGTCTCCATTATGTGGCAAACAGCCACATACCAAGGATAAGAAATAAAATCCCTCTAATTTTATCCATACTGACAATTGTAGTGATGCTGGGCTGTTTACCTCGCTTACCTTGCTTCTCAGAACATTTGGTCACTATAACAACCAGTTGTAGTGGAAAACTGTAAGTCTAAAACCAACAGAGTACAACCAATCTGATCCGAACCAAGCCAGTACCAGTCAATGGAGAACCCCCATTTAAAACACCTGGTCTGCTGCATAACTCAAACTGCCTCTGGAACATCCAAAAAACATCAGCAAAAAACTGTGCATCAGCGTTTTTCTGAGTTAGGGCTCGGCCTTTTGCTTGAACATATAAAACATGTGTCAACAGTTTGGGAAAGGCCCTTTTCTCACTGTGCACAAAGCAAGGCCCATAAAGATGTAGTTTAACAAGTTTAGTATTGTGGAATTCCAGTGGCCTGCACAGAATCCAGGCCGCTAGCCAGATTAAGACGTTTAGGGATAATGGAAACTTTATTGCCCATTATAGTGCCAGACTTGCTCTTTTAACAGAATGGGAAGAAGATGGAAGTGTCATAATAGTCGGGTGGACAAATGAAGGACTGGTAGATTTAATATTACACTCATTACTAAAGCTTCTGTGTAATTTACTGTTAAACAGATGTTTCTGTTCTGCCTTTGAAAAATAAACGATTACTAAATGGCTCATTTGACTGAGTCTAAATGACCATGAATTCATTTTCACAGTGCTGTGTATGTGAACACCGTATGTAGGATGTGATAAAGTACAGGCTCATGTTTGAAAACTTTAAGAAGAACTGGTAGAAGTTGGTCTTCCTGCCGTTGTATTTTTTGTGTTATGTGTAGTTTTCTGCACACAGGCATCGTGGAACAGGGGAAGGGCCGAAGCTACTTCCATCATGTTCTAACCAGGTTCTTTCAGAGGCCCAGAGAGGAACGTAGTGGCTGGTTACGGAAGCTGCAGGAGCTTCCCTGGCACCTGGTCCAAACTGGCTCCTTCAAGGAGCTACACAGTGTCCTCACCCACCCAGAGTAAGGCTACAGAGAGTTTGTTTATACAGACAGCATTAAAATGATCCGGTACCACTTTACAATAACACTAGGCTTAATAAATGATTTATAATCAGGTTGTTAATTAGGTTGTAGACAGTTTATAAATCATTAATAAGCAGTTATAACGGGTTGCAGTACCTTGATGCAGGCTCTCTATTTGGAAGATTTAGTGTTTTAATGACATTATGTTAAAAAAGACCCAATGAAATCAGTTTAGTATTCTGCCTGATTGCGAGACAAGCTTAGCAACTAGAAAGTTGGAAGACTTTTCCAAATAGTGAGGCTGCATCAGTGTATAACAACTGTTATAACAATTTTATAACTGCTTACTTATACTTTATAAACTATCTACAACCTAATTAACTATGTGATTATTAATAATGTATAAACCCTCTATAAGGGTCATTTTATTGTAAAATGTTACCATGGCTCTATATTAAGTATATTACATGTTTTTCTCACGCTAATAAGACACAGTTAACATAACAGTATCTCTCTCTACAGCCTCTAACTTTAAATGCAATTGCCGAAATAAAAGCATGAATTGAGCCCATTGTATTCAGAAAAAAACACAAGGTGCACACAAAAGGGCAGATAAGCATGAGTTACTGCTCTAGACTGCGCTGATGTTAATCTGATAATATATCTCCATATTTTCCATAGAGCCCTGGGTTTCCTGTCGGACAATGTGAGGCAGTTTCCACAGTTAAGGCTCAATTTTGTTCATTATTGGACACTTTTAAGCCAGAAAGGATATGAGCCCATCTCTTCACTCCAGATGCCGCTTGTACTGCAAGGTATCAGAGCCAAATCCAATTACTGACTGAAAACACCACTTGTCTCACAATAACCCCATTCGGTTCCACTGTCTTGTGCAAGTATATAAAGAAATGTGCCAGAAAACTCCCACCCAAATGAAGCTGATCGAATTAAACATGTTTGGTTCCAGTTCTTGCTTTATGGTTTACACTGGAGCCCCAAAGCACATTTAGATGTATCTAGCATGTCTAGATAACATGTCTCAAACCACATCAAGTCATTTTAATAGGCTTTCTTATTTGTTTTCTGATGCTATATGACATACAGTTATCAGTTAACAGCTACGCAGGACTCTTTTATGTACGCTTCTCTGAGCCATTAATACAGACATGATATATAACAGACAGTTGTGTTTTAGTCCTTCAAGGCAGTAATGTGATTTTAAAAGGGTTTCAGATTTTTGGGTATTGGAAGTTTTGGGGCGGTTGGAATGTTACACTTTTAAAAATGTAAATAGATTTCTGTTGAAATTTGACATAGATACATTTCATTCAAATCTGGAAAACAGTTGCATAATTTCTGCTTGCACTGCCCTAAAATGTAAAAAAAGATCCCATTTTGAATTCACTGTTTCTGTAATGTCACAAAAATGTCAACATATTTACACTGTCACGGTCGGGGGGTAGGATAAACACCCACGACCCTGAACTGCCTTGTGGCACGAAATAAGTAGGTATGGGCGGAAGTTCCATTTCCATGGCTTTTATTCGAAAACTGGGGATACATACAAACGTAAAATAAGGACAATGACCAGATAATGAACAGAAGCACAAGCAGGACTTAAATACACAGACAGGACTAGGGAAAACGAGATACACCTGAGGAAGACTAACAGG
>JBBPDH010000124.1:17584129-17604050 GCA_037974565.1 Clupeocharax schoutedeni
CCTTATCCACCTCATTTCTAAACCCCTAATTCAATTATGGGCAAATGCTTAATATGTAATGCCTAAGGACACAATAAGCATGTAAGAATAAATAAAATAAAAAATACTCTCTATTGTGGGGTTGCTTGTATACTTGTGTGTCGATGTGTGTAATCAATCTGTCATTTTCTTTCAGTTATATTAGGGTTCATTTCTGCAAGCGTCTTTTGCCTCCAAGTTAGCAGAGTGTTGGCTCAGTAGAAAACAGGCATTTAACATCAATTTTGGTCAAAATGCAGACACCTGGAGCTCTTAACAGACATGTAAACTGCTTATTCATGTCAAAGCTTTTTATTGGACTCTATATAAATAATCTTTGAAGAACTTTGTTTGTGGTTCTGTGACTAGTTCCATGATATTTCTTTATAATATTTTTAATATTTATGATCCCACCCTCTTTCGCCCTCTGAAACTACGCTTACTTCAGAGGCTTGTGTTCATAACTCTGTTCTTTCGTACATTCAGCTTCCTTCAGTGTAGTGACAGCTGGAACAATAACTCACAGAGTGAGCTCACTTTCCCCGGCTTGGCTAAAAACAGTAACGACTAACACCTCCGGTCTCAACTGAAATTCAGTCATAATCTCGGAGTACGGTGCTGTGTGAAAATTCAGTGATTGCTATATTTATACAGTAACAGACTGTAGCCCATCTGTTGTCATGCACAATTTGTCAGAAATTCTCTACGTCATTCACCACTGGACCACTGGCTGATCAGAAATCACCACAGCCATAATCAGAATACAGAATTTCAGTTATTGCCAAGTAGTGCTCCATTCAAAAATAACACAAATATAATGATGTAATAAAAGTGAAAAATGGTTCAAAACATACACAATACACTTTTAATAAATGTAAATAGTATCTAAGAGGCAGGAAATACCCTCTATGTATTGAAGTATAAAATATATGACGTGCAAAGTAAAGTAGTAAACAGATGTACAGAATTGATGGGAGGGGTGCAGAGGCAGAGACTCAGTGGGGGTCTGGGGGCTTGCTGATCTGTTCAACTGCTGAAGGGAAAAAGTTGTTTTTGTAACATGTGGCTCTGGTTTTGACAGCCCTCACTATCTTGCATTATTACTTGCATGCTAAATAACTGATTTAGTGCAGAGGTCTTGCAGAAATCAACTGCATTCCTTAAATGAAAAGTAGGCATTCTTGTAGAAACAGGCCAAGCTTCTAGTCAAATGCTGGATTCTGCAGTAATGAACTGTATTTGGGATGCATATTGGGAAAGTGATTAGTACTTCAGTAGTCTGTCTCTGCATTTTACAATAGTTCATCTGCCATTCATTTCATGAGAGTATTTTATTTTATATTATTTCACCCAAAAATGAATGGATTTAATAGTTTTGCATACGTTTATTTCTGTCCCAATTGTACTTTGCTTCAGTGACCTAATACACCCAAAATAAATGACATTACTGTCAGCTTTGCACTCAACACTAGTTTAAGTGCATATAACTGTTGCACTATGATGGTCATGGTTGGTTTTGAGGATGATTGTTTTCCATGTATCCGTATGCATGTGTGGTCAAGAAATCTAGCTAAATGGATCTATCATGCTTGCCTTTATCTTTACATATTGAACTAGATATGTCAGCTGTGGGTTAACAGAGAAAGAGAGTCGAAAGACACTTGTATCTTCCAAAATCTCTCGGTTTATTGTCAACTTTGTACACACCCTGCAGCAGCAAACCTCGCTCATGTCTAGCTTCTTCACCAGCTGCACCCCAACAGGACCGCTAAGGTCCTCCCCACACACTTTTCCCGCCCAACGGCCACATTTCAAAACCCCAAAGGCTCACGGGAGCCAGTCCAAACGGCCAGCTCGTCACAATACTGTATATTTATGGTACAGTAGGAGATCAGTGAGTGAACAGTGAATACCCAGAGAGGTACAGTAGCATGGCAGTATTAGAAACAGATATTTTTTAGATCACTGTCTGTGCCAGGTTGAGGGTACTAAACCACTCAAAAATGTACAGCAGAGAGTGGTCTGAAAAATGACCTAACACAGCCAGTCAGCCAAGCAACTTTGGGGAGATGGAACTAAATGGTGGCCACAAATCCATGTTAACCTCATCCCACTTCCTGACCAGTCATCTAAACCACACATTCCACCACCACTCTCTTAGGAATCTTTACACTTTGCTCTTCCACTCTGTCTATAACAGCCTTGACTGCCTATTAAACAACTTTTCGCTGAAGCCGACCGTGTGATCATTTTCCCCCCTACACCGCCCAGGGTTAAGCAGAGGCACCGATGCCGCACTCAACAGACAGAACCAAACACTCCCCACATGAAGCCTGCATGAATTATTCACGGTGCCGCCGCTTGTTGTTGTGACGGGTCATTTCCGCCCGCCGTTACGGCTCTCATATCTTCAGAGACGCTGAGCTCTGTGTACTGCACACCACGGCATTCCCCCTCGGTTTGACACCGAGCCCTTACATATGCACACGTACATTAGATTTATTCAAATCAGCAGCTGCGCAGGAGTTTTAAAACAGAGCAGCACTTTTGGAATGGGCAGAATAAGAACAGAGATGTCCAGCACCGATCCAGCACGTGCCTTTCCCTCTCAGACTAGAGCGAACTCTAATGAATGTATCTGGGAGCAATCCACAGGCACTATTCCAGCCCCGCTGCATGCCCAGGAGAGCCCTCTCAAATTGGGTTACGGCCTGTCATGCTAGAGCCCAAGGCTCTGCTGTAAGCCTGTCATTGAGGAAGTGCACAATGTCCATGCTGCATTTTTAAACCTCACTTTTATCAGACAGATAGAACCTGATATATATGATTCACTTTAAATATTTCAGTATTTCTATATAAACCCTAGGTCTTCTATGATACTCTCATACTCTCGCATAAATTTCAGCTGTCATTCTTTTTGGGACACCTTCCCATGGTTCTTCCACAGGGATATCATACTTCTTGCAAGATCCAGAATTCAGCCTAAGAGGGTTGTTAATTCTGCTTCTGCCAAATTACAGTCCATTAAGGCACCTCAGAGCTCCAGTTTGGGTGGTTTAGTGCAGATTTCTGTGTTTCCTTTTTTCAATAACAGCATCTCAAGCAGCTACACATCCTTTCAGACCTGAGGTCTTGACTTTTCAGATCTGAAATGACAGAGGAGTTTATTTGTCTACACTCTCTCAAAGATGAAAGGTGTGTATCTGAGAGGTGTTGTTTCAGAGGTTTACTGGGTCATGAATGGCTGTTTCATGTTTCATCTCTGTGCACTACAGTTGTGGAAACTTTTTGTTTGTTTTTATCTTTAGTTGAGGAGGCACAAAGGTTGTCAAATTCAAAACAGATACTGAACGCTGTTGTAATATTATGGAAATTGTTTCCTATGTTTTTCAGACACTGAGTAATTTGTGCTTTACTGCCATTTCAGTTGGAAATTAAATAAAAGCTGAGCGTGATTTCTGCACACTGTATCTGGTGCCATGCACAATCCTCCAGGCCCTCATCAGTGAACAGTTTGTGGCTATAGACTCTTGGCTGAGTATTTTGTGGTGTTGGATGAGTGTTTAAAGAGCGCCGTCTGATATGCTCACACCAGTGCCACCCAAAACTACTCTTGCACTAATACCAAATAATACAGATGACTGATACTATGGTCATAAACCGACCTTTTATAAAGAGAGTAAAGGGTATCCACATCACAACAACCTGTGCATCCTGTGACCGAACACGTTCATAGTGGTTTACCTGTTTTACGTAGTTATTTATGCGTTTTCATCTGTAAGTCCCTTTCATCAGGTTGGGCACTTAAAAGCATTAAAAGTTTCATTTTTTTTGTCTGTTTGTTTGGTTTTTGAGTGCCACGCTATACTGTGGAGGTAAGGATGGTCCCAGATGTCTGTCTAAGTAGTGGGAACATAATGACCGTGACTACAACAACTGTAGCCCAGTCCAACACCTTCAGTGATCTTGTGAAGGGACCATAAACCTGAGGCTTTGGGATGGAGAAAGTCCAACATAAGCCTCCCTGATGCCTAAACATAGAGATGAAAAAGTATCTTAAGCCTGAGCGTGGAAATGGTACTGAAGTCTTCTCGTCTGAGTGGGCTTTCTATGAGCCTCTCGGCTCGTTCTGGTCTCTGCCAGCTGTGGTGTTAGTCCAGAGATCCCTGAAAGCTGTGTGCTCTCCGCAGAGGACCCTCAGTCCAGTCCGGGCAACGTGATGAATGAGCCGTGTGGCATGTTCGCTCTGAGCGGCATTGTCAGGTATGAAAAATGATGTTATTACAATCAAACAGCAACCATGAAACCTGTCACAGGGGCTTGAATAATATTGCCAATGCTCTCAACAGTCGCAGAACCTCCTACTACTCGGGCTGAAATGTGGAAGACAAAATAAAAAGAATAAACAGAATATCACTGTGTGAAATTTGTCCGATAAAATTATGTTTAATTCAACACATATATTTGTTGTTCTGTATATTTATTAGGGTTTGTTGTATCTAGCCCAGGGTCAATCCAAAACGCCACTGAATCATTCATTTCACTTAGTCCTCAGTGAATTATGGTCCAATATTAAATTAAAGTATAAGAGTAGAAACACATACACTTGTATCTACAACTGTAGATATTTATTCAGCTCTGCTTACCATATAGATGTAGTTTGTAGTTTAAAGTTAATGAACAGGACGTCTGTTTTTCACTTGTCATCCTTTCTTCTCCATCATTTTTCAAGATCCCCATAGTATCACCACTGAGCAGGTGTTATTTGGGGGAGTAGACCATTCCCAACATTGCAGTGTCACTCCCTGCGTCCGAAATCGCATACTAGCCTACTATATAGTATGCGAAAAGCAGTAGTAGTATGTCTGAATTCGTAGTATGGGAAAAACAGTAGGCGAGAATTTCCCGGATGACCTACTGCTACCGGCCGAATTCTGTAGTAGGCATTCGATGGGCACTGCACTATCCCACAAGGCAGCGGGAGAGGCGGAGTCATATTCGAAAAATGGCGGAAAATGGAGACGCGGCTCTTTTCAAGTGTAAGTACCTTAAAGAAAAGGTTAAATTACACATTCATTGTGGTTAAATTACACTTGTGAGTAAATGCCCTCTGTAAAGGTAAACAATAACGCGCTGCTGTGACGACACACGACACGTGACAACATCAACACAGCGGATGTAGTACGTCCGAATTCCATTCATACTGCCCTCTTTCATACTGTATAGTACATACTATTTTAACAGTAGAGCAGTACGTACTAATTCAAATGTAGTACATAGTATGTAGTATGCGATTGACACTGACATGGTTGTTGAACGTTAGCAGGTGTGTGTGGCAAGAGTTTTTATCACCTCTGAGTCCCTGCTGGGCTAAGAATAGTTACAAAAAGTTTCCTGTGTTCATAAAAAGCGGACCAACAAGCTAGAGGTGTCTAATGGAGTATGCATAAAGCACATACCCCACAATATTTTTTGTTCTCTATGAATAATTATCTAGTCCATGGTGAGTCCAGGATCAATCTACAAATCCACATTTAAAAGAATCATTTATTTTGTTTAGTCTTCAGTGAACTATCCTTCAACGTTAGATCAATAGCGGCAACACATACACTGACAACCTTTTATAGGAATGCTGAGCTTGTATCTACAGTTATTGTATCAGCTCAGCTTACCATGCAGATGGACTCTGCAGTATAGAATCTGTTAACAGTGCTTTATGCACTTCCTGTGTCCATGCCTTAGCAGTGCTGAGAATAATACTCCTAAATAATACTTCCTGAGTGCTGGTCCTATGGGGCTCCAGCCACATAACATTGACGCTTGATGTCATGACCAAATTAACATGTGTCACAAATTGCCAGGACAGCAAACATTGGAGGATCTGTCATCACAGTTACCAAGTATGTTAACATGATACTCTTATTAATTGACCTAATCTGTCATGAAACTACATAACTGATATGGTTATGAACTGTTTATGGTTATATTAATGTTATGTAGCAAAATGTGTTACCAGTGGACCTAAAATGTAATTCATAGGAGCATATGGATCACAGTCTGCTACTTTAGAGCTACAAAATGCACCCATATGTTAAGTAGACCTGATAAAATGGTCGGTGAGTTTACAGACAGGGTGGATGGTTTTAAAATGGCCAGTATGTGTGGAATTGCATTTCTAACATAGAGACAATATCCCTTATGAGGTAATATTCCTAGTCTACTGCTGCGGAAGATGTTAATGTGGCTGCAAGAGTAGTATAATGTGAGTGTAATGGAGTCAGTGTGTATCTGCGGGTAGGTGTGAGAGAGTTGCACTAGGCTGGGATGGAGCCCAAGGCTGTCTCTCCACATTCAGAGAAAACCTGCCAGATTTACTGTGCCATCACACATATGGCACTAGAGCTACGCTGTACTTAAAGCCACTCACCTTCATGCTCTAACTATCTCTCTCTCCCTTTCATTCTCTTGCATCTCTCTCTCTCTCCTTATCTTCCTGTCATTCTCTTTTTCTTTCTTCTCTCTCCCTCTCTCTCTTCTCTCTTCTCTGTCTCTCTCTCTCTTTCTCCTCTCCTCACTCTATCTTTCTCTTTCTCTATCTATCTCTCTTTTACACAGCCAAACTGCCATCAATATGGGATTGAAGGTTATAGATTAGTGCTGGGCAAAAAGAAAGACAGCTTCAGAAAAAGAATAAGATTAGACGGATGGATGTATAGATGGATGGATGGCTAAATGGATGGATTGATGGATAGATGGGTGGATGGATGGATGGATGAATGCATGGATGGATGGATGGATGGATGGATGGATGGATGGACGGATGGATTGGATGGATATATGGATGGATAGATAGATAGATGGATGGATGGATGGATGGATGGATGAATGGATGGATGGACGGATGGACGGATGGATGGGTGGGTGGGTGGATGGATGGATGGATAGATAGATGGATATATGGATGGATAGATAGATAGATAGATGGATGGATGGATGGATGAATGCATGGATGGATGGATGGATGGATGGATGGATGGACGGATGGATGGATGGGTGGGTGGGTGGATGGATGGATGGATGGATAGATAGATGGATATATGGATGGATAGATAGATGGATGGATGGATGGATGGATGGATGGATGGATGGATGGGTGGGTGGGTGGATGGATGGATGGATGGATGGATGGATGGATGGATGGATGGATGGATGGATGGATAGATAGATGGATATATGGATGGATAGATAGATAGACAGACAGGAGAGACAGACAGACAGAGTGACAACATGGGACTATAAGACTTTCATCTAGATGTTAAAAGATGGTAAGATGTTCCAGGAGTCAACGTTCCAGTTTCTACCACACCAAACTGACATATAGGTAGATACAGATTTAGGTTTAATAGATATAGAAAATAATGTTTAAAGTCTTTTTTTAGGTTCATTTTCAATCCATTTCTATTCACTCCAAACATTGTGTACCTGGTTGTGGCATCCATCTCCAGTTTCTCCATCTTCTTTCTCCAGTGACAGGGATCACTTAGGATCTCCTGGTGGTTGCGCTGCATGCAGCAACCTCTGTAAAATGGGTGAAATTGATTTTCTTGCCATCTCTTTGTGTTCACTATAGATTTTACAAGCGTTGCTGATGATGGGAGCGTTTAAGCGTGGCCTGCTGGCTCAGGGGGATGGACCAAATCCAGCAGCATCCAGTCATCTCCAGTCGGAGAGCAAGTGGTGGAGTTAACCTGAGTGGGTCCTAGTTGAAGTGAAAAGTTGGCCCCTGTGTGCCAGGTTAAGAGACAGTGAGCTCTCCTCTATGAAGACAATTCAAACCTTTGGAAAGGAACCAGATTTACCAGTAACCATGGTGACGCCAGCACGTTCTGGCATCACTTCACCAGTATCCCAAGGCAGCGCAAAGCTGTAAACACTAGCGCACAGCGTTCCTCTGCTAATCGTATAAATAAGACAGAATGAGTGGTCATGGGTGAGTAGACCAAGGAAGTCGTTCATATGCTTCCAAAAATGTTATTCATTCCAGTGAGATGAATCATTGTCTTGTACCAATGCCTGGGTTTCTCAATATTGTGTGAAATGTCAGTGAGGCTAGGGAGCAAGTTTATCACTGACATTTTATTTCTGGATTCTAAAACAATGGTGCACTGTTGAGGGGTGGCAGGGGGCAATTCTTTTTTATTTTTAGGTGCCTTGAGATGCAATAATTTACATTTAGGAAAGCTAATTGCACTGCCCTACTCAGCCCACAAATGACCTGGTCATGCCCCGTTCACAGTCTATACTCGCAAAAATCCCATTTATCATAATGAGAAATTTTAATAGTGCCAAACGGATTGCATTGTTACAGAAAATAATTATTTCATGGGTGTGTGGAATATCACATTGCCAGAATAAAAAAAAAAGGTGTGTAACTTAGCTGGCAGCTTTACAGGTATGAAGAACAGATGAGGACTACTTAAGCACTGATGTACATCACTCTGGATAAACTTAAACGTAAATCTAAACATAAACGTATAAATTGGTGCTCTAGGCTGAATGGGATCTTAATCAATGCTCTTGGTGTCACCATTTGTTATGAAAGTATATATTTGCCTGTATAGTCAGTTAACTATGGTTTCTGACCATGGTTCTGAAACAGAAAGCATTTGGATCTCTCTCTCTCTCTCTCTCTCTCTCTCTCTCTCTCTCTCTCTCTGTTTGTGTGGGTAGGTGGGTCTAATTTTTGAGGCTGGCGATTCATTAAGGGTGCCCCACACACTCCGCTATGGGACAGCTGCAGCTGCGGTGGAGCTCCAGCACCTTGACCTGTGCTGTGACTCCAGACCCGTAGGGGGCTGTGAAACAACCTCCTCCTCCTGGAGGACGTGTCTACGCACAAATCACGGACATCCATGATCATGATCATGATCATGAAGGTATGTTCACACATATTCCTCACTAGTGCTTATACACATTTAACCCTTCCAGGATGTCACTAAACTCCACTGGTGTGATTAACTTTTACTAAAAAAAAGGGTTCTAGACAGAACCAGATTCTATGACTTCTTCTGACTCATTTCAAGAAATTGTCAGTCAACTGAAAGGTTCTAGAGAACCAAAAGCAATTGTCCAATTATCTCAAAAAATGGTCCCACTGGCCCGTTTATGCTTAAGTGTGTATTACCATTGTCTTCACTAAGGAACACTTGAAAAACTACATTTTAACTGAGCAGACAAGAAACCACCCTTCGACCTTTAGTTAAGCTAAACACTTGCTTTGATGCAAAAACAGCTTCACCCCAAAACAACAAACATTAAAAACATTTGGAACCTTTCACTCATAATAAAGAACATCGAAAAGTCTTTCTTTTTTTCTTTCTTTCTTTCTTCATAAGGACACGTGTTTACTTTGTACTGACACGATGTTTACTGATCTCAGTTAAAGATCTCCTCCATTTGACATATAATTAAGACTCCCATTTGAATCAACCTTTAAAATGGACAGTCGTTAACATCTGTAATACCCTAATTCTCATTTTTAATTAAATTAGTTGTCCCTTTAAAAGGACACAAATAACTTTACCATCAGAGAAACCGATTCCTTTATCTCTTTTTTTCTCATTAACGACTATTGACATTTCAATCCATTACATTTGCATTTTGTATTCACAATAAAAAGCTCAAGCATTCGTTTATTCGTTTATTAGTTTATTATTCGTTATTATAACGACGCTCACCCCACCCCGTTAGATACTGAACGTGCCCAGTGTTTTAATTTCTGTCTTTTTTTATACGAAGGTCTCTGATTCAGATCTTCATGCAGCTGAAGAGCTTTTTTCACGATTCCAGCGCGTGAGGCACTGAAAGCTGTCTCCATCTAGCGGCTCCGCATCTGCGCTCGCAACAGCCGCGAACAAGCGCAGAAGCCGACCCCCCCCCCCCCACACACACACACACACAAAAACCCAACACCAGCCCCCCAGCCCAACTTCTCCACAGCTATTCATCTGAAGTCACGCATTCCTGCGTCACCTTCCTCCCTTTCCCCTGGAAGGTTTTTTTTCAGACTTCAGATGACTGTGTAAGTGTCTTTGCGCGCGGTGCACGCCCCCTACCCACCGCCCCCCGCTGAGCATTTTTCACGTACATGAGCTTACTTTCCCGTAGCGAACGCGACCACGCCGCCGGAGTGGGTGGGTGGAAGGGAAGGGGAGTGGGACGGAGGGGGGCTTGGTTTATCCGAAGTGTTGGAGCACGTGACACTCCTCGGCCAGGAGCTCGGGCTCTCCGCCGCACGCTCACATCTCTCAGCTGGTGGCTCGGAGAGAGGAAGGCGTGTAGAACAAGTTCTGCAGCTACGTGTAGGGCTTCTTTCCCCTCGTTCCCAAGGAAAGCAAATGGAGTAAGAAAAAAAAAGCGAGGCTGGATGCCTTTTTCACACACGCTGAACACGCGCGCGAGGTCTGGGGAAGGGGACTCTCTCGCGGAATGAATGGACAGCTGTGAGGCTGCGCTGGCGGTTAAAAATCAGAGGCTGCTGCCAATCCTGCGCTATTGCTCCGTGTTCAGAAGTGCCTGACCGCGAGCCCTGCGCCACAGTCGCCTCCACAAACTCTCCGAACTTGTTGCTGCTCCTCTTCTCCCACCGGCGCGGGCGGACAGGACACCTGTTTTCTCCCTGAACCTGTTTCCACTCGCTGCTCAGTTCCAGGAGAGCGAAGGCGATCGAGCGCGCGCTCAGCGATTCATGCCGAGCGCTTTGGGCTATTTCCTTTCCGAGCACGCGCGGATTTGTGTGGAGGTAAGTAAGAAACGTGTTCAGGAAAAAGTGCAGATACGCGCAGTGTGTCCTGTGCCGTTCATGGCAGGATGAAGAAAGCGTTCGTTTTACGCACGGACCACCCTCGCAAGCGTCGGTTCCCTTCTGTCTATGATAGTGGTACCTTTTATTCCTGATCTCCACTCTTCTCTATTGTCATATTGTAACGTCCCTAAGGCACATGGCTTCCCGTAGGTCCTGCAGAGCTTGCTAGAACTTACAGAGCTTTTGGAAGTGAGTGACTAGCCTTTACTGTTTTTGGTCCTCCAGATGTGTCCGGCCTGCGTGGGAGCCCTGTGAGCCCTGAGTGAGTCTTGAGTCAGACCAGCTTGTGCCCAAGAGCTCACCATGGCGGCCGGGGTGGCAGCGTGGCTGCCCTTCGCACGCGCTGCAGCCATAGGATGGATGCCAGTGGCCAGCGCACCCATGCCCCCTCCACCCCGCGAAAAGAGGCGCACCCAGGATGGGCTGATCATCCTGAACGTGAGTGGCACCAAGTTCCAGACATGGCGAAACACACTGGAGAGGTACCCGGACACCCTGCTGGGCAGCACAGAGCGCGACTTCTTCTATCATGAGGAAACCAATGAGTACTTCTTTGACCGCGACCCGGACATCTTCCGGCACATCCTCAACTTCTACCGCACGGGAAAGTTGCACTACCCACGCCATGAGTGCATCTCAGCATACGACGAGGAGCTGGCGTTTTTTGGCATCATCCCGGAGATCATTGGTGACTGCTGCTATGAAGAGTACAAGGATCGGCGCCGGGAGAATGCAGAGCGCATCCAGGATGATGAGGACAGCGAGACCGCCAATGACGCAGCACTGCCAGACATGACCTTCCGCCAGTCCATGTGGCGGGCCTTTGAGAATCCACATACCAGCACCATGGCCCTAGTCTTCTACTACGTCACGGGCTTCTTTATCGCTGTGTCTGTAATGGCCAACGTGGTGGAGACAGTACCATGCGGCAGCAGGTTTAACAGCAAGGAGATGTCTTGTGGCGAGCGCTATGCGTTGGCCTTCTTCTGCCTGGACACGGCGTGTGTCATGATCTTCACCGTGGAGTACCTGCTGCGTCTGATCGCCGCACCCAGCCGATACAAATTTGTGAAGAGCGTGATGAGCATCATCGACGTGGTGGCCATCATGCCCTACTACATTGGACTGGTCATGACAGACAATGAAGACGTGAGTGGTGCCTTCGTCACACTCCGAGTCTTCCGTGTCTTCCGCATCTTCAAGTTCTCGCGCCACTCGGCGGGCCTGCGCATCCTGGGCTACACGCTGAAGAGCTGCGCCTCAGAGCTGGGCTTTCTACTCTTCTCCCTCACCATGGCTATCATCATCTTTGCCACCGTCATGTTCTACGCAGAAAAAGGCTCCAGTGCCAGCAAGTTCACCAGCATTCCTGCCGCCTTCTGGTACACCATCGTCACCATGACAACGCTGGGGTAAGTGACGATGGGTTCTGGGAGGGGATGCGTGTTTGAATGTATGTTCACATGGTTTTTTCCTGGTGATTTAGAAACTACAAAGCACTGAATGATTGCTGGAATCTGAATGTAAGAGCCAGCAGGTGATGACATGATCCACAGTCATCATTTGCTCACACTAGTTCAAAGTAATATCTATACTGTAGCTGGCACTGGAAGTGATGGAGAGCTAAAAATAGAACAAGGGTAGCGAGGAGATCAATGTAAGATATATCTTACACACACACACACACACACACACACACCCACACACACACACACACACATTTGTATGCCTATCTTTCTGGAGTATTTCACCAATAACTACATAGTGCATCAGAATAGAAGATAATCAATGGACACTACCATTTGTTAAGGAATGATAATTGCCAAAAGTATGCTTGTGTGCTCATGTATCTAGAACTGAAAAGGTTCTACATGATCACACATGCTGCAACTGTTATCTCTCATATGATTCACAAATGGCAACAGATGCATTTACCTCTTTAGCACATTCCTCCAGCAGGGACTTTATCCTGTGGCAGTTGTAGCAGTTGTGTAAAAGCAATCTCTATTGTCAGAGAGCCAAGAGGAAGACCGCCGGTGCAGCTATTACGAGACGGAGCGTTCAAGGCGATTACAGTAATATATCCCCTATTGATGTGTTTTCCCATTCTTTAATTGGCTCGCTCCCCAGCTCAGCGCGTGCCTCCCACCTGTGTGAAGGGGGCTCTCCGTGGTGCTGAAGCGGCTGCCCGCATGCTGCTCTGCCCCGCGGCTCTGGTCGGCTGCTCGGAGGACGGATGCTGCCAGGCCCACACAGGGGTGTGAGTCACACTCCAGGGCAATAACCAAACCGTGCGCTTCGGCACACAAGTGCCGCTTTGATCAACCCGCTTTTGAAGTGCTGCACAGTTTCTGTCATAACACAGAACTACGAATGGCAGCGCGCCCGGATTGAGCTGATAGACTACGCGGAGCAGGTCAACGGGCTGTAATTCTCATTTAAAGCCTTCGCCTTTTAAGTCCTCAGAGGGATGTTTGAGCAGATTTTATACATGGCTTTGGGGATATCCTGACTGCCTTTTTTTCTCCGCCTTCATGCCAGCCTTTCTGTCTTAACATCTGTTTAGAATTTCACGGTTCTTGGTGGTGTGTGTATTATGAGCTGTGAAATTGTGAATGTTTTTTGTTGAAAAAGTTGGTTCTCGGAGGCACTATTACTTTGACGAAGAACCATTACACTACACTCTGAATGCTGTTTCCTTAAGAGTTTAAAGGAAATGGTTTTGTATTGAGCCATTTGAATGCATAAATGGTTATTTTGCCAGGTTAGTCAATTCTGGCTAATAAAGCAAATCATGTTGTAATGGTTCTTTAAAGAATCGTTTTAAGGTTGTTTCATGTAGCAAAAGGGTTTGCTATTACTTCGGCTACAGTTAATTTAAAGAGCATCATTTTTGTAATTATAAAAAAAAATTGCTAAAAGTTGTAAAAGTTCATGCCATCCACAAGCAAATTTAAGGTATTTTTTTCCCGGAAGCTTAAATGCAAGTCAAGAAACTTTGAAATGTGGGATTGTTGTGGTCAGGTGGATTTGAAACCCTCTTTGCTTGTCAGATTGAATAACATCAGTTAAGAAAATGCAGTTGAGGTCCAGCACTCAGCACATGCTAATTGTGGGAACCTGCGTGTGCTTCAATGTTTTTTTAATCTGGGAAGAGGAACTGACTCACATCGGCTGGCTAGTAATGAACTATGTCTTCCAAACAGTTCCACAGCTGCAAGCCCTCAGTGCTGCAACCCCCTTCTTTCATCTCTTCTCCACTCAGTCTAGGAACCATGTGCCATCCCTGTTTTTCAACATCCTATTTTTTGCAGTGAAGGCAGGAGGATCCCTCTTTAAAATGTACATACCAGGCTGTTTCCTGGATCAAATGTATGGTTCTAAGAAAATCTCAGACTCCAGAAGAGTTAAAACTCATACTTTATTCATTAAGAGGTTCCATGCATGTGCACATTTAATTTATGAACACTTTTTAAAGAGGCATCCATTGAAAGGTTCTTAAATCAGTCCTCAGAGTGCCACACATGATCCAACCCAACACATAGGGCCGGATTAAAGTGTGAGTCTGGGAGTCCTGAACTGAGAACTACTGCCCTTAAGACCCTTTAAACTGAACCTTTTGTGAATCAAAAGTGGTTCTTCTGTAGCTGTGCTCCAAAAACCCTTGACGTCTTCATTTGTAAGATTGAGGAGCACGGGCGGAGTGGCCCGTTTGAATAGAGTGGAAAATTTTGAGGCAAAACATCTGGAGGCATCACCAAATGCTTATTTTTAAACCTCACAGACATTTCGATGGTATTCCAGCAGCAATGGTATTCTAGCAGCACTGTACACTTCTTCATTTCTCACCACTTGAATCTGTATTCAGATTGATGGTCATAGGCTGCTTAGAAGGGAATGTGATCCTGAGCTGTTGAAAGGCGTAGCATTCTTAATGGTAATGCAGCAGACCCTTAACGTCCCCTTCTCAGAGTTAATCCATTACACTACAGAGTCGTGTGCGAGCTTTCAGTCTAATCCTAGCTCTCCTTTACAGTGACATGTAGAACCCCAGCAAGTGGCCAGAGCTGCAGTTACTAAGCACTTTTGCCCTCCCCTGGATTCGAGAGACCTCTCTAAATCTCCATATCACTTTTTAATGTCGTGTTTAGTCAGCCTTGTGGGTAGGGTGACAGGGATGGATGTGTGGTTGGGGAGGGAGGGGCCTGAGTAGGTGGTTTGAGAAGATGAAACTATGACTCAGCCTTCCAGTCTGGACGACGTATAATGGTCCCCAGTGCTTCCATTAAGTAGAGCGGCTCAGAAGTTAGGCAACATGACATTTGGTTTGAGATTAAGCTCAGAGAGGATCTAATTACTCGGTTATAATTATGTTATTAAGCCATTTGGCGTGCCTTGGTATGTACTGCAATAGCTGAGGAACAGTTTAGCTATAACCATAATCTGCCACCTGCTAAAGCTAATAAACTGTTTAGGAAAGTATCGCCAATCAGAAATTTCACTCTTAAAAGGGGTCTTTGCATGATGCTATTTTTGGTTACATTGCGAAACCATTTTTGTAACTGAGACTTGAGTTCCTTAAAGCACATTTCAATAGATAGTTGTGTATTAATGTTAATAACCTTTGTAAACTTTAAAGAACCTACACGTAATGTAAAAGTGTTGCAGGATACAGTGTGTGTAGGGTGTCTATAGGGTTTTTGGGACTTGGATTGAGAGCTGTTGCACAGACTTGATGGGAGAGATACACCACAGCAGTGTTTATTGTCCTGCATACCACTTTAATAAGACTGGCTCTACCTGTGTGTGTTGGTCCGCTTAGTCATTTCCCCATCTAGATAAAGTGAAGCCTTTATCTGTGCCTGTCCAGCATCCTGTAGCTCGGGCCACAGCTTGTGTGAGATAGCCACCACAATGCTTTGAATCTGACCATTGTTGCTACAAGATAGGACAGGACAGCAGCAAACTATGACCATGGCCATTCTTTTAAGCTGTTTAGGACTATCCTCTTCTTTTCTTATTCTGTATAGAGTATATTTCACTCCACAGGTTACAGACAAGCAGCTGCTTTTAGTTACACACGTGTTATACAAAGTTGCAAACAACATACATTACAAGCAAACAGCTATGAATGTAAATATATACAAGTTTCTTTTATAAGATGGTAAGAATATGTATCAGTGCATGCCTGACATCCTATTATAGTCCAATTCTAGGCTGTCCTTCAGCCTTAAATCCACTAGTTAACTTTATCATCCCACAATTACTCACCTGTTAATTATCTAGTACCTGTCTTGTGATCTGCATTATAATTACAATTATATTGTGTGGATTTTTGTAGATTTTTGTAGAAATTTGTCATTTTCTGGCTAATAAAGGTCCCCAGATGGTGAACACACTGTACATGTATTTGTATTTCAGTGTGCAAAAGGCTTGTAGTGTGTGTAGATTATAATGATCTTAATTCAGTTTGAAAGAAGTTTCTTGTATGAAGAGGTTTAAGAACAGTTATTTGCTACAAATATACCTTATCTGGTCATGTGTATTTCAGATGAAAATTATATAAAAAGTAAAAAGTAAAAGTAAGAATATGACACTTTTTATGAAGCCATTCATTGCAAGTGTATTCAGGCCAGATTCCAGGCCTTGCAGCAGTCCCAATTCTGCTCTACTCAATCGGGAACCCTTTAAGGTCAGGGCGAATAACTTGGAACTGTGGCCTGCATGTCCCATGCTGAGCCCAAAGCTTCCTAATGGACTCATTTCTGCACTCGGCCAACTCAGCCCAGCTCAATTAAATCAGCAGTATTTTAATTGGCTTATTCACTGTCAAATGGCATCTATTAAGTGAGCAGCTGTTAGAGTGAAAGACGTGCAGATGAGAGAGAGAAAAGGACAGAGTGGAAGAGAGAATGAGAGGGAGAGGGAGAGGGAAAAGGTGAAAGTGAAGCATGCATTAAGTGTAAGTGTTATGTGTTATAAATTAAAAGCCACTTGATTTTGTCCTGTACCCGTCAGTTCCCGAGGAGACATGCCATTCTGTCTCCCTCCTTCCTTCTCCCTCCTCACTCTCATTATTGGACTCTCCTCCTAGTCTTTTACTGTCTCTCTCCTGCAGGGTTCATAAAGCGAAATAATGAAGGTAGATTATAGCAGGACCTATAAAAGGCACAATGGAGTAAAGTGGAGGGTTCATCCAACTCTTATTAACTATCTTCTGCTGGGTCAGCTTAGGCTGAGTACGTCTCGGGCCAACTTTTTATCACAATCTGGCTTGGAGTAACAGGGGATTGTTTCTGGGGATTAGAAATGGATTTATTGCACCGAAACAGTACATTTTGGCCCTGCTGCTTGTCCTCGACGCGGGAGAACAGGGGATTTTGGCAGGGCATGCCTGTCCAGTTCAAAGACAGGTGAGCGGGTCCCAAGAGGTAAAGGGCTGGGTTTAGGACATAGGCAGAGACCTGGATGGGGTTCGTTGGAGTGTCTGCCAAGCCACTTTGGTGTGGAGTTACCCTCATTATTGCGACTCTGATCAGAAGATGCATGCAGGCACGAGTGCTTCCTAGAAACGCAATAATGCCACCTGTATTATTGATGACCTCTTCTTCAGTGCCCTACACACACACACACACACACACACACACACACACACCAAAACAAGCATTGGCTGAATGCTCCTTTCTTTAGAAAACCCACACAATAAGGGACTTAAACAGACCTAATTACCCTTTTGTAGACTTTCAATACTGGTTTAACCTCTCAAAGAGGGATTCCACCCATTTTTCAGACTGCCTGAATTATTAAACGATAAGGATGTAAACAATGTCATACAGAGAGGCGAAACCATTCTAGAGAATCATACCCAGTCAGAATTATTCACAGTGGTAGTGAAAGGAACCAAGTGTACAAAGAGACATCAGTGCTACCCACTCCCCAGCTCAGCATTCAACACAATGTTTGTTGATCACCAATCATCAATTAAACAAATGCATCTAAGTGTAATTACTGTAAAAACCTGAAGCTGATGAAAACATTATTACATGAACTACGTCCCAGTGATCCAACTGTAACTGAATACATCAACAATAGTAACACTGCTGTTACTATTGATGATAGTAACACTGCATGCATCACTGCATAAGAGACATTAGAGAAACTTAACATTAAACACTTTTTTATAATTAGGTCACCATTAACTGATATATAAAGTAGGGGTGCACCGAATGATCGGCCAGTGATCGGAAACGGCCGATTTTTCACCTGATTGGCCTGATTGGTGATCGGCCGACCACTCACACGTATTGCCGATTTTATTTATTTGTTTATGTATTACATTTTATTTATTCAAAGTTGTAAAGAAAATTTGTTATGAAAAAAAATCTTTATATTAATAAAAATAGGATTTTGTTTGTATTTGATGTAGAGCTGCCACTAACATATGTCACTATTATAAAAGTAAATAGGGAAAGTAACTTCCACGTTACATTTAAAACGTTGAAACACATTTTTTGTGTCGTCGTCGACTACATGCAGCAGCTCTAATTTTCTGTCATCAGGGGGAAAAATCGGTATCAGCTGATCACACTTACAAAAAAATCGGTAATCAGAATCGGCCAAGAAAATTGCAATCGGTGCATCCCTAATATGAAGACATACTGACATATAAAGACACTCTGTCACACATGAACAGCACAATATTCTTCCTCTCTATTTAACCCATTCACCAAGCGAAGCAGCGGGCAGCCAGGAACCCAGAGGCCAGGGAGCAGAGCGTGGGGACGGTACCTTGATTGCAGGGCGAATGCCCTAAACACTAGGCTACCAGCTGCCCCATTTAATTATACAGTATGTGTTTGAATTAAATTTCAAATCGAAATGCTTTTGTATCTGCTTCTGCAGAAACAAGGCCACAGACCCAACAGTAACATTCAGCAGATACTCATCTTAAATGATCTCTGCCTCCCTAAAGCAATTTGATGGAAAGCTCAAAATCCACACTTTTGATTAAAGAAGCTCAGTGAGTGAGAATGAGCCACACTTTTGTGACCGCCAGCAGTCATCACAACTCAAGCGTGATTCTGCGTGCGTTTTCTGAGCGGCATCTGATTTCGTGCTGGGCTTTGATATCAGGTTCTAAAAGTGAGTGGGAAAGAAATAAATTGCGCAAGTCTCATGAATGCGGCATGTCTGTCGTCCCACATGGAAGTAGATGAGTCCAGGGTTACATCTGAATGGCGGACGCATTAGCTCAGCCGCGATGACACAAAGGGCACATAATGAAGTAATTAAAGTCTCTTTGTCATGTGGAATAACCCCTGTGGCGCTCCTGTGTAACTGCAGGAGTCCGTATCACTCCCTCACCATCATTCCACACTGAGAGGCTAATTGGACTCTTTCTCACTTTATCTCTCGCTACCTTATCACTTAAAGTGACTTAAGTAAGTCTAAAGTAGAGAACACACAATCACAGGCTCAAATGAACTCCACAGTCACTTGATTTAGTGAACAGAATGAAAAGGGAAGTTTGCTGTATTTTATTTGTCTCTGAAGGCCAAGGTCAGAATTCCTATGAGCACTGTTCAAAATCTCTTACATTTATACAGGCTGTATCATACAGCCACAAAACCTTTAAGTGCCTTTCAGAATTTATGCTAGTCTAAAAGGCAGTCTGGGATTAAAGGACAGGTAAATAAAACATATTTCAGTCCGCATCCTTTAGAGGACTGTGATCGTCCATTTGCTTCCCGACAGGCAGCAAATGGACGATCAGCATAACACATAGGCCTTGTTCACACGGACGTCTGAACTAGGCGTTTTTCTGGCTTTGGTGACGGCAGGTGAGCGCCTATTGAACGCCGTCCGTTTTTCTGCTCATTGAAGCAAATCAGAGCGTCCACACGGGCGTTCAGCACCGGCGCTTGGCCAGCTGCACGTTCGGATGGCATAAAATAAACGCTGTATGCAACGTTTTCTCGGCGTCAGTTGACGTTCTGGAGGACCGAATATGTCTCATGATTCTGTACGGCAACTGCAAAA
>JBBPDH010000124.1:17756079-17775597 GCA_037974565.1 Clupeocharax schoutedeni
GAGAGAGAGAGAGAGCGAGCGAGAGAGAATGATTTAATGAACCATATACTGGACTTAAAATCACTGTTATATAATATTTAATATATTGTAGTTTTGTATACTATAGTATAGCGGTATAATGTTCTTTGTATTCATTCATTTTTTGTTTTTTCTGGAGACTTCGTTGTTTCTTTTTCTATTTAAAAGTTCTTCTTCAGCTTCTAAAGAGGCAGAGACCTTCCGTTTGATCCAGAGTCAGTGGGGTGTTTAAGGACAGAAGAGAAGTCAGTACCTGTCCTTCATCTCTCCAGCTCTCTGTGACTGAGGGATGTCCTGCACTTATCAAAGTGAAAGATGACCCTGGAAGGAGTGTGTTAGTGCTGGAGCCTGTTGCAGAGATACAGAGGGTATAATGCGACCAGGGGGTGTCCAAGAACACAGAGTGTGTCTGAGAAGGTGCAGGTGGGATTTAGATATGTGCCTGTGGGAGCTGACTGTTGTCACTGATAGGGGCACAATCAGGAGCCCTTCTGGTGGGCAAAGCCAGGCCTTTTCTGGCCGTGGGGTCAATGAGGGTCAGCCCATAGCAACCAAGGAGTGATGCGTGGGGGTAATAAGATAGAACCAAACAAACAGCACACTTTGTTTGGTCCAGCTGTAAAAGCTGGAGGACCTCTCTGGGCTGTTTTTGGACTGTCCAACCCTGAAAGGTCTCAGAATGAAGAAACTTTTCTGCTTATACACTTTACACACAATGCTGCGTAGTCACTTGGAGTCACTTGTTGTCACTAACTTTTGTTAGTTATTACCCATATTAATAATATGTATAATTCTTATTGTTATACTATTTAGTTATGACTTATACTGTTGATTTAAATATTATAAACCAGCCATTAAACTGATGCATGTTGCTCTGGATGGCAGCGTCTGCTAAAGGTGAACCGGTAATGACTTGTTTGTATTTTTTTAAATATTGAATGAACAACATGTTATTCAGTGATTAAATAATATACAGTCTGTCTTGTTGATTAGCTTATTTACATACATTTGTATGCTGTGTTTTTCTGTTTTGAACTTGTATCTGTTTTTTAATGATTGGAAGCTGTGCCTTTTGAAATGTGATACTGAGGTTCTGAATGTCAAAGTGTCACATTAAAATTAAAAATCAAGAAGTTCAGCTCACTTTCACAGTTTTTGACTTTTTCAGCTAAGATGAGCTTGTGTTTGGTATCAGATGGTCTAAGCTGGTCCAGACCAGTGGTAGGCGAAGCCTGGTTTTAGAGTTCCATCTTTCTGCACGGTGTATTTCCAACTACTTGCCACACTCAACTTTCAAGTTACCTTTTACTGAAGTCTTTGTTTGGCTGGATCATACGCATTAGCGTTAGGGAAGCCAGGGCAGTGGTTGGAACTTAGTGATGACAATGCAGACACTAGGTTCAATGTCTTGAAGCAGGGACCACTGAGCTAAACTCACCTGAAAGCATGCCCTGCACTGGTCTCCCAGTTTAACCAGTGTGGGCTGGCCAAAGGGTTTTATTCAGCAGGTCATTTACCCCTTAATTTCAGAGTAGTTATCCCATCATTTAGAGCTGTCATGGAATAATTCATCTTTAGATTCTACAGTCCCAGGAGGACAAGATGATTTGTGAATATATAGTTGTATGTTGCAGTTTTACAGGGACTGTTTCAGTAAAGAGCCCTGGTTTAGAGCTACTATTACTGTTTTCCATTCCTAACTGCTGATAGGAATCTGGTTATTGGATCACACAGCTGGTGGGGTATCTTGTCTACAGTGACAGTTTCCTCATGGGACTTGTCCCACCCACTGTGAACGATTATTTGAGTACACTGTAACTTTTCTAATTATGTTGGTAGGTTTATCTGACCTGTAAGGTCTCAGTCCAGCTACTAAAGTGAGAGCTCTTTTTCTACATACAAATCTTTCTAATAATTAATGATCATTTAATGATCCCATTTTGCTGCCAATAAAATTGTAACAGTGATATAGTGATATTATAATGCTTTAAATACAAAAACCATGGCATTGCTACATTAAAACAAGCTAAGAATGTTTTACTTCCCTGAAATCATTACGCCTAAAAGGCCCTGAGAGTTCCCCACTGGTATTTACATGCCATCTGGCTGGGCAGGAACCGGTGCTCCATCTGTGCTTTTCTGTGTAGTGATTTGTAAAGCCCGTCCGATAAAGAATTTTGAAGGCCGATACCGATACAAATATTTGTTGATTTTAAAATCCGATATTCCGATATATCAGCCGATATATATATATTTATTTATTTATTTATTTTTCAGAAACGCACAACAAAACATTAACAGATTTCCCTAACATTAGGTATTGAACACACTTTACCGATGATCTCACTTTCAAATAACCGGTTCTCTCTGCCCGACTCTGGCTGGATCAGCAGGTTGCAGGATGTGTGGCGCGTTATACACGTGTGTTGCCAACAGGGATGGTGTAGAGTGCCCTCTGGTGGACAAGCTATACAACGCCAACACTCATGACATGGTTGAAGGGTGTTTCGTCCATTTTTATTTTTGAAATATTCATTTATCGGCCATTATAAATGCCATACCGATAGTTTGGAAAATGTCTAATATCAGCCGATAATATCGGCCTGCCGATATATCAGTCGGGCTCTAGTGATTTGTGTAACTGTGGGTGGGTGAGTAGAAGCTCTTCAATGTCTTCACTCTGGCCAACAATAAAAATACCTGTGACTGCCCTGAACCATTTGTGGAAAATCTATTATTTGAATCCACAGTATGTGTCTACACTTTCCTAGTCTGAAGAGTGTATTAAAGAACTCCTTGTTGAAGGTCTCTTGGGGCTGGTAACCATTGTTTAGGCTTCTGTGGTGGGAGTACACTAGGTGTGCTACTTCCTAGCTTATTGTTTGGACTGCCTTATCCTTCAAGTTATAAATAGAAAGAATGATGAACTCCCAGTATGCTCAACAAAGAAAGATGATAGGTGATAAGATTGATTGATTGATTGATTGATTGATTGAGCCGGTGCGCTCAAGATGGGCTTCCTCACACGGTTCCTACCCACTGGTCGTGTAGCTAGCCTCCCTACCGCCTTTCGGTTGGCTGGTCAATCGGTCAGGTCTTGGCGTGCTCGGGGAGTGAGGGGAGGCACAGATGCAGGTTCCTTCGATGGTATTGTATCATAAAAGACACAGATTCTACACATAACTAAACAAAGATGCATGAGGGCCTTTAAACCCAAAGCGTACATAAACCGAGGACCCTAGAGGAACAAGTGGCGTGAGGGTAATTGTGAGGGTTAACCAGCAACTTAACAAAAACCTCATGGAACTTAAGTACTAAACAGAAATGTATATAGTATGTTTTGTTTACTTTGTTCATTGTTTGGTGAAAATAAGTGAAAATGTATTCTCTTTGTGACTGTTTATCTCAAACTCACTACTAGTCAAGTCAGTTTATTGTCATTTCAGTACACAGTGAAACAAAACGTTCTTCCAGTTCCATGGAGGAACGCAGAAATAACACAAGACAAGATAAGTGCAGACAGGATAAAATACACAAAGTGTGTGCAAAGAAGGCAGGCAATGTCTGAATGAATACAGTTTTGACAGATACTGTTTTCTAGCAGCTGAGTAGAAAATGTGCAAGTGGAGGTAGAAAGTAATAAATAATAACTGCAATAGCATCAGCCTCTCAGAGGATGTGCAGTTTACAATAATTAAGTGTATTTACAGTGGCAGTTGTGCTGTAAATTGTTTAAGGTAGAATTTATCAGCAACTAATGGTGATCTGTTCTTTTTGTTTGACTTCTCCAAGGCTCATGTTTTGGGACTGATCCTGAGGATCAGAAGTCGGCTGATGCTCAAGAGAAATCATCGACTACAACGTCAGTCAGCGTAACCACAACTTCAGAAAAAACTGAACCGACTACCAAAACCGACTTGACTACAACAACTGCACCAACAGCCCCTCCTACACAACCTGATCCTCACTCACCTACCATCAATAAAGCTACAACCACTGTCCAAACTACAGCCCTCCAAAGTACAACAAAGAGCAAAGAACAAACATCATCACCAGGTAACAGCTTATGTTTTGTTGTGAAATGAGTAAATATGGATGAATCAGAACCGAACTGTTACAGAAATTCAAATATATCCATTAAAATAAGCAGTTAATGGTAGGTGTCAAATGTTCTGATAGGAAAGTCTGCCCACTCAGCGGCTCGCACTTATTTCCCTTCACACAAGACCAGGCTCCTGTCTCTTTAAACAGGAAACATACATATGAAACACCTAATAAAATGGGACAAACATGATGAAAAAAATTTGGCTCAGAAAACACGCACAAAGATGTGTTTGTTCAGAGTGCTCCAGGCTGTGGCTTTGTCAGACAAGCATAACATGTCATCTATTTACTGTTCCTGTAAACAGATCCCAACGTAACTGTCTGTGATCTGATTAAAGCTTCAGTATGATGAGTAAACCAGGTGTTTAGGATTTTACTGGTGCTCTTACTGATGCTACATAGCTGAGTACAAAAATAAAGAGGGAGAAACCAGTACTACAACTGTCTGGTCAATAATTTTGTGTTGTTGGTGATCTGTAGAGCACCACCACCAGCTATAAGAATGCATTAAGGCCAGTAGCAGCACAGTTTATCCAGGAGCTGATCCCTATTGCAGCACTGACCAGTCAGAACCTGTTACCCGTTTTACCATTTTAGAAAGGTCCTTGACTCGCCTGCCACATAAAAGCAAAACCACAAACACGGCAATAACACTGTCTGTCTGTGTTCCATCCAGTTTCTCTTTATGGGTTTCTTTATAGCCAGTGTGTATGAAAAGTGTTAAAACGGGCAATCCCATTATCAGAACCTTGATTGACAGCTGTTTATGTTAATTTTCCAACCAATTATCTTTGTCATTTATCTCCTTCAAGACACCACTGCCACCACCACTAACACTGCTGATAAACAGACTCCAACAACCACGCCACCTCCAACCCCAGCTACAACCACAGTCATTACCGAAGCCACAGTCACAACTACAAAACACACACCACCTCCAGCCTCCACCGGTGTATCTTCTACTGTGAAGACTGTGGAACATGCCAGTACACCAACAGTCAGTCAACATACAACCTTGTATGAACAGAAATCCACCCCTCAGACAAGTGGCTCAACTCTGGGCAGCCCCAGCTCTACAGTACTCCCCTCCACTGAGGCTCAGACCAGCCACATTTCATCAACAGCCACTACAACCAAAGAGCCGACAACACAAGGTAAAATATTATGATGCTGTAATGGGAAAAGCAGTATATGGACAAAAGTATTGGGACACACCTGGCTTTCAGGGTTTGAGCTAGGCCCCTTACTTTCAGTGAAGGAGAATCTTAATACTCCAGCAGACCAAGACATATTGGACACCACCGTGCTTCCAACTTTGTTGACACAGTATGGGGAAGAACCTTTTCTTTTCCAGCATGACTGTTTCTATTCCAGTGCACAAAGCGAGCTCCATAAAGACATGACTGAGTTCTACACAGAGCCCTGACCTCAATTCCATCCAGCACCTTTGGGATTTCCCACAGAAACTCCAAAATCTTCTGGAAAGTCTTCCAAGAAGAATGGAAGCTGTTGTAGCTGCAAAGGGGGACCAACTCCATATTAAAGTCTATGGATTTGAATACAATGTCATTTATAGTCCCAATACTTTTGTCCATATATTGTATATGAATAAACATACAATACAGCTCATACCCAGTTACTGTAAAATCAACATGCTCTTCATTCACAAAGGACTGATAAATCCTACCCAGGCAAAAAACGAAAACCTTTTTTTTTTTGGTTTCAGTCGGTACCTCTCCGAAACCTGCATTAACAACAGCACCTGTAGCACCAGAGACCATCAAACCATCAGACTTCAATGTAAGATTATGTGTTCCTTTTGTTCACCTGTCTTAATGCTGGTTCTGAAATGTAACGCTGACACATTCTTGTTTTCTGTAGAAAGAGATTAGCTGGGAAGATATTCAGGATTCGGCAAATTCGGTAAATATACTTCAAATTTTAAATGTACAGTCTTATGCAATAGGACCCCATAAGACAGGTGTTAATTGGGGGGTACACTCAGTGTGTGAGAGAGAGGGAGCCACACAGAATAGATCACACAGAGCAGTACTGCTGCCCATGCATAACTGGTCAACCTTGGAGATGCAAAGTTCTTATGCTGTACAGTTTCTTAGTCATCCTCAAATCCTTCACCATGTTCACCTTCTGGTCACATGATCCTATTGGCTGGATATTTCTGTTTGGTGGAGGATTCACCAGTCCAGCAGGAGAATGATGAACACAATTCTCAGAACGAAGTGAGAAAGTAGTAGGAATATAGTTGTCAGTAGTGGGAATACATATTGTTAGAAGTGGCAGTGATATTGTGTTAAAATATTAAGACGTAAGTTCCAGTAGAAATGGTCCTAAATGACTGAAAAACATCCTGTAACTTTAAAATACATTGCAAGGTAACGTTACATTAAGCAATGTTATGTAATGCAATTTGAGTTAAAGTCCTTTTTAAGTGCTTCATTGTATTTATGCTGTAGTTGCCTTTGCTTTTCACAGGCGAACACTTATGTCCAAATCTGTCGGGATATTTTGCAAAAACTCAAGACAGCTGGGAACTGCTCTCTAGCTGGAGTTACGGCTAAAGGTGACACATTCACCTCTGTCTCTCTGACAGGTGAGGCCGTGGCAGCATTTCCGTAATTTGCACAAAGCCCAGCTGCCTTATAAAATCTAAAATGCTGACTAATCACTCTTTCTTCTTGGCAGTTGACCCATCAGTGGCACAAGAAATCTACAATGAGCTCAACGAAGTAAGGCACATTCCTGTACACGACTGATAACATCTGTAAATGGAATGATAAGACTCATCTGAATGGGTTTCTTTCTCTCTGTAGAAAGAAAATCTCACGCCGCTGCCCAAGACACTGACTGCCATCTTGTCTTCGTGTGGCGCCCTGGTGCTCATCCTTGTTTGCTTTGCTCTGTACTGCATGTACCACCACAGGTCCTACAGGAAGAACCAGGTAAAACAAACTCTTGGTTCTGCACAGAAAAGGCCACATTCAAACCCGTTTCACATAATACATAATAGCAGCTGGTGGTTTGGGAGTTGCCCTTGCGACCAGGTCATAGGTTTGAATCCCAGGATTGCTAGTGGCACCACTGAGGTTCCCTTGAGCAAGATACTGTCCCCACACGCTGCTCCCAGTGTGCTGTGTTCCTGGCTGCCCGCTGCTTGGTGACTGGATTAAATGCAGTGGAGTGACAAATCATTACACTAATTATTACACACAAACCAAATTGATTTAATGAGAAATATCTGCATATAGCATACTGCAACTTGCCTGACCTGCTCCAGGCATGAACAATAGTTCATTATGTTTTTAAATTTCCAGTCACCACAGAAGCAGTTAATCACACAAGACATGCCCAGATGTTACTTCTTCAGTTTAGAACTGGAACTATGAGGCTAATGCAGCCAAACACTCCTCAATAGTCTCCCAAATTGCTCAAAGCTCGTCATTAAAGTGGCTCCACCTTGTGGATGTGCATGAGACACAACTCAGGAGAGCTGATACAGATTCGGTCCTCTCGTGTCTGAAATGACTTTGCACTGCAAGTTTTCATTTTTATCGCTGACAGCAAGTCTTGATCCTAAACTAGTGGCCCCCAACCGCCAGGAGTCGGACCGGTACCACATGACCCACGGCCTGCTGTCCTAAACCATACGAGTCTGTCCCATCTCAATGAAGAGCTGAATGTGGGTCAAATGATTCTTTGACTAATGCCATACTTTTAAATAACCTTCATGTAACAAAGGCTCCTTACCCCAAGATCTTTAAAGCTTCTTCACTCATCTCTCATATACAGAAAGTTCTATACAAAATGTAAAAGGTTTTAAAAGGAATACTGGGCAAAGACCCTTTTCTAGGACGTTAATCCTAAGAGCATGTATTGCATGGTAAGGATGCCACATTGTCCGTTTCCCTGCAGCAACACCTGACTGAGGAGCTCCAGACGGTGGAGAATGGTTATCATGACAACCCCACGTTGGAGGTGATGGAGGTGCAGCCAGAGATGCAGGAGAAGAAGCTGACGCTGAATGGAGAGTTTAACGACAGCTGGATCGTGCCCATCGACAACCTGGCTAAAGAGGAGATACCTGATGAGGAGGACACTCACCTGTAGGGGGCACCAGCCCCCTTAACGATGGTCACCCGGAATAAACCACGACTAGTCAGGGATGACACAAACTGCTGTAAAGACTTTCTACACAAGGGCCAAATTGTAACTGGACACATCTACTAAACCACAGTTAATGCCAAAAAGGCACAAGCATTAAAGGGAACTAAAGGGAACATTATGGTGAATACCTGCCATAATGCTACAAATGTATAGCTACACCAGCTCCTTGGGATGAACAAGCATTGGTGCACATGAAAATAATGGTAATCTTGTGCCTTGGTAATGTGAGAGCCTTCGGTCACACTGTTTTAAAGCTGTGGTGTGGAGGCACAGGTTAGTTAGGGTTAGAATTACAGTAGATTTCACATAGAAATAGGTGTTTCTCACCCTTCACTCCTCAGAGAAACATAGATGGTCCATATTCCAACATAACTCACAAAAGAGTCTGGAGAACCATATAAACTGGTTTTAGAACCTCACATATCACGATTAATACAGTCCTAAACTCTCTTACCTGGCAGCAGTTTTCAGTTCACCGGTTTTAAAAAGAAGCAACAGGTTCATTCTACTGCTGGAACTCCAAACACCGTAGACTAAAGTCTAACAAATCGATAATAAAGAAGCAGGACAGTCAAACATATATGAAGTCCTTTCTCATCGAAGCTGACTGAGGGAGCCTGCTCCTTTTTCTAACCTTTGACGAAAATGTCGGATCCTTTACAGGGTTCTGACAAGGAATGGATTTTTGTACATAAACTTTTTTTGTCTTTAAACTTTTCTTCCCATCTTTAGTATTTGTCACTCAAATAAAATTGCCATTCACAGCTAGTTTCGTGCTTACTGAAAGGACGCCATTAAATTAGCATACAGGTAGTTGGTCGCCAAGTTTATTCAGTTTCGGTTGAACACTATTCGTCGATGTTAGGTTTTGTTTTGCCGACTTTCTTTTGCATAAATATTTAAATTATTATGTATAACTGTCCATTGTGGTTTAGCTACGAAAGCACTATTTCGGTTCTCAGATACTGCAGGAAAATGTCCATAGGTATCTCGCGCACGTTCTTCATTATAGGTGTTTGAATTCCACTGCTAAAATGTATTTTGTATGTATTTTATAATCCGTGTTAAAAAACAAAAAAAGAAAAAAAGAGTTTGCTGGAGAAGGCGAACAACAGGGGTCTGATACACTGGAAGCCACCACTGTTTCCTTGGGAAAAGAAATGTAATCAATGTAATCAAACATTTTAAAATAAAGTGTTGTTTCACAAGTGCCTGCTGTGTTTGAAACAGGAAGAAAAGGGGGGGGGGTATTAAGCAAGACATTGGATTTTACTTAGAAAACTTGAACAAAATACAATCTTTATTCATTTATGTACATTACATACAATGCTGTTTTTTCAGTATGTTCTACACATTCATGTCAGCCACAGTGTAGTGTTCACATAGCCCACAAGCCTCACTCACGAGAAAAGGGAGGGGGGAGGGGTCCGGAGAGAAATTAAAAAGGGAAGGCTTTGTTTTAATGTCAGATACAGACAACCCACATCAAAAGAAGCGATTTGGCATCACAAACGATGATCCCTTGTGTTTTCCTCCTCCGCAGTCGTCTATACTCTCATACACCTTCCTGGCACAAAACGTCTACACCACTGCAGCAGCACTCATGGCCCTACCTCAAATCAAGCCCCATAAAGAACTATATATAGTGTCATAATGCATTAAACAGGGGAAAAAAAATAGAAAAACAGCTCCAGGTTGAGATAGTGGCACACACTGAGAAAAGCAAACATTTACGAATGGGTAAGGATTAAGCATGGTGGTCCAGGTGCATGCTGTATTGTACTGAGGTCCCTAAACTGAGCAACACTGCTGGCAATAAGAATCTTTATTCCTGGAAGAGTAAGGGTTAATCAATAATTGCACATAGTCACATGAAACTATAATTAGACAAGTCATTTCGCTCACACCGTGGCCAAAGGAGAGCTGGACAGCCTTCAGATGCAGTCGTTTGCTTTAAACATAAGGACTAAGCGTAACACTATCGATCAATTCAACACATCCCAGCATGTGGGAAAATCAGGCCAATAGGAATACTTCAGTAGATCTTATATACAAACGTTTTATACAAGTCTATATTTACACACTACATCATGTGGAAGACTACCTCTAAATCACTCTGTCCTGTCCAGTAGTGCTGCCATGAGTGTCCTAAAGCATCACTGGACCAGTGCGCATGTGCTCACACACAAACAAAGCCATATACAGGAACAATGGAAACAGTAATGCAGAAGTACCTAGGTTCTCCACACTTTCTCACTACTCATAACGGAAGAGGGGGTTCTAGTGGTCCCCAGTAAGGCTTGTTGGGAGTTGGCGCCAGTTCACACTGTAAAAGTCACACATCTGTACTCATAAGTTACTCAGCAGGAGTGCTGATTTCATTTACTTCTCAATTCTGCAAGCCTGCTTGGGTGAAAAAAAAAAAAAGCCAAAAGGACAACTTCACTGACAAAATATCTGCATGACTGTCGAGACGTTAATCATAGGGTGGTTTGATGGTAAATGCTCCATTCTACAGAAAATGACCAAGTCAGACCTGTTTACTGTGGTGTCGAATGGAACCGGACAGCTGGCAGAGTTACATGCCTCACAGAAAGTTATTGGAACAAATGGTAATGAATATGATGCTTGATGTCCGAGACATTGTTTTACGATAGTTTTAGAAGAATTGGCCTTAAATACATTCATAATGGAGAGGTATATACAGAGGCCCTCTGGCTGTTTGGTCTGCATTGCTGATAACGCAACCACTCGTCTCCACCACTGTAAAGAATTAAGCATTTCTTATCAAACCACTCAAAATGACTAAGCAAACCTTAATTACAACTGACTTATGTTGACCCCCCCCCCCCCCAATTCCCCTTCCTTCGCTTTTAGACAGTCAATATATGCCAAGCGCTGCTATGGCACAATCTGAAAAAGAAATAACTGCATCAGTCATTTAGCACCACTAGATGAAATCACACCAAATATCTACTGACTTTTATCTTAAGTGTATAATAGCAATAGATTTACTTGTCCAAAAAAAGGGAAAAGAGAAATACATTCACAAACCTGTCATCCCATCTGCTTAGAAAGTCCGAGTGCAATCCGGAATTGCACTCGTAACAGCAGTCTCAGCAAAACATCAAATGCTACAATATACAGCACATACACAAAGTAAAACAACTTTAGTGGCTTTAAGTTCAGTACACAGTAATTGTGTGAGCAGGTGTGGTGGTCCTCCCATCAGAGAGCCAAAGTTCATTTCAAAGTAAATGCTACACAAGCCTTCCAAAAGTGAAGAGGAAAAAAATCTTTAAACTGAGCCAGAACTGAAGCCGAATCAAGTTACAACAATAGACGAAGACGTTTTGGCAGATTTTTGTTCTTTCATGCTCTCTCAACCTTCTCAAGCTGGGGGACAAGGACAAGACACAAGGAAGAAGGGAGGGGAGGGGGGGTACAAAAAGAAAGAAACACAAACACTTCAATGACTTTGTGATTTCAGATTTGGCTTAAAGTATCCTCCATGTGAGTTGTATATTAACATTTGTTCAGCAGTTGGTTAAATAAGCATCAGTTTTACTTCAGGAGCTCTTCCCCCACGTGAAGAAAACATGTTCAGTGGGCGTGGCATCTCTGAAGTGGAAGATGTAGAAAAATAACTTCTGCTTTTAGTGGGAGGAGTCTGAGAGGCATAGAGAGGTGTAGAGTGATGGATGGAGGCGGGGCTACAGCGTAATGAGGTCGACAAGGTTACCCTTTGGTGGGGTCATGTTATCAGGGAAGAAGTTGACCAGCGTGTCGAAGAGCTGTGTGCGCTGAGCATAGGTCTGATCCACATCAGAAAAACCTGAAGAGTTTGAAAGAGTAAAAGGACATTAGAGAAGTTCAAAGTAATCTACATTAATACTGTGCATGAAATTGTCAGAAAAGACTTACCTAGCGGGATAAAGTCTGAGCTAGACTTAAAGAGAGCTGAGGGCAGGAGCTGGAACTGTGAGCACAGGCATGAACATTACAAATCAGAGCCAATGTATAAAGAATGCTATTTATATCACAGTATGATAGAAAACAGGTGCATCTGATTCACCGTATCAGATTGAGTAAAACCATTTCAGAAGCAGAATGACCTCTAGTTACTTGGAGCAAAATGTTCAGTTAATACTCTTGAGTTTGTGACTACAAAAAATGAAAATAGCACAAATACTATACACAGGAGTCAAATCTGAGTAATATTTTGAATATGTGGAATGCACACAGAGCAGTGCAACAAAAGCATATTGCTATCTGAGACCTCACCTCTTTAGTCTCATCAGGGTCAGAGTGGTCCACAGTCAGAGAAAGGTCATTCTGCAGGTACTTAAGGGCTGTCAGGGGCTCTGTTTGAGCCTTTTCCTCAAACCTGCACACAGATTTTCATATATGCAGATGTTAAAACGATTAAAATTACCGACACCATACTCAAAATAAGTCTAAAATCTAAAAAGATTCCACTCCTCTGATCAAAACCTGAAATACAATATGCATTCAGTTATGAAAATGTGAAGCATGAAACGTACAGTAACTTCTGTACATGTTGAGTCCCTATTATCATTGAGAGCACTACGTCGTTTCAGCCACCAGAGGGAGCTGTGCAGTCAGAAATGGCAGTGACTCATGGAAAAATACAGCTCTAATTTAATCACCTGCTTTAGCGCAGCATCATATGGCAATTACATAACTTTGCAGAAGCACAGTAAAATAAGACAAAGCTCTTCACTTCTGCCCATGCAGACAAACCACACAGCATGAGGCCGAAGATTCTGAAGTACTGAGAGATATCCAAACCTATAAATCCTAATGCAAAAAGACTTCATGACCAGATACAGGATGTTATTTGGTTTATGTTAAATATAACACCGTGTCTCTAAACTAATACTGTGATTATGTCTTTGATACAGTGATATGGCCATAAAACATGTAACTCCTAATCAGCTGGCATTAAGGGCAAAGACAGCAAGAGGCTGCTGAACCGTACCTGTATTTGCGGATGAGGTATTTGCAGTGTCTGAGCAGATACTCTTTAGAGGGCCGACACAGCTTCAGAGACCAGAAGTCATCTAGCCGCATCTTCGGAGAGCTCGACTTGCCAGGGTTACCCCCAAACAGGTAATGTACCTGCCACAAACAAAAATGAATGAATTAAGCTACAGGTGCTGAAACCATATTCAGGGATGCAAACTCATTAGGGTGATTTTTTTTTTACATATCAGCATTAAAATGTGGATTTATGGCTAAATTTATCATTTCACCCCAGAATTGTAACCCAAAACTATACTCGTGTATTGCATCCATGATACTGTAAAGCTCAAACAAACCAGCCTAAAGGTGTACACCTTATATCCTGATAGACAGAAATGGCAGGGGTTAATTTCATCATTTATATTGTATGGCGGTTTCATTAATTCATTATATATTATATGGTAACTTCACACTTAAAAGCTGTTCATTCTTAATATAAAGACCCTTTTATTAAATGTGCTGCAGAACATTTATGCCCATCAGGGGGTCACAGATCACACTTTGGGAATCATTGTTCTAGGCAATATTAAAGTGACAATAGTGCGCAGTCTTACCTTATGCAGCTCATCATAGACTAGCTGGTGGGCAAAACGAGGGCATGGCTCTTCTTCCTGCAGCGTTTTACTGGGGTTCTCTTTTACAGCCTGGTCATTTTTATACACACACGACCTAAAGACAGACAGACACACACGGCATCAGAGCGTATGTGTGGACTTCACATTTCCCAAACCCTAACCGAAAGCTGAGATTCATATATCGTAAGCTCCAGTAGATATTAAGGAGAATTTAGGCCCTTGCTGAATTAGTAAAATAGATTTATCTGTTCAACTCTGAGACAACATTCATTTTTCACCAAACTGACAAAAGCACAGCAGCATAAGAATCAGACATACTTCCTATACTTTGTACACACTGAAGCGGAGTCTAAATACAGAGGCGAATTTGCTGTCATACAAATACAAGCTCCAGCCACATAAAACACGACAGAAGCCAGTGAAGCAGAACCAGAGAAAAGAGGAAAAGACTTAAATTTAGCCAACAGAGAACAAAGGGGGCTTCTCCCTCACGTACACACAGAAACAAGAACATCTTGTCCTCGTCTGATAGGCACAAAGATTGCAAACTTTCTGAAGGCCATTCATTTTCAAGTGTGCACAATCACGCATATGTTACTACGCCCCATGGCTGTGCACTCTTTGCCAGAGGATTCCAAGTAATGGGAAGAGAAAGTAAACAAGTAAAACCTCCACAATCATACACTGACTTAGTGTCCATTAGATACTTTGGACGGCTCTCCATTTATCAGAGTGAGTGAGAAAGAGACAGAGAGACCGACAGGACAGAGAGAGAGGGAGGGAGGGAGGGAGGGGGAAGAGAGGGAGGGAGGGAGGGAGAGAGAGACAGAGAGACCGACAGGACAGAGAGAGAGAGGGAGGGAGGGAGGGAGGGGGAAGAGAGGGAGGGAGGGAGAGACAGACAAAGAAACAGACAGAGAGACAGACTGACTTACCAATTGTTGCGTGCAATGTCGTAGATCCAGAAGGAGTTGCGGACGTTCTCTTCTCGTTTGTCCTTGTCTTTGCTAAGGCCTGACAGAACGTGAATTTCGTTCAGTTCTGGGTCGATGGTGGCGCGCTGTGTGAATCCAGTCATAGGTACTAAAACACATAACAGATCCCTACTAGTAAATTAGCACTTGACAGGCAGTGCTTTGTGCATTCTTTCTTCACTAGGGATGGGAACGAAATTCAGTCCCAAATAAGAATCGATTCGATACAGGGTACCTACTGTTTTTTTTCTTCTTCAATTTCAGTTCTAAAAATCAGTTCTTAAAACTAGAATCGCCGCTAACTGGCTATACCTATAACGGTTGCGTGCGTCAAGTGTCCAGTGGACTTTCGACCCAGAGCCCATCAGACGACTCCAGTTGCCATATCAGAATTAGAATGGCGTTCATTGGCCAAGTATGTGAGCGAACACACACAAGGAATTTTATTCCGGTCGAGGGGATCTTTCAAGCACAATATAAAACAATATGCAAAAATACGTGTGCCTACACCGCACCCATGTGTCTCTTACAGAGCATGCTTGCTGCTCCAATAGGCCACACGTGATTCTGAGCCTGATGAAATGACGTCAGCCATTCTAGTGTTAAACACTGCATCTGCTAGGACGTGCGTGGGTATCTGAGAGGACCCGTTTTAGTTGAGTTTGGATAGGTTTATTAAATGTATATTTTTTGTGATGTTTCTTCAGTCACTTCTGTTTTTTTTAATCGATTCCCTATTTTCATAACAAATAAATAAATAACAAACAAACCTGAACCAATGGCAGCTTTAACAATTACCATGACATTTAAATTAAACAATCTAACCTCCAAAACAATACATAAAATATAACAGTACTGGCACTTAATTGTACTAGAACTTATAACGTCTACTACACTTTTAGGAAGAAAAAGGAACGAAACAGCAAAATATACAACAACATACAACCACCATGCCCATCATTATCAACACTGCACATCACTGCCTGGTTAATAGTGTTTTTAGAGACCATGCATGCATGTACCAACCAATTTATTCAGATTTCTATTTCCACAGTGCCCTTGGCAGCAGCAGACATTGTTTACACTGCAGCTGAGGTAGAAGCTGTCACTTACTTTTGAGGATTTGAGGACTTAAGCTCCCAGCATAGGAAACTGCATCACAGCAACAAGGGAAAATCTACACTGAATAACAACTGAAATCAAACTGTACGGGACAGCAGAAAGAAATGTGGAAGGCTGAAACATCATTAGCAAAAAACTATTGACAGAATTGAAAAATGTAACTATGGATTTGGTATAACAGCCAAAGGAGTTTAAAAATAAACAAGGAAACATGAAGCAATGGTGCAGAGAAGTATGACAGGAACTAGCAAAGGCCAAGCCCCGAAGACTTATCACCGAGTTTATCTTCAAAGCCGGTTTATGTACATGCACTTTATCAGCAGTTTCTAAACTGAATGGCTTTTATGTGCAATTTGCCAACCTGAGGTCATGGGCAAACAAGTCCCGCGCAACAAGCTTGGTTTGGGGTCAGTGGAATATTTACACAGGAACTGGCACAAGTCTAAAGCCTGAGGCACTTGCCGTCTTTCCTAGTCCAATAGACCTGATTACGGACAGACAAACCCGGTCAAATCCTGGTTTTGAACAAGGGCCACACGAAATAATGGAAATATTTTTCATCACTCGGGAAGAAAGCATGATAAACATTTGAGACCGATTATGCGCACAATGTTTGGACTTGCTGCCCCTTCCCTGCCAAAATACATTCTGTTCTTTTCTCCTTGTGCTCTTGTTCTTCGTCACTCCCTCTCTTTCTCTTTCACTCTGCAGGCACACACACAGTTACCCTGTCTCTGTGTATGTATCACAGAAAGAAAGAAAAAAACAAGGCCAAGACTGAGATTTGAGTGTTTACGAGAGCAGGAAGTGTAACTAGCCTGTGCCTGCACAATTTCTCATTGTCCCTCATTCTTCCCCTCCACAGAAATGACTATTCGCCTCTATATTCACTCTCCTCCCTACATAAATCAGTGACAAACATTAATGGTCATAATATATTAAACCCAAACAGCAGCCCGCCGCATCAGCTGATGAGGTTTTAAAGTCCGCGTTGTTTGAGAATGCTTACTTTTGCAATGTTTTGTGGGCCAACATGCGTACGAATGGCTGTGGTGTCACGACTGAGCAATCAAATTAGTGAGCATGTCGGGTCTGCGAATTACCACAAACCGTGTAGGCGTACAGGGATTTCTAAGAACTCTGTCACTTCTCTAGAAGAAGGCTCGACTTCTTAGAATCTGACAGGAGGCCATGTTTACCCACTATAATCCAGCAAAGAGGGGAACAGTTATTTTGATTTAGGCCAGGATCCTGTTCCCAAAGTTAGCTACAGATGTGTTTAGTGTCATATTCTAATAAAATGATGTTCTGGAGATGTGTGGCTGTACCTCGTGAAAACCAAAGTAAACAAGAGCAGTGCTCGAGTTTAGCTCTCAGTCATCACCGTAGGCTCGAATACGGTTTTGGCATAAACCCCAACAGGAGTGCCCTCTAAAGGCCAAAGCGAGGTGCCACAGACACTTTGCCAAAAAGTGCACAGGCCACAGCGTAAATGTGAAATTTTCTCTGTATTTAGCCCATTCACCAACAGAAGCAGGGGGCTGCCACCAACTAAGGGTGCCGGGGAGCAGTGTGCGGGGATGGTACTTTGCTCAAGGGTACCTCAGTGTGCTGGGATTCGAACTCAACTTTCTGATTGTAGGGACAGCTTACCACTAGGCCATCATCCTAAAAATATTATCAGTGACTGGGCTCACATGATTTAGAGTAGCAGTGCACATTTGTGGGAACTTCAATAACTCAGACAACTCCGAGTCAACTAAGCTTTCACTAATTGCAGCTATTTCATGGTTCTCAAGGCAACCCATGCTAATATCCCTGAAACAACCACTCAAACTTGGGTAAGCTATCACCCGAAACATCTTTACCACTGACATTTCTCAAATGATGCTACTGTTTTTTTACAAAGTTAACCAAGCTTTTACAAATTGCAGCCAGTGACAATCATTCATCTTTAATCACTGTCACTCATCAGCAAGCAATCAGTCAAGTAATTTAGACTGACTGGAAAGGATGAAAGGGTTGAAACAAACAAAGTGGCAGTGGTAGTTTTTAAATATTTTACAGTAAGTGGTGAGATCACATTCTTACCATGCGGGTTACAGTACACAGTGGTGACGTCATGCATGCCTGACTGCTCTATTTCTGAGTATGAGCTCATTCACATGCTCAAGGTTCCTTTGTTCTCCTTTTAAGGAGGGCTTTCTGAGAACTCTACCCTCAATGAGACAACCCCACTTTGCTTCTTGAAGATGACATGCCCTTGAAATTTTATGACAAGCAATGATCTCATACCTGCACTTCAATTGGAGCATAAAAATATCAAGATGCCCAAGTACACACTGCGCCCTCATCCCACACAGAATAAAAGAAAATTACTGACGACTCAGAACCACAGCAGTGGTGTGTTAAAACCAAAAGGTGCACCAAAACCCAGCATCCATCCACCTTTATCAACACATCTAGGCACAATTACAAATTAGAAGCACAGATGCCAACAGCATAATTTTCATACCCATGCCAGAATCTTTCTTGGTACCGTCTGAGATGATTTCTACATGGTCGCCATCCACGTCATAACTGAAGAAGTCATTCAGGTACGTCTTAGACCTCTGACCTCCAAAAACATACAAGCAGCGATTTCTCTGAAAAACATAAAAACAACATCAGTATCTAGCCAGCAATCTATCAGATAGTCCCAGCCATGGTGACAGATTTGAATAATCTAGACTATCCTGAGGTCTGGTTAGTGAAGTCTGCTTTTATACAAATGTTTGCAGGGTTTCTGATATTTTCAGCCGAAAACCAAACAAAAAAAAACCTGTCAGGGTCAAGAACGGTCCTGCAGGTACGGATACTGACCGTGTGGAAGAGCATGCAGTGACCAATGCGCGACTGGATGTCCTCAGGGCCAGCGTTGCAGGAGTCATCCCGAAGTAGGCTCCAGGTGCCTGATTGACAGTGGTAGGCATAAAGACCGCTGAACTGCGGGTCTGTCGGCCGTGAGTCATCCACACTGCCGTTGCATGTAAGAATGCGCCCACCAAACGTGTAGATCATGTGCTTTTCTGAGTCCATGCACATCTGTGTGAGAGGTAGAGATGTATTAGCAGAAATCACATTTACAGAATTCTCGAATTGATCATCCAAAAAGGATGAAATCTTGATGTGACACGAGATATGTTCAGAATGCAATACTTGTCTCTTGAAGTTGGTACTCTGAGTAGGAGACTAATGTAGTTAACAGGAAGTGAAAGTTTATACCCATGAATTAGCATTTGGCAAACTGCACACCCACATCAAGACACTACATTACACCACATAAAACCTCAGAGATTATTTCATGTTGCCAGTTCAAACCCCCGCTTTCCACCATTGTGTCCTCGAGTAGGACATATAACACTGTCTCCAAGGGGACTGTCCCTGTAACTAATAAGGGTTTCTGGATAAGGGCGCCTGCCAAATGCCGTAAATTGTAAATGTAAAATTTGATTTAA
>JBBPDH010000124.1:17775697-17786989 GCA_037974565.1 Clupeocharax schoutedeni
TCCCTGTAACTAATAAGGGTTTCTGGATAAGGGCGCCTGCCAAATGCCGTAAATTGTAAATGTAAAATTTGATTTAAGTTGTACTTTTGCCCAAATGTTTTTCAGTGAGTTAATTCACTATTTGTCTCATTAAGGAGAGCTTCTGCTATAATTACACATTTACTAGATTACTTTGAATTCCTGACCATCAATAGCATCATGAAATATTTGGGGGGTGAGGTAAGAGCCAAAAAAAGACAAACACTGCAAGACCGCAAACCTGATGGTCGAACACAAGTTTGGGGCCACCGTCCGCAGACGTGTCCTCGCTGAGCAGGGTCCATGTGTTGGCATCAATGTCGTAGCGGTAGAAGTCGCTCTTTAGAGACTTGCTGTTTCTGACAGAAGAGTCCAGATAACGGCCCAGTGTGTATATCTGCCTCCTCTGAGAGTCGATGCACATCTTATGGCAGGAACGTGCACTGGGACCATTCTGAAAGGCACAGGAAGGAACTATAATAAAAGGTCTCTGCCTGAAGCTCTTACATAACCCTCAGCCAGATATTTATATTTGCAGTTTTTTTAATTCACTATTAAATCATTGTTATTATTTTGTCTTACATTTCACTAATCGAGTTGACTAAATATCTTAATGGCAGTTCTGCTTAAGATCAACATAGAAAACGATTTACATAATTAGTATTAAACGTTAGGACGATAAGTAGCCACATGTGCTATTTGAAAAACCCAAGGGATTCTCGAAACCCAAGATTCTTGTAAAAACTGTTTTCGTTTCTCCATATTGGTGATACACTGATTACTCCAGGCTCTCTTGTTGTGACCTAAAGATATTAAAAGCTGTATATTTACAAGACGCTGTTATAAATCTTTCATTAAAAGAGCCTTTAAGGGTCACAATAGCACAGAAATGTTACCCATGAAATATACAATACACTGACACGACCATAAAAATCTTGAAGATATTAGAGATGACATCAACCCTGAAAGCTGTGAAACTTGTATCCCAAAGTAGCAATTAAGCACACAGCCTATCATTTGTTTTCCCTCCTGTCAGTAATAAGAGTAATAGAGTCAGTAATACTTTAAAGAGGGTCTAGACCCAGACCCTCACTCAGCACACCAGTCCACTCTGCTTTGGTTGGTACAGTATTAAGTTACATTAGGGAGAGTCATGCGTTTGAGCACCACTCTGCTCAAGGTGATCCAGTTTCACTTGCACTCCTGCAGCATGACAGAATCTCAGAGGAAAATGATGTGAGGGCAAAACAGGGGGTTTTTCATTAGCCGACTCACTGAGGAAGTTCCCTTTCTTACATTTTTTGCTAGACCAGCATTATTAGTGTTGTTGCTGAGGCATCATTGAAATTCCCCAAGCTGTTTTTCCCCAAAGTCACAAAGAAAACACCCAGTACATTATTGTTATTTGTGCAGCCTCACCTCTTTCTCAGTGTCTCTGGAGATACAGGCCCACTGGTTCTCCTGGACACTGTAGGCCCAGAAATCTGCCAAGTCCTGCGTGCCATCCCAACCACCAAACAGATATACCGTCTCTGAGAGAGATTGCAAGAGAGAAAGACCAAAAAATGGAGTTTGGACCAAGTGGGATAACAGTTACAGGGCCGATCGACGTGAGAAGTTGTTTGGATGCAAATTTTATTGATCTCAGGCACACAAAGACATTAAATATAAAGTATTGTCTAAGGTCAAACAACAACTATGCAAAAAATTCTCCTTTCTAAATACACTATGCTCTATACACAAAATGCTGTAGTCAGTAAGAATGGTGGATATAAATACAATTACTGCTCAAGTGGTTTAATACTGTCAAACATACAGTACTGCTTTATTTGATGTGAAAGAGCCCAAAAATAATGAAGATAGGATTTGTGTCAGGAAAATTAACTGCAACAAGAAAAATTGTGTCGGTAACTGTTTAAGAAGCAGTTTGGCACAGTGGTGGACAGTCAGGACAGGGTTCGGGTTACCATGGCAGCACTGCTATGGTGACAAGAACAGAGGGGTTGGAGCTCAGTTGTAGAGGAGTAACTCAAGGCCATTCTGACTAGAGGGGCTACATGAGGTCAGTGGAATTGATTAGTGCTCTCAGCAGCTAAATTGCCAAGCTCAGAAACGGAAAAAGACACGATACTGCGACCTGACACGACTTCTGCTCACACCTCTGGACATCCACTCCTGGGAATACATTCCAGCTGAAGTCCAATCACAAATTGGACAAACACAAATGGCTTTTCTCTTTAGTTTGGCGCGATGCCATAGAAGATGCCCCAAAGAACACTTCAAATAACTACAATTTTATAATTTTATTATGTCCAAGCCAAAAATCCATTAAATTAATCTTTGTTTTAAAGTATATTTGTGTTATGTGCTCTGCTGTTTTTGCATGCCAAGATGTGTTACCTGTTTGCACATCTATCACCATCTGATGACCACCTCTCATGCCAGGCCGACTGTCATCCCCGTCACCTAGGCAACATTAGAAGGAAGGGAGGATATGCGGGTGAAGACCACATTAAACACGAGTGAAAGAGAAACAGAAAGATAGATGAAAAAATAGCAGCAGAGGAGGACATTAATAGAGAAGGGGTGAAAACGAGAGAGAATCAAAACAGTCTTTTATCTCCCAGGCATATGAAGGATTTAACACCACAGTCGCGCACTCCCTCCAGCCTGGGAGACAGCGGCGGCTGCCTGCATAAGAGCTGATAGCATGAACTCTACCTTTGGTGCATTTGGGGATGATCTGACTCCAGCGTGGTTTGTACTCCTGTTGGCTGATGTACTGATTAAACAAGCCATCTGCACAACCACAGTAGAAACAAGAGACGGGGAGTCAAGGAGGGAGGGCAAGAGGTGCAAGAGCCAGCTAGGAATTTTACATGTGCTATAAATATTATCAGATTTGTAGACAGCCAGTACAGTTTAACTGTTAAAACTGAACCGAAGGAAGAAGCACTTACAAGGGTTATGAAAATGATGGTTGATTCAAATTCTAATCCATGCGTTTTTTGCATTTAAAATGAAATTCAGACAAACCATTTATGAAGCACAATGATGGATCACTCATCGCTGATAGTTAAATCAGACAGAAACAAGGTCTCTGAACACATTTTATCGACACTGACTACATTACTCAGCATACATTATCATCAAGAGCTACTGATAACGCAGTAAAGTATTAGAAGTTTTGCCGAAATACTCTTGTGGCAATTCAAACTCCATGAGAAATTGTTCTAATAAGTGTTCCAACATCAGGCACATAATACAATTATAATCAGTGATTCAGTGAACACCAGTAATAAACATGTCAGTCTCAAGACTTTTAGCCTGAAAATAGAAAGAAAGTGCACCAGGCATCACTATAATGTGTCAGAATTATAGGCGAAGAGACTTGGCTCTAATCGGTCAGACACACCTGACGTAAGTACATAGAGAATGTAATGGGGGGGGGGGGCATATGTCTCGTTAAGCTGGTTTGAGTCAGACTAAATCCATATACAGGAAGAGCCATTTACAGGACCACGTTTTCTGTTCCTCAAATACTACAGATACATCTTCATGGAAACTGAACATTTCAGACCCACACAGTATTAAACAAGGTACCTCTGACAGCTTTGTCGATGAGCTCCTCGCAGGCGTCGAAGTCTCCCTGGAGTACCAGGCGCTCGTGGAGGTGAGTGAGCATGGGGTGCTCCAGCGCGATGCGTGTCTTTTTCTGTAGGGACTCGAAGGCCTCAGTGTAGTTGTGCTGCCGGAAGTGCTTCAGGCACAGGCGAATGGCCTCTTGTTCACGATACTGCACAGGGCACAGAAAGAGTCCTGGAACTAGAACATCACTTAAAAATCCAGATAATGCTGCAGCTTGGATTGCTGGACAGAATACCAGGCTTAGGATGAACTACTGTCAATAGGAACTCACGCGTAAAGAATTAATTTGTGCCTAGAACAAAAAACTAAATCACAAAAGCAACTTATGGATGCTTGGAGAGCAGATTAAAACAGTCTGTGCTCAAACACTGTTGTAACTCATCAGAGGAGCACAAACATTTAAGAATAGCCTTCTAAGGACAGAAATTAGTGAAGCATCTGTTTCTCATTAATGCAATATTAGCCTCTGCTATACTGATACTGCATAGAGTCGCAATATTCAAACAAGCTTCTAACCCAGTCATTGTTTTTGACAGGGTGACCAATCAAAGCTTCAGGTTAGTGTTACAGGGTGTTTTACCAAATTAAGACGTTCATGTACTCAAGAACAAGTTATTCTGGACTATCTTTCACCTTTATAGACCCTGACTGGCCAAGATGACTGGCCAAAAAGGGCCCATGTTCAACTTTATTCTTTTATTTCACTTTGGCCATGACATTTGTGTGGATATGTAGATCAAACATAATTTGTTTTAAATAATCCAATTTCTTTCTTTCTTAATAGACCATGGCTGTTTTTGTTACTGTGCTGTATAAACTGATGGCTGCTGTACATCAGTTTACTCAAAAGGCAGCAAATATGTTTGATTTGTGACATTACAAGTATACTGTGCAGCCCTACCACAAACATTATTTACTCACATTGTAAATTACATTATACCAGGCGTTTTCCCCTAATTTAAATCACTCAATTAGCTTAACAGATGTTCTGGGAGAATGTGTTTCAGGCAGATGTCCTTTGCTTATTAGTTCTTATTAATCTTTTTATAGATTTCTATCATTTTTTGCATTTTTGCTCTTTGGGTTCAAATTCTTTCTTCTGCTTTGTTCAGTTCTTACCAAACTTGACGATGTGACACACAGGATGGGGAATGATGCAGCACAGTGATGAGAGGCAATAGTGAACAATACAGGATGAATGAACTCAGTGAAAACAGCCTGAATCTTTCAATCTCTCTAATTAGACGCAGAGCTAAACACATAACGTTTCTTGGACCGCCATCAACTTGGGGCAATGTGACACAGATTGATAACTCAAACTCACATAAATAACTCAAACTCATGCTCAACAACTGCTTAAACTCCCACGCTGAACAACAAACATAAGATAAACCACCCTGCTGACAATTTGTCAATGCTCATAAATCAAACAGGGGTCAGTCAGAGCTGAGTGTAACAGAAGAACTCACCTTGCTGTACCAGTTAAGGCAGGGCTGGACTACATCAGGATCTTCTATCCCATGCAGCTCGATGTACCAGATACTGAAGTTAAAACTGGGGCCCCACGACATCAGAGGCACTAAATCAAACACAATACACCAGAACACACAGGTAATCACCAGCTGGCCCTGCAAGACAAATGTACTTCTTGATGAAAATACACTCATCCGACAAACACATGACAGTGTAGGCTAAACAACTCAGCAAGGGCTAACAAGCTACTTTTACTGCGAGGAAGCTCATCACCAAGTCTGCATTTAGTAGCCTCTACATGAGTGATAAATTATTGGGGGTGGGGGGGGCATAGTTTTCCAATGGCTGTATGATCTATTTGCATAATACATTTGCATAATGGGTACTGCACAGAGAGAACGGTCATGGGCACAAAAAAAAAGATACAAAGCCATGAATTCTGTCGAACCGAACACTTTGAGGAAAAAGTGCTGCACTACAGAATTTTAAATAACACAATAAATTACATTCTAGTTTTAGGCCTCAATGCCATTTTAATTAAAGGCAGGTCACTGTAATTCTAGGATGAAACGTCACTTTCAGGGAAGGTTCTTTCATATTTCCGCTAACAGTAAAAGTTAAATTGCTAGCTGCAAACATTCCAGTCATGTCCAACAAATTGTTTGAAACATAAATATGAAACAGATGTTGTGAACACCTCTGGTTTGCAGGCAAGGGGAGCAATCTTTCTTTATATCTACATGGGGAGCAATCTATATATGATGCAATGTATAAAGTAATTATTTTTTTTATTCCAAATCTCTAAAATAGCTTACATTGATTCTCAACACTCAAACAAAACTGATTACTGAAATTAAAAGTAAAAAAATATTCTTGACTGAACAGTTTAGTGAATACTTTGTGACAAATATGGTCTGTGCAGGTCATTATAAAGCTGTGTTTTTCAGACTTAACATTCTCGTTAATGGGTAGCTATAAGAAAATTAATAAAATTACTTGTTTGTTTGTATATGAAATGTACTTCATGTATATAAAATAAATGAAATCTGACTAGTCGATTATCAAATAATTGCAAGATGACCTAGTTCCTTACAGAATCAATGCGGACAGCACTAATACATATTAAAAACAAAAGAGGGATTCAACTACTACATGATTAGCTTTCAGCTAAATTGTTTTCTTAACAACCTGCAATGTCTCACTGATCTTCAATAAATTCATCACCGGTCAACTTCAGTTTTTCACTTTCTTCTTATTCCCCATTAAGTCACGCCATGAACGAGAATCACCCTGAGTCACCCAATGAGCTCACCAAAGAGAGTACGGAGGATCACTCACCTATTTTAATGTATCTGCAGGGGAACATCTGCTCATCAATCTTGTGCTTTAGTGTGAACGTTTCCTTGTTAAAGTCATTCTTAAGGCCACTGCGACGGGGGAAAGAAAAACCCATGAAACCATGATGGATCATATAACCGAAAATGAAAAGTGGCTGTGATAAACAGAAAATCAACAAAAGATACAATCTCAGCAATCTCTCCAGTCACATCTCTTCATGTTACATGCACTAATTGTTTCTCATGGCTGAGTACAAAGACGTCCAACATCTTTGCTCTATAAAACACCAGTTTAGAGCCGACAGTAACCTCCGCTCACCTGGACAAGAGTTCGGTCATGTTTTCCTCACTCATGCCTCCAAACACCTTAAACTTCTTCAGGTTGCACACATGTGTTTTCTCATACTTCCCATATGTGATGCTTAGTACAATGGCTGGTCTCTCCAGTTTTAAGATCAAGTACTGAAATGGCAGAAAATTATTTTTTTAGCAGTCAAATATCATTAAGGGACATTTCAGGTTAAATCGATAAGACTAGATAACCAGCATGATGTTCTCAGGGTTTAACTATCGCCAGTCTAGGGCTGGTCGCCCATTTGAATTTTCTTTTCAGTCAAAATTTTGGCAACCAACACTCATGAAAACAGGGGATTGAGATTACTCAGTCCATTTTGCAACCAAGCTCTTGTTCTGTCTTGTGTTACTCCGGAATTCCACCAGCAAATGCAGCACTTTTGTTCATGGCTGCTAACACTAGTTCTGGTAACACTACACAATTAATGGTCCTCATGACATTTTTCAACACATTCCGTACTGTGCAAACACATAAGGCCTCTATTCAAATTGTTTAAAGCCACAAGCCTCACCATGTGATAAAGTGTCTTTCTGCTAGCATTTATTCTTGACACTAAAATAAATGCAAACAAGAAAACAGCAAAAATGATCAAGATTTGTTTTGTTTGTAGAAGTAGCTGATATTTTGTGAGCTGGTTCCGTTCCAGATTCCTTCGCGGTTCCTCCAGCCGATGTTTGGATTTGTGAAACTCCATCAGCAGTTTCAGATATAATGTAATGAAAGACTGCCTGAGTCAAACCAGGTTTCTGATGGAAACAACAATACTGAGCTCCCACAAGGAACATTCATATACTGTATATATACACCATTTATTGTAGAACGTATATTTTCTTTTTAGTTTTTTTTTTAATATATTCACCATCATTAATATGGGGAAAAAATAACTTACTGCTAATTTAAACAATTTTAAGTGTTATTTTCACAGGTGCCCAAGACCTTTGCACAGTATTGTATAAAATGAAGGAAAGCACTGAAAAAAAATCCAGCAATCTAATAAAGAACTGAAAGAGCATTCTCACGTGTGCCTAAATTATTCTATGATTCCATTACAAATTCCACTACATTCTATTACAAGTTATAAAGACTTGCCAAAAACATTTATAATACATATCCTTTAAATCTGATCTACTTTCAGAAACTAATAAAAGAAACTTGCGGTTGCGCCATCACTTAGTATATCCGGCACTGCAGAGTCGGGTCATGGCCTCAGCTCTCGCCAAGACTAACATAATCGATTCTGCACCAACATTTAGTATAAAGCTGATGAGAATTTATGTGGACTGAGCATCCATCCATAACAGCACTGATGGACTCGGTCAGGACAGAGTGGAAATGGAATTTTGTAACATTTGTCTGATTGAATCATGACTGCAACTTACAGTTTATAGTCTTGCACTTTCCCCACTTCAGTAAATACAGTGGAGTCTAAAGGCTAAAAGCAGCTTAATGCTGCCTCTCTTATCTTTCATATCAAAATGTTTTGATGTAGTGGAAATGTTTTAAAAGGTTATTTTGGAGATATTTTAACAGTCTTTTGATATTTAAAAAAAGATTAACACAGTCAATGACTGAATGTAATACTTTTTGTAAATTTATTTTGTAAATTTATTAAAGGACAAATTTTGATTTCTCATTGTGTTGCAGCCATCAGTGGCCGAGAGTCCATGAAAGCATAGCTGGCTGCCCTCTCTCTTATTCACTCACTCTCTGGGGGGTAGAAAGACTCTGCTTCCTCCATCATCACCCAGACAGCTTAGGTGTCTGGTAACTGGTGTAACGGGATTGGAAGGTAACGTTCTACTCTGAGTTTGATTTCTTTTCAAGAATTAGCTCATAACAAATCGGAATCTCAAACTGCCATTGCATTTTTTTTAAATCTAGACTTCACAAGACCCACTTGAACTGAATTGACTATGCTCTCTTTGTAATAATGTTTTGCTCTTTAAGCGCAGATGGCATGTACAATATGCTCAGAAAGGCAAACTTTGACCTACTTAGATGTAATTTATCACAATAGCAGCAACCCTATAGAGACATTTCCAGGCTCATGAGCTGGTAAACTTTGCAAAAGAGCAGATTCATGCTTCAATGGCTCCATTTTGATGTAAAAGGGGAACAACTGGATATTTTAATGTTTCGATAAAAAAATATAACAGCATAGAAATGTTTCCAACACAAAACCGTTAAAACTCTTCCTGAAGCCGAATCTAGCATCTGCACTACTGGGATGAAATAAGTGGCACCTGGCCAACACAGGGAGCACAGGTGGTGGCAGAGTAGGTAGGATACTTGCCTCTAGACCAAGAGGTCATGGGTTCGAATCCTGCCCCCAGCACACCACCAATGGGTTCCTGAGCAAGACCCCTAACCCCAAAGTTGCTCCAGGGAGACTGTCCCCTGTAATTAGGGATTGGAAGTCGCTTTGGATAAAAGCGTCTGATAAATGCCTTAAATGTAAATGTACCCCCATGGGTCATCCACATTGGCCAATCAATATGTAGGTCAACCTCTAATTTTAGTAGAGCAGGAACATGCAGCTGCAGACAATATAATTCCACTGCCACAATTAAATGTGAATGTGTGGAAAAACAACACTAGTACACCTGTCTAGTAAAAGTAAGGAAAGTGTGGTCCAAGAGCAACACAATGCAGGCATGAAGTGAAAGCAGGGGTTAAAAGTTAATGTGATTGTACCCCAGACGTGGCACTTTCGATTTCCTCCCCACCTAACCACAAGACTGTCAGCGCTGCATGCTCTACGCCAAGAAGACAACAGCCCACTTCCTCTTTCCAAACTGAGATTAGTAGCCAAAATATGGACAGAAAGCTTCATCTTCAGATTAAAGCAAAGTCATGTTCCACAGCTCTGTATCTAGTAAAAGACCACAGATCAACATCAATCTTGTGACTGTATACATTAATGTAGCAACAGCAACACAACCATTGATTAGTATCAAACAAGATCTCAAAGTTATACCTTCTATGGGCAAAATACTAGGTGGCAATCAGGGGGTTCCCTCAAACTAGTCAATACCAGGGGGTTAAGAGGGGGTTATTTCCCGGGAGCGGCACTTGACATTCGTTTAAAGAATGCACAGAATGGATTTGCTGAGGAATGTGTCCATCGTTGCCTCTAAGCTCACCCCACCCTTTGCCAAAAGCCCCTCCTGACCAAAACTCACCAATCAAGCAGTGAGTAAGCAAACCTGATAAGTGCTCATTCTGAAGCTTTGCATGTGAACTGTGTGAAACACATGAACTGAATAAAGTGTGAAACATCACCTTTTACCCATTTACTAAACCAAAGACATGTGTATAGTAGGGCTGCACAATATATCGCAAATTTATTGTCATCGCGTTATCAACAGGCACAATATCCATATCGCAAAAGACTGACTGAACTGCAGTGCCACAGGGAAGAGGGCAAAAAATCACTGGGCAGTTACTTCATCTTCAGTGCTGCTGTTATAGATTGTTCCTTTTGTTATTTCTGGCTAAGAAATTACTATAATTTAAATTATGTTTACATTTATCTAAGATTTAAAATTATAAAAATATTTTCAGATGTTTTTCAACAATGTTCAATGGTTCAAGTGTTTTTTGGGAGGCATGAAATAGATATAAACTAATCAGTGTCTGGAGTATCTGTTACCAGCAAATCCAAAGTTTTTACTCATGTATCGCATGTGATATCGCCATCGCAACACTCAACATTATCGCATATTGCATGTTTTCCTAATATCGTACAGCCCTAGTGTATAGTCATTTGTTTCTAAAACTGAGTAAAAAGACATGAAGGAGGTCTTGCAGGGTTAACACACTTCAAGGACTTTTCAGGTGCAGTTTACTCACGTCTAAGAACCCAACAAGGGAGATTAATTACTGGCTAAACACCTTTGACTTAATGCATCCTTTTCTCGCTTGCTTGCCACTGTTTAACCCGCACCATTCAGTCCCTTATGCACGCATATGACCATCACTTTCGTGAAATAGGTGGCACAAGAAACAAGGACGCAGACAGCGAGACGCATGCACAGGTTGGAAAGTAATCTATTTACTAATGTTAAATTAAAAAGTATCAAAAAGCATTCAGTTTCTATTATTGCAAAAAGTACATCAAGCACTTTCAATAACCCAGGTCAATTTTCAAAAACTTTCAAGGCCTTGATTTCGTTCCTTACATTCATAAACTTTCAAGAATTTCAAGGGCCTTATGACATCAAGCAGAGCCCTATTTCTTGCTTCAAATACATTTCTTTGCAGGTAAAAAATATACACAAATAAAAGTGTCACTTATAGATCTTGTAACAGCCTTTGATAATAAAGACTAATGCAGTTTGACTTTGACTTAAAACAATGCGCAAAGCAACATACTGCCTTTAAGTTATTTTTGTAAATTAATTAAAGGGCAAATGTTGATCCCTAGGGGTGTGACGAGATGCTTTTCCCACGAGACGAGAC
>JBBPDH010000124.1:17794301-17805661 GCA_037974565.1 Clupeocharax schoutedeni
GCTCTGTGTTCTGGGACACAGTCCTGCTGGAGTAGAGAAGGGTCTTCCACACTGAACTCCTCCAGCATGTCTTTATGTCTCTCACTGTCTCTCTCTCTCTCTCTCGCTCTCACTGTCTCTCTCTCTCTCTCTCGCTCTCTCTCTCTCTCTCTGTTTCTCTGATCTGTCCAGGTCGGATAGTTCTCCATGCTCACACAGTCATGATGCGATTAAAATCAACATCTAGATCAGTGCAGTATTGCCTGTCTCCTGACTATCCTCCTCTGCTAACAGTCTAAAATGACCTTGCTGATAAAGGCACTTTGGCTCCGGTGAATCATACGACGGATAGACTCTGTCTCTTACCGGACGCAGGCTGATGTAAGGAGCAGGAGATAATGCAATTTCTGCTAAGTGCACGACGGGCTCTTGGCAAGAACTCCATTCATTTACTGTAAACGGTGGGGCTCTGCTGGTGACTCGTCTAATTCAAAACCCAGCAAAAACAGTCTGGATGTTTCTTTAAGGAATACTTCAGTTCAGCAAACTCACTTGTCACCTTTATTTAACAGGCAGACAAAGCTCCAGTCTATCATGCAGTTCCACTGCAGCCTCTCTCTGACCTTATTACATGAAGCCTACCCTGCTGTGTTAGGACAGGCTAGTCGTTCATTGTCACAGTGGGACTAAGATTAAGTTTAAGGATTATTGTACCTGTACTTGCTTAAAGGTAATTGTTAGAATTTGAAGATGTTTTTGTTGAATGAGTTTACAAAACCATTTTCATTATGTATCTGATACAAAGACGTGTGAGTATGTACATTTTACAAAGTTCTTGCTGCATTTATATATATATAAATATTAAAAAACAACAAGCAATCGTTAAAAACATTGGCTTTTCTTAAAACATGTTAGTCTGTGGAGCCCTACACAGTATGTGTGTATCTGTGTGCGTGTGTATATATACACTGTAACAAAATAATATATAATTGTTTAAGTTATTTAAGTTACTGGTATGTGTTAAATAATTGCTTAGAGCTCCAGGTGCACTTGGCAGTAACTGAGAATAAACTAAAATCGGAGGACAATTTCAGCCAATCGGAGCGGGAGGCGAGCCTCTGTTAGCCAATCATAACATGGGTAGGGCGTGGCGTATCCGAAAACGGGTTGGAAAAGAAAACACACGGCTCTGGTCACGTGGGAGGTCCCTTTAAGTTCCCTGGCTGTCACATGATGGAGGTGACATAATGAAAACAAGCAGCAGAGAGAGGGGAAGAAGGGCTTTGCGTTGATGAACGCAGAGGCTGGGTCGTCCGGCTGGAGGCAGACACCCCCGCCCCTCCTCTCCACCTCAGCCTCATCGCCCCCTCCCATCCTCGTGCGTATTGGCCGGAGCGCAGGCAGGGAGCCGCCGTGGCGCAGAGACGCACTGGGAGACGCTGCACCTGCCGCGGGGGTCGAACACTTTCTCACGGAGACAACACAACGAAGCAGCCTGTGAAGTTGTGCCCAGTTCAGAGCACTCCGCCCCGGGGCGCGTCTGATGGAAACACGCGCTCTCTGTCTGCCAACGTCCGCATTCCTGCCGCTGTGGCGCAGCTTAAAATCCAAAGTTGGGATTCGGGTCCACGCGGTCCAGAGGGGGAGGGGGTGCTGGAAACGGGCCAGAAAGTGCCAGAACTGCCTGTACTGCTTAGACGGACGAGTTGGAAGCTTGTGCACTTTTTCTCATCATCATCATCATAGCATCATCATCATCACCACCCCTCCCCACACACACAACCACATACGCAGTCACACGGGGATGTGTGCCGAACCTACAGGATCCTCCGGCCTCGAGCGTCTGTCAGACGTGAACGCGCACTTTCCCAAGTTGCGCCTCTGCTGTGCGTGCGTGTATGGGTGTGCGTGCCTCTGTGTGTGTGTGTGTGTGTTTCTTTTTTCCATCGTGAGCGTCATCGTTACACAAGGTGAAGCGGAACGGAGAGCTGAAGTGGGCTGGAGAGGAGAGCTGCGCAGAGAGTGCAGGACCGGACCCGGAGAGGCTCGGCTCGACCCTGTAAGACATTTCTCTGCTTTTCTGTATATTTAAGGGCTGTTTGGGCGAGAAGCGCGTGGACAGGAAGGCTCCTCACGCAGGTTCACGCGCAGTGTCAGCTGGAAAAGCATGTGTGTTGGTCACTGTCGTCGTAAGCGTGAATTGTGTCAAACACACATACATACATATACACCCGTACACATGGGCGTTAATTTACACAGTATTTTTGTTGCTTCTGTCTGCAGCGTGTATCTCAAGTATACACAAAACACTGGTGTATTGTAGTGGACGTGATATTTCTGTATATTAGTGTATGTGTTACTAGTGTAATAGTTTATGTATATATCACACACACATATCCACGTACACAAGCACGTTTTATTATTGTATTATATTGCATAGTGTGTTTTGTTGCTTGTAACTTGTATCGTCTCTATAATGTCTATCTTATCGCTGTTATCTATCTGTATATTTATATATATATATATGTATTTTTTATATATATATATATATATATATATATATATATATGCGCATGTTTTTATTATTTAAAAACGTACGTATATAGATATGTTGTGGCGCTTGCATATGTACAATTATTCAAATTAGTCTATATGTATATAGTTTTGGAGGGTTTTAGGTTTTTGTTTATGGTTGTTTATGAGCCGAAGGAGGCGAATTAATGATAACATAGTTGGAATGTGGAAGTTGATCGGAGCTGGTCTGTCTATAGTGAACGCGCACCTGACGAGTTCATGCGTCGAGAGCGCGCAGAAAAACAAACAGCTTCAGGCGGAAATTGAGAACGGGTACGGGTGAAACTGAATCACCAACTGGGTGGTCAAAGCAGTGTACCGTCCTGCATCACTGGATGTAGCTGACAGAGAGGTGTGTGTGTGTGTGTGTGGACATCAGATAGTATTTGTTACAGTCTGTTAGGGAAAGGCTAGTCTGTTATTAATAATACTAGGAAGTAATTCAGTTCATAAAACTCCCCGTTGTGTTTCCGGAGCTGCTTTAGGACTGGTTTGGTCCGAGACTGCATTTAAACAGCCTGCAGAAAGACAGACCACGTTTACCAGCCTATCTGAATCTCCACAATTAACTGGCCACCTACTAATTCTGAAGGACATTTAGGAGTATTTTAAAATAAGGCAATATATAAAATAATAAGGCAAAAGGGCACTTGTAGAAACAAGTGCCCTTTTTCGTAGAACTGTTTCTATCTATAAACAGTTGTTTATATTTTGTATTATTTGTTGTAATAAGCACAGTGAGTTCTGAAACATTCTCACATTATTTTTTAACAAAACCGAACAAAAAAGGATCGTTCTGGTTCTTGTCTTGCACACAAGGGAAAGGGATGGGTGTCAGCGGTTTATAAGAAAAGGAATCTACCTTTACTCAGTTCCTTCATAGTCCTCCACATTTACTTCCCATTTCATTATTTGGTTTTAATTTGATTCTGTTCTCTTGGGCTCTTGGGCTGCTTTGTTTTTGTTTACACCTCTCCTTTATTTTATTTTAGACCATAGGGACCCCCAGAAGAGAACAACAGAGCCTAAAAAACTCCACTGCTTTTGCTGGTAGATACTGGATGTAATATGTGGATGTTATGCTGCCTTTCTACAAGATATTCAGACAAGAAATAACACTTTATTAATCCCAAAATGGAAAACAGTGTGTTCCAGCAGAAATTTGATAAAATGAAATGTAATTCAATATAAACACACACACACACACACACACACACACACATTAAAAAAATATCTAAATTATATATAAATATGTATATAAGGTTAGAATGTTAGTTTGAAGGTTAGTTTGCCTGAGTATTTGGGGAAGCACCACTAGAAGGTCGTCGCCATTCAGCTTTTCAGAAGTTCATGGCCACTCCTGCGGTCGAGCAGAGAGGGAATAGTGATGTCATTCACAGGACAGGCTTAAATTAGAAAGAGGAAGTAGCCTCCTGATAAAACAAACCAGCTAAACAACGCTGTATTTGACCTTCTATAGTTATAGAGTGATAAAGCCCTCTGGAGCAAGCCATTGTTCTTCTCTTAAGTTTACCATATCATGGAAAACAGAATTTTCCTCACTTTTTGAAAATATAGTTTGATGTATTGTTCACTCCCCAGTGCAAACAGTCCACATAGGGTAACGAAGATCCTGTTTTGAATTCAATGTTTTGTGATGTCACAAAAACCTTCGTATGTACAGAACTCCTTTCATATGTCCTACAGCAATTAAGCCCCACCCTCAAGTGCTTTATGAAGACGCAGTTCAAGTCACTACTGGAGATTTGGGAGCTTTTAACAGGCTGGTGCAGGTTTTTGTGCATACATGGAAATCAGCAGACTGCAACTGTGTTGTTTTGCATTTATTAAGTGGACCGGTCGGGCCTGAGCAATCCTTCCTGGCCTGGGCTGAATTAACCAGAGGAGTTCACTCACCTCCGCGCGTCGAGGATCAAGGCGATTAACATTTCATCCCAAACGCATAAAGTGTTGCTGACGCATGGAAGATTGCTGTGGACGGAGAGCGCATGTGTGTGAGCCTCTGAGCCTGAAAAACAAACAGACATCATGGTGTGCGTCATCAGCTGAGTTATAACAGCCGTAATGACACACACGTTGGCCATGAAGCCTCCCGAACCAGAATGGTGTTTTGCCTCTTGTCTGTGGAAAAAACCCTCTTATTATCCACGATCGCACAGCTTCCTGGTCTCAATAGCTGTGGGTTTCCTCTGAAAATTACTGTCCTCCAGACTGAATTGAGCAGTTTAATGCACGGCTGTCATTAGTAATCAAGTAATCTGTCAATTATTTGACAATTAATGGAGGAAACAGTTTTTAAAAGTGGTCAGATAGTAAAAATGGATTTAACTGAACAATGATAAAGAAAATTTCTTGTTAATTTTTCCTCTTGAGGTCCAGTTACGACATTTGTACGAAATACAGTGTTACAGAAGTCAGGGTTAATTCAGTGTTATGTCGGTTTTCTAATAAACAGGCTATTTTTTATTAAATACCTTTTAAGACTAATGCAAATGAGCTTTGCTCTTATTGAGTCCACAATACTGTCAATAGTTCAGAAGGCTGAAACACTCCTTATAACTTCTCCATGAATGGGTGGAGCCACACTGCTAAATATATGTGTGTTGATTTTATCTTAACCACGGTTCAAAATGGGCTGTTTGTGCTGCATTCACTTGTAATAATTGTATATTTTGTAACTTTAACCATGTATTATGTAAAAAATGAAAAGACTGGATTAAAAAAAGCTCATAAATGAGCAAGGCTACCAGTTTCTGTAGAGCAGTAGCGGAATTTCAAAAGCATCAATGTGAACAAATTGCTGATTCGTTTCTGAGGTCAGTTTTAATCAATGACTTTTGTGAATGTAGTAATCAGGCTTAATTGATTAATCATTAAAGTGCTATTGGATTGTGCTTGAGGCATGAGTTCTGAATAGAAGCCTCGCCTGTGTGTGTGCGCCATTTCCTGGGGAAGGCAGCACTATGCAGTTCTTCTGTAAGAGTGTGTGAGTGTGTGAGTGTGTGAGTGTGTGAGTGTGTGAGTGTGTGAGTGTGTGTGAGTGTGTGAGTGTGTGAGTGTGTGAGTGTGTGAGTGTGTGTGAAAATGATCATACTGCGTAAGACGAGGCCTTGGGGGTTTATCTGTGGCAGGACGTGGGAAACAGGGTTTGCGCTGTGTTTACTGTGACTGGATTCTAAAATGTGTATGTTTGTGAACAGGCGTGTTCGTGTGGTCAAGGCGTATGTCATGACGCTACTGTGACCGCCGTGAGTTCACGGGACAGAACGGGTCACTGTAGCTTGTACATGTGTTTCAAAACTAACTACTCTGAGACCAGCTCTTGCAACATGCAGTCAGTGTTACATCAGTGCAGCATGATCAGTAACAATAAAAGGCTCCATTACTCATTTCACTTGAAGAGCCCATTGATTTTATAGTAATTACAGATCAATTTCTCCACAGTAAAGCTTCCGGTATTAATAACTAAACAATGAGCGTACCATTTAAAGGGTTAATTTCACTTATAGCCCCTTAGGGATATTTTTATGCATGAGTGAATGTGTGTGTGTGTGTGTGTGTCTAACCCAAGCTGGTCTTTAGCACTGCTGTGAAACTGCTGGAAGGTGTGTGTGTGTGTGAGTGGGTGGGTGGTCATGCTTTTGCTGTTCCCATGTGACTGCTAGTGTTTACATCTGATGGTGAACAGGAGGGAAGTGAGCGATGACGCAGGACGCAGAGGCTGCCGCCATTACCCTGCTGCAGAGAGAGAGAGAGTGTGAGAGAGAGAGAGAGAGAGAAGAAAGCGAGGGAACAGGAACATATAAAATAGTAAAATGAGGAAGAGATTGCTTGGAACGCAGATGACTAAAGATAAAGAGAGGAAAGAATGGAACAGAGAGATAGAGAGAGAGAGAGAGAGAGAAAGAGAATGTGCTCCACAGTGTGGGGCGGAATTAACCAGCACAGCAAACTGAAGTCCATCGTCTCTTGTGTGTAGCTTTTAAAACTCTGTCATTTACAGGCGCTTGACAGATTGCACACATCCAACTCTAAACCTGATTCCCACAACAGCAACGCTTTACGACCAGAACAGGACATCCAGCACCCAAGCAACCCCCTCCCCCCCAGCCTACGTCATCCTTATTAAAGGGGAATTCAGCTGAATAATACAATGGTTGGTATGTAAATGTAGTCACCCAGAGTGGTTTGATGTGAAATTCCCTGTTCTGGAGGAACTTATTGAGTCTGAATTGTTTGGTGGGAACCAGAACTTTAATGTCTCTAAAAGCTTCCTCAATGAAGGTTATTGTTTGAAATGGTCAGAAAAATGCTGCTTGATGCCTGAGGCTCTGTATAATAGTGGTGCGAGTCAAAAGAAAACTTTTTAAATTAAGATTGTAAATGAAAAGAAGACTGGTTGACTAGTTCTTATAAATAAAATGAGGATTTGGTTCCATTCACTACCACTGTAAAAACAATCTATATGTTTCTCCGCAATAATCCATTCCCCACCACAACCACTCTGCATATGTGTACAGCTAAAAGACTGAATTATGCAAACATTTTTGAAAAATCAGTGGAATTCCCCTTCAAGTCCTCTGATCTGTGAGCGGCTGAGGTGAAGTGATCGTTTGCCAGGCATTCTTTCTTTATTTTTTTTCTGCCCAAGACAAATGTGCTCAGTCATTCAAGTCATGTTTGGTGTCTAAAGTTATCTTCTTTGGTTATTCACCTGAGCTATAAGGCTAACAAGTAGTGCATGTTTATTTTTTACATTTTACTCTCCTAAATCCAAAGTGCATTCTTAAGACATCGCACTCGCGTCAGCCCATGTTGAGATGTTATGTAACCTAAGATAGACTCGCTTGTGTGGTTTCTGAAGCTATAGGAAACATTGTTACATGGCTAATAAACCTATAAGCCAGCCGGAAGCAGCAGTTCAAAATATCCCTTACTGCAGATAAGAGAAACCACATAAGTCTTATTCAGATTACTTCACAGACCGTTTAGGCGGGTGTGTGATGATTCAGGCGAGTAGTTTCCTTTATGCTAATTGGTAATGTACAAGATTCCATTACTTGAGCAAAAGTAAAGAAGCAAACCTCAGATGCCAAATATGATGTGATTGGACAACTGTATTTGAGGGCAAAGGGGGAAATGGGATTTTTTTTTGTCAAACTAGGTCTTAAAAAGAGGGAGTCTGGAATAACTATCCCCAGTGAGCCTAGATGGGCGGGGTGGGGGTGGGGGGCACCTCTTCTACACTGAGCACTCGGTTCCCAAAGCGCTGAATGAGAGAAGAATGTGGCTGGGCAAGCAGAGCTGGCACTGTAGCGTCCCGGACTCCACTCAGTGCGAAACCACATCTCACTCAGGATGCCCCTGACAAAGAGCAACTCTCCAAGGGCACTACTCTCCACCTACTCAAAACCCCATCTATCAAGACCTGGCCTGAGATTTTTGTGTGTGAGGGAGAGGGGGAGAAAGAGAGAGGGAGGGAAGGGGAGCGAGAGAGCGAAACAGGGAAGGGTGGGTGAGAAAGACAAACCACTGCTTTGAAAGTGACCGGCATAAAAAGGATACGTTTTCACAAAGTAATGACACAAGCTTGACTTGGCAGGGTCCACCGAGAATGCTTTGATTGCAACCAAGCAAAGAGGACAAGATGTTCCTTATGCGCCGTCCATCCCTGCCTCAGCCAGAGCCCCAGCGCAGCTGATTTAGGAAAGCAGGCGGGTCAGTGGGGATCTGCTGCAGTGTTACACTGTTAACTATGACTGTCTCATGAGCCCTGGGGTTATTTCACAAAGCTGCATTTCCCAGTGAAGCTGGACAGCTTGCTTGGTGTCAGGATCCTCATTTTGGGTGGCTGTAATATTGGACAGATCTTTAGAATGCTTAGAGTTTATCATTAAAACCCTGATTTCAACATATATAACGGGTGTAAATCTGTCTAAAACCGGTGGTTCTCCTAAGACCTAAAATAAAATAAGAGTGGGCCTTTTTGTCCTTTATTTCCATGTGGCTCTAAAACCCTAGTAATGGTTAATATTGCATGTTTTTTTTAAATTACAATAACTTTAGATCTATGTAACATAGGAACACCAAACAAAGCTCAGCATGACGTCTGACACCTAAAGCATCAACAAAACTAAGACAATGTACCTGTTGGTTGCACTGCCAGCACAGATCCAAGGGTCAGCCTTATATAGTAAAATGGATCAGCATGTGGAACTGGAGCTTTCTGTGACACTTTTTGTTAACATGAATCTGGTTCTGCTCTGGAGATTCTTTGTCCTGGGCTGGTGAGCTGTCCAAGATTTGGCACTGTGAGTGCTGGGACAGGATAAATGTCTTGGGCCACGAATGAATGAATGAACTAAACTGTGACCAGATGAGATCCGACTTTCTTTTGTTTCCATTTTACGTAAAATGCTGAATATTTACTGTAAGCATGATGTCTCACCTGCTACTGCTCCTCGTCTGCTGTATGCTTTTATCAAGGGCAGGAATGTTCTTGTTGGATGGGATCACATATCCTCCGTCACAAGTTTCCTAGCCAACACCTCATAACTTAAAATGCAAACTTTTCAGGATAAAGTGTTTTTAGGTCATATGGAAGTTAAGGAAGGAAGATATTTTTGAGTTGGGACCATTTTTATTGCTCCTTTCTTAATGATTTTCACAGAATATAAAAGACAGTAGGCTTTAGAAATGTAGAAATGGACAAAGTTTTTAATCCAAAATTTGTGTATGTAGTCTATATCTGCAACTATTAGTGTAATATTTACAGGTATAGAATTCTGACTGAATGTGGTCAAGCTCTGTAGGTGACCATCTCTGAATGTAGGTTAGTTTTTGATGGACACTTTTTACCAGAGTGATTTAAAATGGGATCATCTTAAAGAGGTTGGTGAATGTAGCACTGGGAGTCTTGGCCAAGGACTGTGTTGTGTTTACATCTCTCTTTTCATGCGATTCCAGTGGAATCTGTCCTTGATCACTAAAATGCGCAATGATGTAAGATGCTACCATGTTTTCTACAATGCTGCCCTTATTGTTGGATGTCCTCTGGTAGGTTCTGATACATTCCAAAATTAATTCAGACTCGATACAAGCTTTGCTTAATCAAAATCACAGTATCAGGTGCAAGCAATGTCAAAATGTGAGTTTTATTCCTCACCATTAGTTTTAGCATACAAATGTTCAAATTTTTTACATCCTATAGTAAACAACTTCACATGGTTAAAGTAAAGGAGAGAAGAAAAGACTTTATCTTGGCTGGTTAAGGTCTTCTGTGAAATATCCACCAATAGTTTAGAGTTTTATAATACATTCCTAGAGACGTCAGATGTGTTGACCTCTATAATAGTTCTCCTAACCTTGTGACTAAGCAACTTGGTCTTCCTGTTTGGCTGACATTCACTAACCTTTTCCTTACAGCCTTGTAATAAGAAATGACCAAATACCCTTCCGCCGTCTTGTGTTGGCAAGCCCCGAAGCCAAATGAGCTGTTGTCTGCTTTTCTCATTCTCTTGGGTTAACGTTAATTAAATCGGGTCATTTTCAGACATTGGCAGAAGTTTAGATGGTGTTGTTCCATGATAGATTCCACTGTGGGAACGTTACCCACGTCCTCTGCAGGACCAAAAAGAAGCCAGACGAGGGAGGTCGTTTGTTTTGTTGGAGCTTGAGGCCTTTTGGGGCAAGTGGAAATCAGGTCAATTCCACTGGGTCTCCTCAGTCAGAAGGAAAAGCTAGTCTCATCCCATATCTCGTCCCCCTTTTGTGAGAATGGATTTGAATGCTGGGGAGAGGCGCGAGTAAACAGGCTGAGAGGAGACGCGCAAACAGATCAATGAGGCCCATTTGTGCAGCCAGCAGGACGCTATTAGTCTCTTCACCGTGAGCTCGATTTGCACCCTCATTACCGTCACCTCTCCTCGGCCTCGGATGTATCTGTCTCTTGACCGCAGAACAGCCTTGATTACGGTCACGCCGCCCAACTGCTGACTCATAACGGCTCTCACAAACATCCAGCTGCACAAGAGACTTATGGTCAGTTCAGATAAGTTAACCTGAGGACCTGTTACATACTAAACAAAAAACTAAGATTACACAGGAAGACAAGATATGACGTATTGACTAAGATAAAAATAGAGACATTAAAAGCTAAAGAGATGAGAGATGTGCCTGAAGGCGTGTGTTCATTTCATAAACTCGTACAAATTTACATTTACATTTACATTTACGGCATTTAGCTGAGGTACATCAGTGCTTAAGAAATCCACAACTGTCTCTTACCTAAAAAACAGCTTAAATCCGAGTCAACTATTTAACCAAGATACTGCAGTTTGAGCATCTATACAACAAATGTCCAAATAATAACTAGCCAATGCCTAGCCCAACAAATCATCACAGATGGAGCAAAACCTCATATCTCCAAAATAGTAAGGAACAACAAGCACAACGTATAATGCAGGTTAATGCAACTATATGTATTTGTAGGTAATTTTGGATCTTTTCTATTTAATTTCTCTTAGTACTTTAAAAAATGCAACATAGTGATACAATGTAAAGTTCAGACACTGTCGGTATAATAAATAATAAAAAGAATAACTGCAAAAATAAGAACTGTGGTTATTAATAACAGACACAATACTATACAATACTATACAATACTACTAATAATAATAATACAAAGAAGAAGTATAGTGCTATTATTATTATTATTATTATTAGTAATAGTAGTAGTAGTAGTAGCAGTAGTAGTAGTAGTAGTAGTAGTAGTAGTAGTAGTAGGA
>JBBPDH010000124.1:17826785-17851478 GCA_037974565.1 Clupeocharax schoutedeni
CACGAGCCTAAGAATTTCATTACAGTAATGATGCTACATTGTTATCTGTATATGACAAATAAAACTTGAAACTTGATGTGACGAATAAAGTATCTTGAAAATGTCCTTAACTTGTAATGGAAGTTACTGGGGTGTTTTGTATCTTTGCCCCCTAAGTAATTCTAGACCATTTCTATTTGTCCATTCGTTAAGAATTTCTCATGAAAAATTAACCGCTTATGTTTTAATTTAGTTTCTGTTTTGTTTTTTTAAGTACTTTAGGTTTCACTGTTGAGTGGGTAATAAAGGGTCTACTATTTTTAATTATGAGAGCTAATATTTGAAATTACTACAAGTATATCCTTGTATGGCATCACGTTCCGTTAATGTTAGGAATAATTATTTCCCCCTCATTTATTTGTTCAGTAGCTTTAAAACAAGAATTTATTGAGTAGTATGAATTATACAAGTGCTCGTTGTTATCAAGTGGTAGAACCATTAAAAAAAGTCTTCTATGTTGTTTTCCCTGATCCACTCGGACTCGGTGGACTTTGAGTGGGGAACTAATCGCTGTCAGGCTTTTAGACTGCAGATAAGCTGATGAATGCCAGAATATTTCAGTGTGTTTTTGGGGGGGGGCCTCACCTGTGCATCTGAAAAAGGACTCTTGTTATCTGTACAAACATGACCTCACAGGCACAGTTGTTACCCAGGCCCCAAATAAAGAGAGAGGAGCAGGGCTTTTGTGGGCCACTGCAAACAGAGAGCAGGGGGCTGCGAGTAGAAAAGAGCTAGCACTTTGGTTCCTCTAAATGTAATGAATATAGAGGGCAAAATTGAAGACCCTGATGTGAGAGCCTACGGTTGATAGTTTTTTCTTTTTCTCTGACTGCGTGTACACTCTACAGCTGAAGATGCAGCATCACAGGAAGCAGGGCTACACCAGGCTTAGGGTGTGGTATGTACTGTAAGCTTTTGGAAGTGTAAATTCTTAGCTCTCTTCTTATCAAATCTCACAGTGATGGGTATTAGTATCACTGTGTACAGGTGTGGGGCATTTTATGGTTTGGTGGTGGAGGTACCAAACTGCTGTACTACACGTCTTGTGCTTGAAACAATTCTAGATTTATTGGGTTGTATCTTCTGTTTGTCTTGGTGATGGTTGGAGCACGCTGGTTCTCGGAAGAGCCTAGAGCAACTACAAGGGCTTGTTTCATTTTGATTTTTTGAAACGTGATTTATTTGTTAAGGTGTGAGGTAACATGTGAGTCAGTTTTTAATCTTTTGGACATGGTTGTAGGTTGTTAGTGGTGTTTCATGCTAAAATGGTCTTTCTTTCTCTCTGTGCAGGCCTGGTTTGAGAAGAGGAAGTTCTTTCACTTTTCGTACACCAGGTCCCCAGTGGGACTTCAGTTTGGTGAGTACACAATCATCTTGCACCACTTTGTGTATCCTTGTCCTTCTTATATGTACAGACAAGTATCAGGAAGAATATTTAGGACTTCATCTTTGTCTACTCAAATACATCTTATTTGACGTGCACAGAAGAGCCACAGTCTTGCAAAGTTTCGTGATTGCACTGCTTGAAAACACATACTAAACTTGGTCAATATCATATGGGTTGAACCAAGTGCGTTTGAGGAGGATAACTGCCAAGCTGGGCTGTACTGTGGCCCTTCTGGAGTTCAACACAACTCTGGTAGAAGATAAAGTAGTGGGAAACAGGACAATTAATTGCTTTAATACTATTTTGCCTTATAGTATGGAATATACCTTATAAATGGGCTATTTTCCCCAAATTGTTCAGGCCAAGTGGGGAAAATATCTTTGTCAGTGGTGTTGAATTTCCCATGACTTACTGACCCTCGGACAAAAACGAGAGACTCTTACTGGTAGATCACAAGGTGTGTTTATATGCCTTGTACAAAGCATACTGTACCTCTCAACCCCCTGCCCCACTTTATGTGATCCCACAATGTGTGAATGTCTGTATGCATTGAGAATGTGTTATGGAAGCTCAAAGTACTTTTCCTACACTTTCACCTTGTTCACAAGAACAAGTGACAGCACTGCTCTGTTCATTCTCAGTTCAGCCCCCCACTGCTAGGCCATCAGTGCCGGTTTAATTTTTTACTCCTTTGTTTTGTTTCTGTTGTTTCCATAGTGTCTTTCTTATCTCCTGCTCTCTAACTCACATTCTAAATTCCATAGTCCTCATCTGCGTGTCAGTCTGTGTGTCTGGTTTGTAGTTTGGGATTGAGTTTCTCATTATTTTTCTTTTATTATTAACTTGGAGCTGTATGTGATCTATAATAATGTGATGTATATTAATGAATGGTAAATCACATTCTGAGCTGCACTTCTGTATCACTGCACTGCATTTTACATTGTTGTTTTGCAGTTTATAAATTAACCTTTCTTAATTCTAGATTAGGGGAACGTCCAGTATGGATTAAGTGAGCACAGTGAGCAATAATGTCAAATGATTAGCCCTTTGTGGTGGTTAAGTACAGTCTTTCAAATTGCTGATTCCTTGAGTTTCATTCTTTTTGTGCTTTGTCATTCGTTTGAAGCATTTTACAGCTATTGCCAGGTGTAGGGAGGGAGTTTCTGCTGCATCACTCGGGTGCTGGTGTCCACCACAGTTTGGATTTTTCCTACCCTCCTGGTTCTACTCAGCTGTTTATTGCTAGAGTGTGTTTTGGGAAGGGAACTGCTAAGCTGTGCCGGACACCGACCTTCCAGGGCTGGAGCTGGATATCCCTACACTAGTGGGTTAAACTATGGGCATGAGGGCACTTACTTTTTTCCCTGTGAGAACAGAACTTGGTGTATAATGCTTTAGTTACCACCTGTAGTTCTGTGCAATTGTTGCTTCCAAGCAGTCATGTTTCCCACAAAGGCAGAATTGCACTATTATAGTTTGCTGTAAAACTTACGTGTTTGTCTTGTATTATATATAGTACTGAAGACAGTCAGGTCCTGGCATTAAAATTTTGAGAAGCTGTGCAATACAGCATGAAACACCAGCATGCATTTCTAAGAATCAGAATCTTTTCCTGCCAGGTATGTTCACACATATGAGGAATTTGTTTTAGTGACAGAACTCTACAGTGCAACAAGATGACAGTGACGAGACAAAACACAGGTAATAAACAGAATGATGTACAGAGATACAAAAATACAAAATAGCGTGCAAAATAGCAGGGACACAATATACATATTGAAAAGTGTTCATTACAGTGACTGCCTGGGGGAAGAAACTGTTCCTGTGTCTGGACGTTTTGGTGCTAAGTGTTCTGTAGCGTCGACCAGATGGCAACAGATTAAAGAGGGAGTGTGCTGGGTGTGAGGGGTCCAGGGTGATTACCTTAGCTCTTTTGTTCACTCTGGATCTGTACAGAAGTTGGAGATTTGGGAGGGATGTTCCAATGATTCTCTCAGCGGCCCTGACTACCCTCTGCACCGTAACCAGTGGACAATCATCAGTATAAATGCTTCATACTCTCATAGGTTTCAGTCAGTCTATTGATATGTCAAACAAAAAGTAGTAATAGTATGCCTACATTTTATAGTTCTTCCAAAACAGGAACGGTCATCCAGTAAATGGGGTCACAAGATCTCTAGTAACTGAAGTTCCTGGCCGTGCATTTTACTGGACCCCTCTGTGTTAGGGTTCACTTTTTCCGTTGGACAGTGGTTTTATCCCAGAATGATGATATCAGCAGTCAGCACTAATCCTTTCATATGCCGTTGCATGACTTTAAGCCAGCTGATGGAGATAAACGACCGATTCGCTGATACCAAGGCCGCCTTTCTCTGTCTCTTGTTCTCCTCTTTCCATTATAAAAGAATTAACATAGTTCCCATTCCCCCGGATCAGTTAAGTGTCATTTGAGGTAAATGTAAACTGGTTTCTGATTAAGAACAGAAAGCAGGAGGGAAGATTAGAAAGGGAATAAAATAGCCTAGAGCATTCCGCAGTTTATGAAGGCCAAGTGAAACTCTATCCATCATTCATCTGAAGAGAGAGAGAGGGAGAAAACTGAGGAAGAGAAGAAGGGGCTGCTTCATCCCGTGCCAAATGATTACTTTGATATGGAGGGTTTTTTTCCCCTCCTAGAAAGTATGGACGTATTAGCTCATCATTTGGACACATGGGACTCATTAAGGTTAAAATCAGAACTTCATTCTCTCACCTTCAAAACCCTGTTGAGGTGAATGATGGGCATGATTCATATGCCCCCCCGCCTTCCTCCCTTTCCCCCTTTATACACCTCTTGCCAACCAGGTGAATGATTGAAAAGTGTCTTGGATGTGAGACGCTTCTATAGCCTGACTTAAGGTAGATTGGAGTGCTTGAGGAGTAGCGCTGTATTGAGTGTAGTTGATGCTTTAACGCTCTACAGCAGTCCTCAGATTGAAGTTGAAATGGAGTTAAATGTCTTGATCTGTACCAGTTTTGAGTATGAATCAAATTACAGAAGGATTTGATGTGACTGTCTAATTTGATGTGACTGGTAACGAGACACTTTATTGAGGCCAGATGAACTAATTACTAATATTGATTATGAAATCAGTACAATTAACTTTTTAAAAATTAATATAATCAGTGTTTTCTGTGGCGAGTGCGTTATATATATTTGTGTAACTCCAGATGTATTTGTAACCCTGTGGATGAAATTCTGACATTTTGTCTGTATACAGTTGGCTGCATTAATTGTTAGCTGTGTTCACGGTAACTTGCTTGAGTCTTGAGAATAGTAAGAGAGATGAGATGCCAGATTGGAACTTTTTTTTTTTCTTCATCCTGTTCCCTAAAAAAGGAAAGGAAAATGTCAGCCGTTTTCTATTTGGATAGAGACTCCCTAATAATGAGGACAATTTGGTCCATCTCCAGATAGCCTAAATATTTCTGTGCTTGGCACTGCCAGTCCGTTCCCTATCGCATTTGGTTGTGTGGAAAGTTAAGGTTAAGACAAACATTGGATTTGTCCACCTTTGGAAAAGCCTCAGAAATATCTTCTCTCTGCAGCCATTCCTGTGAAGGTCCTATCAGGCGTGTTGTGTATTCAGGCTGCAGAGCCCTGTCTGCTGCTGTTGTGCTTTCCATTTGAGTCTGGCAGGTCATAACAATGAACAGCCCCTGAAAGAAGGAGTGGCTCTGTCCCCTTTTTTTCCATAGTTTTCATCCTGTACACAACCTGAATGTGTTCACATGCCAATTTTTTAAAAAAAAAAAGGTTAGAATAAGGCCTTAGGTTAAAGTTGGGTTAGACTTATGAAGACCTTTGTATATATGAAGTTAAAGGTGCTTAAGCTGAAGTTTATTACAGAACAAATTACATTTATAAACAATCTTGAACTTTTTGTCAAGCTATGAGAAGTAATCTCAAATAGACTTGCTTATGTGGGTTCTGAAATGAAAAATATTGTGAAAAACCAGCAAAAGCATATTAGAATAGAACAGAATCATAAAAATAATGACTTGCAATACCTAACTAGCTGTAGGTATATGACACTGGGCAGTAGATAGACATAATTTGTCTTCAGCTCACTAATGGACACGTCTTTAACTGTTGGCCGCTGTATTTGGTGCAGCTCTGGGTAATAGTTTTAATTATACAGTTAAATGTGTGAGAGCTTCACAGAATTTGAAGCGGTGATCACTAATCAGAGAGATGTTCATATTTTAGCCTAATAGTGAAGCTCAGATTATAACCCAGCAACTTGGGTTTTATCTTATCACATAGGCCCTTACTTATCATCCCTCTTGGAGGAGGAAGGCTACTCTTTGATAGGCTTGCTTGTCTTTATCTTACTCTTGTATTTGGAAAGTATGAAAGTTTGCCTACATGTATGTTTTTGCTTTTCTTACACCCTCTCTGCCATCTGCTGCTGTGTTTTAGCGAATTTAGCCTCACACATGGCACACATGTTAATAAAATACTCACAAATGGACAATATGTTGTCTTGAACCTTAGACAAATGTGGGCCTACGAGGTTCTTTTCCCTCATTTGTGCACCTTTAAATAGCCAAGGATGAATTTCTGTCTTTGTAAGTTTATTTAGCTGTAATTGGGCCACCATTTATACCATCCAGGCAGGTGTTGTTTCTGGTCTTAGCTGAGTAACATGGTGTGTGTGTGTCTGTGTGCTGCACTAAACGCAGCACACACACACCACAGGTTACACTTTCAGCATGCAAACACTTAAACATTCACACACTCGGATGCTAAAATCTCCTGGGGGTAATGATGTCCTTCCTGATTTTCATGGGAGCTCTTCAGGGGTCCATTGTAAACTACAGGTTTGTCTGTTCCAGCAGACATCCAGCCTTTAGGCCACCAAGTCTGAAGCAGCAGGAAGCAAACGAATAAGAGAGGTTAAGAAAGGACGTGTTGTTCTTGCGTATTAGAAAGCACTGTAAAGACAAGTGAGATTACTGAATGCTAGTTTGTATGACGGATGTGAATTCGGGGTTTTTAACTGTAAAATATCTTTTTCTTGAATTGTAATGGGTCTTAATCTCTCCACAGAAACGTAAGCGCCGAGAAAAGGACGATGATGTCGTCAGCCTGTGCAGCTTTGACTTTAAGGTGAGTGAAACAAGGAGTTAACTTGGCTCTAATGGACTCCAAACACAAACACAAGTCAACAAGTCTTAATATCAAAAGAATCTCACACTGCTCTGTGTATGCAGTTGCAACAAGCAAGGAAAAAACAACTTAGCAGGACCTGCTTCCCCAGAGGCATCCAAGGCCATAAGGAGATAATAAATATCTCTTTGATTTGAAGTAATCTGAACACTATTTTTGGATGACTGAGGCTAAGACAGTCTGATAAAATCATGTTTGTTTGCAGGATCAGTCATGGCCAGCCATTATAAAGTTCTGGAATTTAATCTCTAGATTTTCCGCAGTTAATCCCAGCTGTCATCTTCTGAGATGAAAACCTCACATGATAACTCAGTGTTGTTATATTTGGAAAGTTCAGCAATACTGTAGTAAGGCGGGAAATATTGCCATGCACAGACCTGTTGGTTGTGCAGTTTTGCTGTTTCTTGTTCCTGTAATCTTGATTCCGGGATCACAGCCTTTGGCGGGAAATTGCTTATTGCCTTATACTCAAACGTTCCTGTTGTAACAGTATAGGAAGTAGTGCCATCCCAGATCCACCAAAGCAATAGGTTAAGCAACAAAATGAGTATTTCTTCAGTTCTTGTTATTCAGTGGACTTGGGAAGTTCAGTAACTTGATTTATTCTGTAATCCTCATGGATTGAGCTCTTAAATGCATCAAAATCCTCTTCTTTAAAAACACTGAAACTTGGAGTCAACTCCAACTCTTTATTCCTTGTTTTCTGATCTGTTCTTTCCTTTGAAATCCATTGTGATTCATTACATATAGCGCTGCCAAAGTCTAGGATGTGAGTTCAAATCCGAGTTCTCAAAGCAGTTTGCCATTTTAATCTTAAAAATCTCTTGTGATTGTATAGACACTTGCACCACTCTGATAGCTGAAACTGCTGCTTGGAGGTGAGCTTGTGTAAAATACGCATTTGTTCTTCAGGCTTGAGGTTTAATATGTCACCAGGCCTTATTCTAGACCTCCACCTTTCACCCTACCCCCAGTTTAAACACACCAGCTCACATATGCACAAAGCCTAATCTGTGGAGAGGGGGAGGAGGACCTCCAGGTGTTCTTCACCTCTCTTGGTATTTCCTTATAGCCCAAAACAAGGGAACCGAAGTGTTGGCACTACAAAGTGTAAAGGCAAGGAGTGAGTAAACTGACACACATTTGTATTGAAAGTCTATTGCTACTACCAGAAGCTAGATCTGAAGGTGTAGGTCGATTTTAATCCTCCCGTTCTGGCGCGTTCAAACAGGTTGCGAGTAAATACGAGAAACGTCATTTTCCAAAGGAGAATCCTGATTCTTGACCAATTCCACTTTGTGCCAGCAGCTACAAGCTACACTTCTCATTAAATGACCAATCCAGTCTCAGGCACTAAAATTATTCAGCCTGACTAATCAGGTGCAGTATGTCCTGCACTGTAGTAATCACTATGAACTGCAGCACCACTCAAAACTATATGGGACTAGCTTGAATACACTACGACTGTATTAATTGTGAGTAGTAGGACCATTGCATATGCTGTCTTTATTCTTTATTATTGTGTCTGCCTGCGCAGGTGTATTGTTTAATGAGTGATGGTTGGTTACCTATTCTGTTGGGTGGCAACGAGCTTTGTTTGAAGGTGTGTTCTCGCAGTCAAAGGCACTTGGTTTCAGTTGCTGTTCTTACGCCCCATGTTGAGTGGTGTTTTGCAAAGATCTTGCTGGTATAATGATATTGAAAAAGCTTCATAACCCCCAGGTCCAGGGATACTAAACAGCTATTTAACATAAAACAATCTGTCAGTGATTTTAAACAGATTTTCATTTCTATACATTGCACATTATCCACTGTTATCCACTGGCATGCAGTGTTTCCACTGACATCCATTGCAGTAAAGCACATGATACCAGTCTTTGTGCAAAAGGAAGTGCACAGTCTATTTTCGCTTTCATTACTTTAACCGGATAAGGCACTTCATAGTTAATATCGGAAACTATAAAGATGTAAACCGATTGAGTTCAACTGAAATCGCTTTCTGTTTACAATGTGAGGTTGTATATGTAGACCTAGAACGAACGGTTAACCAAAAATGGTTGTGGACCAGCCAATAAATGTTTTGTATCAGAAATGTCTTCTTACGCAAAACTGTTGATTGGTAAAAGAGAATAATATTTTTTTGGCGATTTTTATGTATTGTAAGTGTGCAGCAGACAGGAAACAGGAAAGATAAGAAAAGTTGTGGGTGCTCTATATTTAGAGAGAGATAAGGTAAAAAAAAAAAAAGCTGCTTTGCATCTTAGTCTTCCTACACAAATAAACAAGGCTATTGTATACAAATTGCAGAGCTGGCTTGTGTTCTCACACATTTGCAAAAGATTGTTTCTGAAAGTGCGAGTTCTAAAATTATGCAAGCATAGGATTCTTCCCCCTTGAACACTTCAGAAGGATTGCATTGATTTTTTCCTGCTGTATTTATTTAGTGTTTTAGAACCAATGCAGAAGAATTTAGGAAGATGTGCAAATTGTGTCTTTAATGCAATAAATAAGATTTTTTTAGCGGGGGGTGATGTGATAGTACTGCAGCACCTAATGTTTTGCATCCAGTATTGAGGCCTCGAAAAATAGTGATATTAGAGGTGTCTATGGCTTGCAAAACATCAGTTTCCAGCAGAGGGCAGCCCTCAGCAAAACTCGGATCCCAGATCAGCACTACAGACCTGAATCTGTAGACCTGAAAGACTAAGTTGCCAGATAAGCTAGAAAGTAGAATCAAGGGATGTTCAGTGGAGAATTAGACCCTGTTGGACTGGTAACTCAAACATGCAGCAGGCTGAGTGGGTGGGAGAACTGTTTCTGTTCTACACCCATTCCTCCAGCTGCCCCAGGTGTCTGGGTGTTACCCTGCAGGAGGCAGCATCTGAGGACTTGTGCAAGTTCAGCCTTGTATACCATCCAAAAGACGGCCTAACCCCTTGTCAAAACAGAAAGGACAACAATGGCGTGTCTTTCCATGTTATGAGTAAAGTGTGGAGGCAGAAGTTCCGTGGTTGGCTTGGTATTTAAATACAAACACAAGAATTTACCCAATGATGATCCACCACAGAGTTTCACCTAGACGTAGAATCTGTTTAACCCACCTACTTGATTAAACTTATTTTAAATTTACACTTTGGCTTAATCGGCCTTGATGTTTGAATTGGTTTAAAAGGATGGTCCAACCATTACCCCTATCAGTTATAGCCAATGTGGGTAATAGAATTTGCAGTTGGCATTCTCCACTCCAACAGGCCTGTGCAAAAAGTAATGGAGAGAAGCAAATGAAGTTGTCACTAAATTTTGAAGTAAATAAAGAAAAAGAAATAATACTGAATATGCGGCAACATACGATTCTTTTCCCGATCTCTTTTAAAGTGAGTAATGTGTTAAATGACACCCATTTATGTGTAACGCTTAAATAACACACTTGATGTAAAACTGAAATTAACGAAAGCAAACTGCTCCCAATTTAATCATCGTATGGTAAAGCTGTTTCCCGCACAAACTACATTACTGCAGTTTCACACTTTACTATTGACATAGCAAGGTGAGCAGAGGGCCACAAAAGTAGTACTCTCCATTTGCTTACTACGCACTCAAGCCTTCTTTACACTATTTTACACCTAGCCTTTACACAAACAATGCCCGGCTCCATTTGCGCAGCTGAAGTTCTTTTATTTAATGCATGGGAAAGTAGCAGTAAATGCGACAAAGACTTGCACTTTCACAGTTTACCATAGACCTCAGGTGATCATTTCTGTCCACCATAGAAATGTAGATGAACTGGTTGTGCAGTTTTGGGTACAGAAGCGGAAGCTTTTGTTAAGGGAGTTCTGTTTTTGGTGTGGCCTTGTTCAGTCTCTCGCTTGTGTACTGTGAAACTTGTGAAGCTTATTGTTACCTTTGGACTAGACCCCCCCCCCTTCTTTAATCAATACACAGAGACCGGTGATGTGGGTGGATGGGTCTGTGTGTGCTCCTTAAAACTTTGATTGATATTTGTGTTGACCACCTCCCCCCTCTCTCTCTGCCTGATGAGTGATAACGACTCTCTCTATTAGACAGTTTTCAGAACACTAGTTACTGCACTCTTGTCCCAATCCACATTAGCCCAAACCCTGGACTTTCACTCCACTACAATAAGCTGTATCACCTGGCTTGTTTCGGGTAGGTGTGATTAAATGGGGGGATTTTGAGAGGTGAAAAAGAGTTCACTTAAGGCATAAACAAGTTAATAGTGTTTAAACATTAGTCTAAAACACATACACCTGTTTATCAATCAGGTTGTGAAAACAATCGGAACACATTAGTTTTTGTGGTCAAAACTGAGGTGCAGTGATTTTTAATTGAAATAAGTTAAGTTCCTTAAAAAAAATTATTACACTATAAATAAATAGTCTGTTTGTACAAATGTTGTAACCTTTATGAACAATCTCTAAACATCTCCAGCTAATTCTTACTTGCATTAAAGTCCTGCTAAATATTTTTACTCAGTAAAAGAAGACACAGGGGTTTGTTGCCTTATTTCCTACCTCTGCCCTTACTTGGTAAATGGGTGGGGAATACAGTCAGTTGGCCCCGCCTTCCGCTGCCCTGGGTATTTGAGTCCTCCTCCCTCACACATTCACAGAACAGTTGGAAATCATCAGAGCACACTGTGTGTGCGTTTTTAGAAGTTAGGCACTGCCGGTCAGGCAGAGAAGGGAGTTTTGGGGGATAGTTTGTTTTTGTTAACCCCCCTAGAAGTGTAATTTTTATTAGAATTTTAAGATCATTTGTGGATTATCGGCAACACTTTGGGAATAGAAGAATCTTACTAGTGGATTTTACTAAAAGAAATGGTGGCTTACGATGAACCTGGTGTGGTGCCTATCAAACGGACTCTACAGACCATAGACTACCAGAACCAGGCTTGTAAAGAACTTGAGGTGAGATTCACATGGTTAAAGGTGACATCATGCCATTTGCCTCTAGCAATCTTTTCCTGATTTGTGCATAGGAACGTTTGTTCCCCCTGTTATCATTTGAGTCAGGACCTTGCCCTGGTCTTATCTTCACCTGAACACTGTGCTGTCAGGGCCATTCAGGTGTGTTTCTCTAAGGTGTGTGTTTGTGTGTGCGTGCATTACAAATCATAGCGCCCAAAGGAGGTTAAAAGTCCACAGCCTGGGCTCACAAGACTTGCTGATTTTGACTTGCCTAGAAATGAGATCATCTAGATATGAGAGCGTTTCAAATTTGCCTGCTTTTATATGCAAGTGAATGTCTGGACAAAATGAATGACTTCAGACCTGAAGAGCAGGTAAACCAGATCTGAGGTGCCCTTAGGGCTGCACACATTGTGGTAAAAAGCATTCCAGCAGCTTCACAGCAATGACTGACTACTGCAGCCCACGGCCCAGGTGTGCCCACTACCCCACCCCAACCAGCCTTGCTGCTGAGAACTGCAACGACCCTGGGGGGAAAGAGGATTTAGATATAGAGCAATAGTGCTACTTCTGCACTTTAGGCTCTTCTTCCTTTTTAGTGGTTTGGGAGCTGCTGGTTCGGAAGTGGGAAAAGAGAAGTGGTTTAGTTGCCGGTAAAGCTGAATGAAGCCAGAAAAAAATGTGAATGAGTTGAGTAATTTGGGAACTGGCATCCTTAGACTTTATTTTTAGTGATTGCCTCACATTCACATTTTTATTGACTCTGTCTAAATATCCTGTCCTTTTTTTATATCCCTACTGCAGTTTCTCACAAATGCATCAGTCTCTTGTTTGATGAGAAGTTTGAACGTTTGTGTTGTCTGCATTGCAAATCAGTTTATCAGCAGAGGACCACATAGGGGGGATGCACAATCTCTCTCCCCCCCCCCCAACAGTGACCACACTCTGAACAACAGTAGTCTAAACTGTGTTTATGGGGCTTCCTAAGGCCAGGGCCTGCTCGCAGTGCCTCTCTTGGGAGCTCCCTCTCAGTCAACACAGCCAGAAATAGCTGCTCCTATCAGTCTATCTGTCTGCCTACTTGTTGCTCTTTCCACAAGATAATGTACATCTGAGTCGAGTGGGGGGGTCTTTTGTTATTGCGGAGAGGACTAGATGTCAGGAAAAACAATATCGACAGTTGATAACGTGCCAAAGCCACTCATTAACTCATCAACTTATTTCTTTGCTTTATCAGTTTCTGCTCTAAATATTAATTTATTTAGGTTGTTTTTCCATTAGATTAAAAAAAATCCCTTTTTTGGGTCTTCTTTGTGGACCACCAAAGACGTGGTATGTGGTGGTCTCCCATGTTTATTAGCTGTAGCAGAGTAATAGCAGGGTGTGAGTTCTTAGCCAGGTCTTCTAGACTGTGTGATTACCCCCGGTAGCCAAGTACAGCTTATGTCTCAGATGGTCCCTGGTAATGTAAGCTAGTGGATCGGCTCTGCAGCTGTTTGTACTGGTTCGAGCCTGAATAGCAGGACTGTTCAGTCTCTCACTTTGGCAAGCTGAACAGAGTCTCTCTCATGCTGCTGTGTATATGAAACCAAATCACCATATTTAGTGCATATTTTTTTCTTCCCCTTAAGCTCCAAAGTGTTTTAGGACCGTGATTGTAGTTAAAAGAGATCCTGCAGGTTTTACTTTTTCCCTCCCTCCTACGGATTGTTGGGGTTGGCTCAAGTCCCAGTCATTATGGGGTTCAGGTGTGCTTTTCCCTCTCACGCAAAAGCCTTGTTGGGCCTGTCCTGACATGAGGCTGTCAGCCTAACTCAAGGATTACAAGAGAAGCAAGAAGTAGAAATGAAAGGGCAGTGTGGAGGCGGTGGGGGATGGTATACGTACTGCTAGAGTCATCCCCTTCTTTGACTTCCCACACATATAGTGGGTCATACATATACAGTAACTCTCAAACACATGCTGTAGTGAATTAAACAAGACTACAAGCAATCATTAAGTCTTTTTTTCTGAAGACAGTCCATTATTCCACACACAAGTTGTAAGCGTGTGTTTGTGTGAGAATGGAACAGCTGAGAGTGGTATTGTGCATACCAGAGATGCCTACAGACCCCTGATCTCCAGTTCTGCAGGCAGAAAGGGCCCTTTGTGCATTTCTTGCTGAGGGGTCTCCCCATGTGATGTGCCCAACAGCTGCTGTCTCCAGGGACTCCAACTTCTGCCTGGATATCTATGGCTCTGGAAACGCCAGCCAGTCTGACCTCAAATCCTCTCTCTTCTCTGCTCTTTCTCCCCCTTTTTTTATTTCCCCCCTGGCCTTGGGGACCCCCTCTGGCAGAAGAGTGGAGTCCAAAAGGAAAGTGTATCCTGTGACTGGTCATGCACCATCTTTTCATGTGAGATTAGTCAGCAGACCCGCTCCTGTGTCTCTGGCCGTTTCTGAGGCTTACTCTTATCGTCACTGTAAGCAGTTCAGTGGTTAATGGGGCTGAAAGGAATTCAGTTGTGGTCAAGTAGCAAAGCATATATTTATATTCATGACCTTTTCTTTTCCTTTCTCTTTTGTGCAGGAACCCAGTACTAAGCGCGTGCGGCCGCTGGGCCGAGTTACCTCGCTGGCGAACCTCATCTCCCCCGTGAAGAATGGGGCCGTCCGCCGCTTCGGCCAGACCCTCCAGGCCTCATTTCGGGGCGACGGGCGGTCCCCAAGCGTGCCCCACCACAAGGCCTGCAGCAAAGCAGCAGCACCCACACCCCCCAAGCGTCGCAACAGCACGTTGTGGTCTGAGACCCTGGACGTTCACCAGAAGGGCACCTTCTCCACCAAAGAGATTAAGAGGCAGGAGGTCAGTCGCAGAACAAACCAGACTACTAAATCCACCTCCACCTTCCAGCCAGACCCTCCTGAATTCGCTCTAGTGACTTATTAAACCCTAAGGGCCTGGGGCTTGGATGCTTTCCTGTTTTTTCTCTGTCTCTCGAGTTTTCTGGGGCAGGCTGTGTATTTGCTGTGTGTTCTGGCGTGGAGTGGAGTGGAATAGAGTAAAATTTTTGTGCCTCATACCCAGACACTTTGAGCTAACAGAAGCCCGCCGCTATGACGCACAGACCTCCACTCTCATATCCTTCCAACCAGACATAACAGCAAACTGCCACAGTACAAGCACATTCCCCACCAGAGAGAGAGAAAAAAAACACATTTATTAACTAGTTAGTAGAGGCATTTCCTAAACCGGTAATTTTGGGGTCATTTTGTTTCCAAGAGTGCAAAATATGTAAAGTAATACCTTATTTTGTGTTATATTTATCCAGGCGATCTTTGAGCTGTCTAGAGGAGAGCACGACTTGATTGAGGACCTCCAGCTTGCCCGCAAGGTTGGTATCCTTTTAGATTAGTGTTTAGATTAAAGTCAGAATGCTAACAGGTTGTATAAGAGCTTGGCTGTGCTCTTGTACGATATGAGCATTTGCCTTTTTTAAGTAGCATTACAGTGGACTGCTGACGACTGACCGATGCATTCTTCGTTTGCAGGCATACCATGACCCAATGCTGAAACTGTCAATCATGTCTGAGGAGGAGCTAACAGCCATCTTTGGAGATCTGGATGCTTACATCCCACTTCATGAAGGTGAATATAAAACTGCATTTCTCCTTGCACTGTTTGTGTTTATGACATTCAGTAACACTAACATCTCACCCTCCTTCCAGATCTGTTGGCTCAGTTGGCCAAGGCTACAGGCCCTGACGGTACAGTGGGAGAGATTGGCCAAATCGTGGTCAACTGGGTAAGTGCTACAAGTTTCGTCTCCTCCTTGAAAAGTAGCATCTGAAGTGTGACTTTTAGATACTAATAACCCTATTTCTCCCTCTATAGTTACCCAGGCTGAATGCATACCGGGCATACTGCAGCAACCAGCTGGCAGCAAAAGCTCTTTTGGACCAGAAGAAGCAGGATCCACGAGTGCAGGACTTTCTACAGCGCTGCCTTGAGTCGCCCTTTAGTCGGAAGCTGGACTTGTGGAGCTTCCTAGACATCCCCCGCTCACGCCTGGTTAAATATCCACTCCTGCTGAGAGAGATTCTTAGACATACACCACCTGAACACCCAGACACCACCAGCCTTGAGCAAGCTGTGAGTAGAGAGGAGATATGTATACAGATATATGTACACATTTACGTTAAGCATTAGGAAATTTGTTTTTAAATGGTTTTGTGTATTTGTGTCCCCGCAGGTCAGCATCATTCAGGGTGTGCTGGCTGATATAAACATGAAGAAGGGGGAATCAGAATGCCAGTACTACATTGATAAGCTGGAGTATCTGGATGATAAACAGAAAGACCCACGCATAGAACAGTGCAAGAGCCTGCTGTGTCACGGAGAGCTACGCAACAAAAGTGGCACGGTAAATCTTACTGGGATGCACTCACACATCACCTTTTCTTAGTCTCTGTCCTCGTGAGGATTAATGCAGATCACTAGCCAAAAATGGAACTCACGCAATAACCATGTCTAATCTTTCAAAGAGATGACACAATGAACCAGGAATCTTGGTAATAGAATGACTACATGGGAGGCAAAGAAAACACTTGGTCTTTGAGTGTCTAGACAATCTGTCCTACGGTCTCTAATCTCTCCTAATCTTTCTGTTTTGCTCTACAGAAACTGCATGTGTTTCTTTTTACCGAAGTCCTGGTTCTAACACGGCCTGTGACGCGGAACGACCGCCACAGTTTTCAAGTGTACCGCCAGCCCATTCCTGTGCAGGACCTGGTGGTGGAGGACCTGCAGGACGGAGATGTGCGCATGGGTGGCTCCTTCAGAGGGGCCTTCAGCAATGCAGACAAAGGTGAGACAAGTTTTTCAATCTGAATACATTCAGTGCTGGGTTTTTGCTCCCTTTCTGAATAGTTTATATGCTGTAGCTCTCAGCTCGGTCTGAGAATGACTGTGAATTGCTTATGTAATGGCATAATGAAAGACGTAGTTTTGTAACGTTAAGTAATTTTTGGTTGGTTTGTTTATTGATTAATCTGAAGAGCCCCACTTGCAGGCCTTTATTTTAATATTGTTCTTTATCTCTCTGTCCTCCTTCAGCCAAGAACATCTTCCGCGTTCGGTTTCTAGACCCGTCTCAGGGCCAGTCTCATACACTGCAGGTCAACGACATCTTCCACAAGCAGCAGTGGCTCAACTGCCTGCGCAGCGCCATGTCTGTCATACAGAGCGAAGCCCCATCTGCCGCCACCGACGTCAGCTCCAAACGCCGCTCCTCCACGGCCTCTGCCATGGTCCATATGGAGGAGACCGATGAGAACCATCCCCAAAACACAACTTCACTCCCTGACTCACCCCTGAGCAATGAACCCCCGAGCCCTACTCCCTCCACCACCTCCACCCTCTCTACCTCTTCAACATCGTCCTCATCCTCCACATCGTCCTCATCCCGTAAATCCAAAAAGGACAAGCGTGTCCTCGGTTCTCTCGGCAAAAGAAAAGAGACCATGGTGTAGAGCTAACCAAAGAACTCTGAGGTTTTCACGGGACTTAAGCTCATCGCAGGGCACGTCCAGGGTCTGGCGGACTTGTATTTATGTGTGTTGGAACCATGTGGTTCTGCAGCAGTATTTCAATGTTACTGTCCTCAATGGCAGCTATATCACCCCACTCCAACCCGTCCCACAGGGGAAAGAACATGCATTTTGTTTGTAATTAAAGTTGCCTTTTTATATATATATATTTTTAATCAGAATTTTACTGTAGCTCTTTCGTTTTCAATGAACCAGCACTGTTTAGCTTTCGGCTGAAAAACTGAGGATAGTCAACAGAAGCATTAAGGGAAAAAACATGAAGAAACGAATAGATCCTCCAATGCTTTGTATAAGTCTGATTCAGAGCTCTGTTGGAAGAGTCTTATTTTACTACATTCCTATCAAACCTGTTTTATCAGCGGACTCATCTGTATATGGTTTATGACAGTTGACAGCAATAATTCTTTTAAAAAAACAAAAAACCCAAAAGAATCGCAGTGAAATGGTGATGTAACTTACACTGTTGACAGATCATATGTGGTATTTTATTTTACTCATGTAAAATTTGAACTGAGCCATGTTGGCTTTTTTTTTTTAAGAAAGCTGACTCCCCCCAACATGAAATTATTTTATTTTTCAATGTAGCATCTTGCATGGAGCTTTACTTGTGGAGTCCTGCCTATGGGGGCAGGATGGCATGTATATGCTTGTTGAAGCACAGGAGTTCACTGAAACGGAACAGTCATTGCTGGCAAGGAACTTTGTAAGTTGTAGGAGGGCTAGAAGAATGTTGGTGCAAAAATTGATGGATACTTTTGAGTTGTATTGGGTAAGAAGAGATTGACTTTGATTCAAGGCACTACACGCAACCACAGCTGTTTGTCCGATTGTGTTTTTGTTGTTGTGTCTTGAACGAAGTACGAAGGTTGGAGGCGCTGGTGAAAAGCCAGTGAGTGTTGCTTTTAAAGAAAGAACAGCATGTTGTTAGAAAGTTGGACTTAGTTGACGGTAGAGGGATGTTAAAAGAGCATGAATTTGGTTTGTAAAAAAGACAAAGAGTTGTGTTATACTTTGAAAGACTGCTGTGGGCTTGTAAATGTGTTTGATGTAAAAAGAAAATTAATGGAACAATAAAGGTCTGTGTAAGATTTGCATCTGAAATTGGATTCTCTTGTCTTTGTCTGAACTTGTCTGCATCGCTGCCTCATCTCTTGAAAAATAAACAAGGAAGTGCTTCCAAAGAAGAGTTACTGTTTCTTAGACAATGTTTCCAAATGAAATGAAAAGAAGCAAATGAAATACAGCCTGCATGTTGGCCTGCTGGCCTCACTGTCAACAAGCTGAAACTACATACGGGCTCGTGCTCAGATTAAACCCCTCGTTCAGCTGCATGTACAGCCGCCACTATCACTCATCCATTCAAGTTTCCAATCAATACTTCAGACGTCTTTAAACTGCAACATAAAATAGTCATAGTGGCCAGGTGCCTAAACACTGTCTCCAACCCTCACCCCCCACCCCTTATTTCCAGAACAGTCCAGAATGTCTTGGCAGCTATATAAAGGAAGTGAGTCTCCATTAAACAGATTCTTTCATTTATCTCTCGATCTCTCGTTCCAGTGCCTCGCTCACTGACGGTATTTAGCTCTGCCTTAATCTGTTTTTGCGGGAACTCCAGTGATGAACGAGCCACCAGGAGCCACTTAACGTCCCCCAAGCGCGCTCCCGCTTTGTCTCACACCTGATGAGCGATCATCGAGCCGTTGTTGGTTTACGCTCTCCGTGAAGAATGCGACTGGGCCATGAGCGGATGAGCTCATGGGCTGGATGGAGACTCGGAGCGCCTCACTCCAAACACTTTTACTCAGCTCAGCCGGCCTCACTCTAATTGATCCCTGCACTGGGTTGGCAGGAGTGGGTTTTTGGGGCCTCTGGGTTTTATATGGAAACTGCCTCATGTCTGCCTTCTACTGTTTTTTGACTCTTTTGTTCATTTTCTCCAGCCTGCAGTTGCCTTTCTAACATGGATGACGATCTAATGTGCAGTACTATGCAGGTCTAAGGTACCTATGCGAAGCCATTTATATCACCAGGAGTTTGCTTTTCTGCTGAAAAAAGAAGTTAACATTAGAATAAATGCAAACACAAAAGAGCAGACCTTTGTAGCTAAAGTGAAAATCTGGTCATACGTGAACACACCACAGCGTGAACAGCACAGAATACTTTCTCTGCATTTAACCCATTCACCAAGTGAATCACGGGGGCAGCTACGAACACGGCGCCCGGGGAGCAGTGTGTGTGCACGGTACCTTGTTCAGGGTACTTCAGAGGTGCCTAGCGGTCTTAGGAATTGAACCCAGACTTTCTGATCACAGGGCGAATGCCCTAACCACTAGGCAGTATTACTTACTGCTATAAGTAATCCTGGGCTTCCATGAGGGGAGGTGTGGAAATGGCTAAAGGAACACTTCTCACTGTATTAATGTTTTGTGTTTCGGAGTTGCCTATGTGATCGGAAGGCTGTTGGTTCGAATCTCGGGCCTGCCAGTGGCACCACTGATGTACTTTTGATGTATATTGTCGGCTACCCACTGCTTCACCTGGTGACTGGGTTAAACACGGAGAAAGAATTTCACACTGTTCACACTGCGTGCTGTACTGTGTTCAGGTGTGACAAACTGGCCATTTACACAGTAGTTAACTGCTTTTAAGTATAATTTTCTCAGATGTCTAAGACCTTTGCATAGTGCTGTATGCTGGCATGAGTGGGCCAGAGGTGAACCATGGACATGAGCATTAAGACACATGGGTATATCTGTTGTGAAGACCTTGATAGTGAAGCGGCGTGTTCCAGTGCTGTGGTCCACTATGAAGAGAATGCCCTGAAGTGATTGTCGTTTTACAACAGAAAACAGATGACACATTTCACCACAAAGCAGCCTCATTACACGAGGGTCAGAGAGGATCAACCCTGTTATAAAAATAATACAAATCGATCAAAATAAAGCCACGACTGCTCCTTATTTTGGTGACTAAAATACAGATGGATGAGTTGCAATGGGATGTGCAGAAAAAGCTTTTTCAAAAACAATGAATCACTCAGGAGACAGGCCTGAGCATCTGCTGCTGTTGGCCTTACACCACTGTGGCGTCTCTAAACAAGACGAGGAGCGCTTGATTCTTAAGTGGGCAATGAAAGGGTTGGATATGTCATTAACTCCAGTTGCGTAACGTTGTGTGTGTTTTTTCAATGTACGACTTACAAATGACTGTAGTTATGCAACTTTAGGGCCCGAGAGACATGCAATCACGCAACAAGGGGAGAATGGGGTCAACGGCACCATATAGCCATACACAATGACACAACCAAACAAAAGCCTGCCTCGTCCTCGTTATGCTGCAGTTTACTGACACCAGAGCCCCGGTGGGGACCGATGTGTGCTGAGATGTTTGGTTTGTGGGTCATTTCACTGCACAGAGAAGATCCAAGCCGATGACAGTTTAATTACAGTTCAGTCTGTTGACTGCTTGCTGTGAGGGACAGGTTATGATGGCTCACGAAGGTGTTACCCTGTCTTCGCTTTAAACTATTGAACCGAGCCGGGAAATGACTGGCACAAACAGCTGCACACTCACCTTCACACAGAACGATAAAAAGAGTAGGTCATGTATGCTACTGTGTTATACGTTGCTACTGTGTTATAGGTTGTCGAATTTTTGAACCTATGTTCAGGATGTTTACACTCCATGAACAAACTCAAGCTGTGAAAATGAACACTAGGAATAAATCACAGAGCAGAGGTGTTTCTCAGCATAGCCAACCTAAGGGGTTGTCTAGGGCAGCCCCTACCCCCACACACAGCTAAAAAGTAATCCCCCAGCGCCCCTTTCTACCATGCCCTACACCCCCCAGTCACCCCCCCCCCCGTCAGCAGAACTAATCACAGTGATCAGAAACACCACTGCCATATAATGTTGAGTATTTTTCCTATAATAAATAAATAATATATGAATAGATACTTTATTGATCCCAGAGGGAAATTGCCTCTGTGTGTGTGTGTGTGTGTGTGTGTGTATATTTGTGTGTTGTAAAAAGAGAGTCAGACATGGAATTTATGCAAAATTATGTCGCTAATGTAAAGTTCCAATTCAGTGTGTTATCTCTGTAGAGTTACTGCCCTCACAGGCACACACACGCATGTGCACAAACATACACACGCACACACACACACACACACATGCACTGTCCCACCACTGTGTTCTCTTCCCTGTTAGAGGCCCATGAGCAATAAATGAACATGTTCAAGTTGAAAAGTGGTGGAGAATTCCTGTTTTTATGATTACCCACACACACCCCGCCACACACACAGACAGGCCAGTGACGGTGTCTGTTCCTTGCGCAAGTGTGACCCTCAGGATAGCGCGTCATTTCACACGTAGGTCATGTTTCGACCCAAAACCAGCAGAGTAAAGTGAGGAGAGCCACGCATTCCCTCCCTCTGAGATTCCCAAACAGTCTGCTGGACGACTGGAGGCTCTGGTCAAGGTGGAGCCCTGCAGGACACGGACTCCAGGGAACGCAAGCGGGGGAATTACAAAGAGGATCTGGTAACCCCTCCGCTGTTATCAGGGAAGCACACTTGACTCACCCTGCTGAAACATAAACCTGACAAATGAAGCACAGGAGAGAGAGTGAGAGAGAGAGGGATCCGACTCCTCTCGTGACAATGGAGACACTTCTTTCGTTTCATGCATTCTCAGATTGTGCAAGATGATTCATCCCCTTCTTTTAATCAAGTGACAAAAATCTCCCAGGCAGCCTTTAGTTATGGGAGCTCTCTGGAATCACTTATGTTGTCTTTCTCAACAGAAATGACTCAATAACACCTTTTCCTTTATGATACCGACATTCAGACGCTAAATATTGTTCTTTGATGATGTTTCTGTTTTTAAATGCATTTCAGTTACGATCTAAAAGAGCATCTGCTTTGGCCCTTAAGTCCCTTTCACTCTTAAGACCTTTTTGGGGAAACTTTCAATGTTCATCATTCACACATTCAGAGCCTAAAGAACCTAAACCCAAGATACACAAGACACAAATCCCAAAATCTTTGTGTGTCTCGTATATAGTTATATAAGCACAACCTGTAGTGAAAAGTTGATAAGACAACATAGTTACAATAAAGTAAAGAGAAAATGAAAGGCTAGAACTGATAAAAAACATGTAGAACAATACATTCAAATAAACATTACAGGTGTAAACAGTCCTGGGTACAGTTCCTGCCAGTGGCACCACTGAAGTCCCTTGAGCACCGTACCGTGCCCACACTCTGCTCCTCAGGGTCCGCGTCACTGGCTGGCCACTGCTTCACCTGGTGAACATGGTTCACACTGCTCACACTGTGCTGTGGTGAGTTCACGTGTGACTATAATGGGCCACTTTACTTAAATTGTCCCTTAATTTGAATGTGTTTGCCCATCCCATGATGGATTGGTGAGCTGTCCAGGGTGTTTCTCCATCCTGTGCCCCTTTGAGAACTGGGGTAATGACCCTGGTTAGGATAACTAGGCCCTGAGAACAGATGAATAGGAATTAAAAACTGGCTTTGAGAAATGGGCCAAAACTGAGCAACACTGTTACTAAAAGCTTGTTGTCGGTCTTGACTTTAAAAACTATTTTTACCTAATTTTTTCTTGTCTTGGGCTGCTGATTAACGTCAACTATACAAGTTCGTTAGGAAATAATATTCTGAGTCAAGTTTGGTTTTGCAGGATTTTTGTTTCTTTAAATATCTTTGTTTGTGTCTTACTGTTTTATATGTACAGAGTCAAAAGACGTGTACATTTAAAGCTGATTTACACAGCGGCCAAAACTGTAAGTGTCTGAAAACATGTAAATGAAAATTCAGTCATACGTGAACAGCACAAAATACTCCCTCTGCATTTAACCCATTCACCAAGTGAAGCAGTGGGCAGCCAGGAACACGGCGCCCGGGGAGCAGTGCGTGGGGACGGTACCTTGGGAATCACGAGTAGTGGATCTACAAGTTGTATAAAGTATTCTTCATGTATTTGACCTGTTTTACTCACACAACATCCTATTCCACCACTCTTAGACCAACCGCCACCTGCACAGGCACTGGACCACACCTCTTATGTAACTGCTCATAATCTAATGGAGCCACTGGGAACTGTGCATGAGCAAACATTCATGGATCACAGCTAATATCAGTTTCTAACATTTTAACATAGGTTTCCATACGAGTAAACAATTTCAAAAGCATTGGCAAATAAAGTACATGATTATGTAGTGTCGAGTTACTGACACGGTTGCGTAATCCTCTCTTACTGCCAGCGCCAGCTCAGCACACGGTTCTAGTAAATGACAGTACAGACTATGAGAATCCCTGCAATCATCCTCATCCTATATGAAGAAGCCTCGATATGTTAGACAACTAATATGGATTTAACTAATCAAATACAGTTAAAATACATATGATCACTGTAAAAACCTCATAACTCCATATTTAATTAACCAGTGTATTTAGTGTTAGACACAATAATTAATTAGGAATAAGGCGTCTTTACATGGGGTCACATTAGAAGTTAACAACAGTTTTGCCTTCTTTGGAAAAGCAATATGAGTTTTACCCAGTGATAACGTCTCGGTGGTTTATAAAGTTTAATCCTTGATCTCATTCTGTTGATTCAGTGCTTGGGCTGCTTTGCTGCTTCTTTTACCATTTTATTTTAGATTTAACCGGTAGACCAGTTCCTACCAAACGTCAGCTTTGAGAAGATGCTGGATGTACTGTTACCCTGCAGTTAATCAGAAAACAGATTAACTGCAGATGACCCAGATCTTAAGTTGTCCGTATTTCAAGCTCCCTTCGGATCCACTTGAAGGGTTATTTCACAGAAGCCATTTCGCTTCAGAATCGTTTAGGCTTTTCTACACCAGTATGACAGAGATGTCCACAAAGGTGGACGTTTTCCATTAAATCAGAGCAAGACAGGCCCTCCGGGATGGCCTGTGTGATGTAAGAGTCGTGCCTGGAAGCTGTTTTGTTGTTTTGTTGTTACAGGTATTGGTAAGTGTTAGGTAACTTTATGTTTGATCATGTGCTCTGTTTCTCTCACTCTGTACGTCTACAGGCCAGACGTGCCATTCTCCACATACTGCAGCCACTGCCCTGTTTAATAAGTCAGGGCAGGTCTTTCATTTCCTGCCTGGGAGCCAGTGGGCTTTGCTGGGCTGAGGTGCTGCGGCTGAGGAGGTTTGGTGCTGGAAGAGTGGAGGGTTTATCTTGGGTCTCTGCTGCTCTCTTATTTCTCCAGCTGTGGGCAGATGTGCTCATATGCCAACATCCACACAGATCGTAGTGTCTGGGGCAGCAATACAGTCTGAACAACACACAGACGCGCGCACCCGCACGCACACACGCACGCACACACACACACACACACACACACACACACACACACACATTCCCATACACATCTGGCTGTCATGGCTGTCTGACTGTCTTTGCTTTTTTGTCTGTCTGTCATATATGCTTATATATCAGTTAGGGCTGGGAAGTTAACGCGTGAATTA
>JBBPDH010000124.1:17851578-17866916 GCA_037974565.1 Clupeocharax schoutedeni
CTTACAAGTTTTAAACCTCTCGCAGTTCAGCACTGTCCTTTGTACTATTTCATGCTATTCATTGGACCTGAACTGTTAGAATTTCGATTAAATAAAGCATTTCTGTTACAGATGGGAAAGATGAAAGTGTATCATAAACTTGTGTTTCCCACTTGAAATATGACTTTGTCAGGAGGATGTGGGAGCAAACCGAGGTTGTGTGAAAAAAATCTCCACTCTTACTTCAGAGCTGTGGGTCTGTTAAAATGTGTAGCTGTTACTAAGAGAAAGAAACAAAACAAAAATCAAACGAAGCTGAGAACAGTGGACTGGTCGCCTCACCTGAACACTATTGATTGTGTTTCAGAGTTGGATGGTAAGAAGCGTCGCGCTGCAACCTACTTTGGCAGGTTGAATGCAATGTTTTTCCTGATGCTGAAAAAAGAATTACGTACTTAATGGTGGGAAACTGAATGATGGTTTCTGCCATTTCCACAGCATTGTGCGAGGTAGTTTGGGCTGCACTGTGCAGTATTTTCCCTTTCCCTATGGGAACAACTGATAGTGTGGTACTCACTGAGATATGGCTTCAGTCTGCGAGGTCACTACTCCCCCTTACACACACACACACACACACCTACACACAAACACATTCACATACATACACACCTACACACACACACACACTCACAAACAAAGTGGTTAATCCATACCCAGAGTGATGATGTCACTCACCTGTGGTGAGTGTTTGCTTGGACAAAAGCCCCCTTTGTTCTTCTGCAAACACACACTCGCTCTAACCTCACGTGAGATGCAGGAACTGAATAGAGCCGCGTTCAAACCCAAATCTCTCCCTTTATTAGCGAACAAGGCTATTTCGTGCACTTTACACCCTTCGCTGTTAGCCCTTATTAAGTGCTAATGCAATTTAAAAAGAAAGACAGAAAGAGTGTTTGGTATGAGCGAGTCTCTTTATGTGGCCATAATATGCCTCACCTGCTTCCTACATCCTGTTTACGTGCCTTTCTGCATGACACGCCAAATATTTTCTCAGGTAGCATTCACTTCCGATCTTTATTCTGGACGCTTTCAAGGAAGATCATTCGTGTTTGACTGCCTTTGCTGTATTTGATTTTTTTATCTGCGTTATGACGTAATACTATTGTTTTTACTTTGGTGTTTTTCAGCTCAAGTTGTGTCTTCAGTCAATAAAACACAACCACTGAGACCTTTGACCCAGTTCACAGCTTGCTAAGCTAAACGTTAAACTGATGGCTTGAGTCCAGCAGAGATGAGGCACCCAATTAAACCCTTAATCTTGCGTTATCATATTTGTGCATATTTGCGTTACGTGCTCCTGTGCACTGAAGTGAACAGGTCATGCTGTAGGAATTATTTAAAATGAAGTGATTAATTTCCTATTTGTTAATTGGCCTTTGTAAGTCACTGTTGGTAAGGAATTCTCCAGCTTTCTTTGGACTCAGGCTAAGTTTGGTCCAAGCCTGATTCATGCCAAAAGCACTTTTGTTATTCAGCTGACAGGCCAGATATGAAGTTTTAATCCAGACAGACTCAAACGTCTAATCAAAGTCATATTACTGCAGAGAGATCTGTTTTAGCCAACCCCTAACTTTCCAGAACACTGAGCAACACACAGGGGAACCAAAATGTTCTTAAACATCTTTTGACATACTTTTACATATAAACAAATATAGGTATTGTTTATAGGTATGCAGAAACAAAGGATTCAGAAAAGAACGTGTATGACTGCAAAGCTGATTAATCACAGTTCTGCACCATTGGGGTTCAGTTTTGGCTGATTTCTCTTGGCAAACCATCTTTAATTCCCAATGTTATAAGGGTCATTGTGCTGGACTTGCACATTCCAATTCCTCTATAAATTTTCAAATAGAGTCATGTCAGGAGATTGGCAAGGCCATCACCTTCACATTTTAAAGACCAGCTTTGAAGTATTTTGGCTGCATGTTCGGGGCTCTTGAAACCTTTTCTCCCCAGACACATTTTATCGGCATGTAAAAGTTTCCTGATATCTTCTGGTGCATCGCCCCTTTCATACTTCCTTTGATGGCCTGCAATGCCCCAGTACTGTTTGCAGAAAAGCAACCTGTTTTTCTCACCTTTGTACTTCACTGTATGGATAGTGTTATTGGGATCATTTGCACAGCTCTTCTTTCTCCAAAGTTATGGCCAAAGAGTTCTATGTTTAGTTTAGTCTGAGCAGAATGCATTGTTCTGATATGGCCTTAATGCTCACACAATTGGTTGTGTATTGTTTTCTAAGAAACTGTTGCTCCTGTTGCTTTTAGGTTTGACTCTTTTAAGCTGCTAGCTTCTCTCTTACCTTCCTTATCAGTAGGCTGAGAGCACGTTGTGAGATCTTGTGTGGGAAACCTGTCCAGGGACAAATAATTGTGGTTCCCTGCACTTGCATATTATTGAATCAAATGGACAGACACGTATGTTTTTTGGTCTTGGCTTTTCATTTGAGTGTTATTCAATAATATTGTACCTCAGAATTTAAAGGAGGCCTTCTCTCTCTGTGACATCTTCCTAATGATACCAGGCACAATTTGCACCATGTTGTTTACATGAAACCCCACTCTCTAGAATTATTGATGCCCCTGATAACCAAGTTAGGAGACATTTGAAGCCACCTGATTCTGTGATCAAATAATAAAACAGATCAGGAGATACAGTGTGTTTGGACCAATGTGTGGTTGAGAGATCCGACCACAAGTGACCTTGCAGATCTAGCCAGATTATAATCTAAAGTATCCTGGTGTTAATAAAGTCCATGACACCACGTATCCTAACAAGATTCCCAAAGCCTTTGGAAATAAAACAAGCCGACAACATCACACATCCCAGTTTATGGTATAAACAAAGGCTTTCTTATAGCAAGCGTGCCAAATAGTTTTTTGGCACAAAGGTGGTGAGTATTACAGCCCCTGCTGTTTGAAGCCTCTTAATTATTTCCCTTATAGTGTAGATTGGTATTTCCAGGTGGTATTTACCGTCCATTGTGTCATTTTATTTGTGCGTTTCTGCTGAAAGCAAGGGTGTAAATAGGGAAGCTGGAACTAGATGCTGGAACATTGCTGTGAAGATTTGATAGAAATCTCAAGAACACACGTGAGGTAAGATACTGATTAGTTTATCAATACATAGATAAACAGGCATGGATCAAAAATGCCACTCCAACTCACTCCAAAGGTCCTGGAAGGAGTTCAGTCACCCCAGAGAATAACAGTTCTACTGCTGGGGAGCTTTAAAACCCCTTTAATCATTGGACATTGGAGCTTTAGGCTCTTGCATGGTGTCTCCAGATCATTCCATTATATTTTCAAATCTCTCTACACAGCATTACACTACATACATATACAAACGGCTTGTGTGCAATGGAATGCTGTGGCACTTTGTGCACATTAATTCAGTTCATGAATTAGAAAGGGGTCTGGATATTTTTGGACCTGCTTATTTCTATATTATTGAAATGGTTATGAATGAACTCAATGTTAAAAAACTAATGGGGAAATGGGGACTTTGTGTATAAAAAGGATGGCCAGTTACTGTGATATATTTTTGAGAGAAACTTCTCTTTTTTCTTCTACTTTTGTTTAAATATAAATTAAAAATGTGATTTTTCTGACAGTGTAAGAATAAATACATTATTCAAAGATTGTTATGCTCTTGGCTCTTTTACCAAGTGTCAGATTGGTGTGCTAATGGAGCGTTTTAGGTAAGTCCCTGTTAGGCTTCAACAGGGTCTTATTTGTTATGGTGTGTGTGTATGTGCCACAAAGAGCTTATCCAGACACCATGACACGTTCATACCCAGCTCATACTGAAAAGCCTGATTTGGAATAGAAGTGCAGTGGGCTACAAGGCCAGCACTGATGGATGAGCCGGAGTGTGAGTGCCTCTCTACATGAAAGCGTGGGCTTGAGAGCGGAGACAGGTCTGTTTTGACCAAAGTGCGGCACAGTCGGGATCACCTCCTGTGATGTCATGACAAAATCCATCGATATGATCTCATGATCTCAGACTTGAAGGTGCAGGGCATTCACTTGTGTTCAGTAGTTGAAAAGTTGGCACAGGTTTGAGTAAACCTCCTTCTATAGTTAGCCTGCCCGCATGCCCAGATTTAGTCAAACAAATCAGGCAGCGCAGACCCTTTGTTAATGTTCTTGTAGTCAGATCTCAACTGACAACTTAGAACTGATATAACCATATAATATCATTTGTTATTAGTCCAAGTTTAGGCCTTACACAGGTATTTTTGAAACCAAATAACGTTCCTCCAGGACCATGGTGCAACACAAGAAAGATCTCATTCACTCAAGCACGGTCAAAAATATCTCTGTCCTCATGAAAATGGAAAACATGCTGTCAAAATCATATCAAATCAACACACAGTGATATCACTCTAACCGTAAAGTCATGCTGGCCAATCAGAAACCTGAGAAATATCCCCATTTTTCAGTATAAATACAAAACTAGCAGCACAGTCTTTGTACTACATTATCTGTTGGTGCTTTAATGTGTGGTGATGGCCTCGTGGTTTGGAGACTTACCACTGGACGGGATGGGATTGAATCCTACCTCCTCCTACCACCACTGGGCTCCTGAGCAAGACCCTTAACCCCATGTTGCTCCAGGGAGACTGTCCCTGTAGTTAGGGAATGGAAGACAGTGTGTGCTAAATGCCATAAATGTAATGTAAATGGCTGCTTCCGAATAGTTGAATCTTATCTGTCTGCTGGATGCAGAAAAGACCTCCATAGTGCATTCTGATGCCTCTATTCTTCAGCATTTTGGGAGAGTGACTGTATATTTGTGTAAACATGCAAAAAGTCCTGTTAGTAATAAAGCACTATTTTGCTATTGCACAAATAATGAAAACAAAGAAGAAAATGGAGCACACTTTGATGTTACAAGCCAGAGCTCTCCCTGCATGTGTTCAGACCAAGACAGACACAAGCACAGAGTAAAACAGGCAACAGTATTTATTCCATAAATCAGTAATTATAAAAAACAGACACTGCCAGAGTTCCAGAACCAAAGGGCAGTCTGATTCGTAAACAAATCCGCACTGTCCTACTAAAGAGTCGAGTACAAGAGAAGAGTCCAAATACTCAGAGTCCTGGAAGGCAAACCGAATCAGTAAACGAATCAAAGGGGTGAGTCAGGAATCAAATTTGAGAACTACAGGCAGGGTAATACAAACCAGGGCTACAACAAGTGGCTGGTATGCAGGGATAGTCCACAGCAATACAAATCTGAATCCAGAAGTCAGAGGTAGTTAGTAAAGTAAAGTAAAATGGCTTCCTATAGTGAACACACCACAGCACACAGTGTGAAGAATGTGAAATTATTTCTCTGCATTTAACCCATTCACCAAGTGCCACTAGCAGCTCTGAGTTTGGAACCTATGACCTTCTGACCCCAGGACACCTGTTGCCTATGCTTTATGTTCATTAGAGTCATGTGATTAGAACTCTGAGCATTAGCAGTCATTGTGAGGAAGAGGAGCAGGGTTTGGGGTTTGTGTTCTGACAGAATCGGAGAATACGTCAACACTGAAACCAAAGTTTCTGAGCATCTTCGTCCCACATGAAGTTTTCAGTGACACTGAAACGCCGTGGATGAAAGGACATCACCCATGTCGGTGTGGACGAGGCCTTAACCTCCATTACCTTCCATTCTTTTCGAATTTAAATTCATCAGTCCATAAAACCGTCCTCCACATCTTAGATACACAGTTTGGGTATTCTAGTGTAGACCTTTTTTTTTGTTTTCGTATTTCTCAGTAACAGGAGCTGCCTGTGTGAATGTGTGTGTCTCTTTGAAGGGGAGTATAATGACAGTGAGAAATTTGGGGGCAGCTTTTGTTTGGCATAAACAGCAGTAACTGGGTTTAAGACAGGAAGGATGGAGTTAGGTTGGTAATTGGGGGCACAGTGAAGAGTGGACGAAGAAATTACTGATAGGTTTTCATATTACTTGATCTTAATAGTCACTTTGACTGTAAATTAAATAAACAAAAGTGTCTTATATGACTTTTGGACAGTAGTGCACGAAACCTGACTATTCTGTGAAAACTGACAACATGACTCTAGATGATGTAAGGCTTTAAAACACATTCCCAAATATATGCCAAAACCTTTGCTAGCAGAAAGATACTTTATTACGCACTGAGAAAAACTATTTAAACAGGTGTCTAAGACTTTTGCACAGTATTTTACATAAAATATTTTACACTACTGTGTAACATAAATAATCTGAGATACAACATAGTATTTGTGTAAAAAAAAAAAAGCTTGAAAATACCCAAAGGCTTAATAGCAGACCTGAAAGGGTTAACACACATTTCTGTTTTTTGCAGATTTTCATCAGTTACAGTCAGAATTAAGGAGAGAAGGAATCAAGCTGGGCTTGATTTTCCCCGCGGAAGTGCTGTGTTTTCACGCCATGACTGTGTGTATCTTATCAGGCTGGGTCAGAGGCTAATTGCCCAGAAAGGGGGAGGCAGCAGAGGCCGATGAAAGATTAGAGCAGGAAAAACTTCTGAAACAAAAAGCCCTCTGCTTCTGCGGGGTCCTGGTTTAATGCATGGTCCTGGATTTGTTATGAATAGCCACAGTTTTTCTTTGCTTTTCTTTTCTTTTTTTTCCTTTCTCGCAGGACCGCTGGGCTGTTAGGGAGAAGGGGTACAAAGTGGCGTCCTAAAATGGAGCTTTTGTATTTTTAGGGGTTCAAACAGTCCATTACACCATTCATCATGAGATGTCGGACCGTGATTCATGATTTCGAATTAGGCTTGATATGAATAGCGCTGTGCACCCTCATGTTTTTCCAATGGTCTTTAAATGCAGTAGCTGCGGTGATAATCCCACCCTGTGACAGCTTCGCATCTGGGCCAGCGGAGCTGCACTGTCAGCTATAGATAGAAAGGCCGCAGCTTAGCTACAGATGGATAAAAATATTTTAGTGGCGAAGTTTGGCTGGTGAGATTACACAGTAATCTCATTCCTTGCTGATCCAGGCCTGTTTTCTCACCTCCCTCTCCCTCTCTCTCTCTCTCCCTCTCCCTCTCTCTTGCACTCTCTCTCCTGTGGGTAAGGCAGGAGACCACAAAAATAGCCCTCGCTGGCTTTTGGTGTTAGGGGTGATTTAAAACAAACCTAATTATATAGGACTCATCTGACAGTTGACCTTAGCACACTTTGAAACACACACCTTTTATTCCATCACTGATAAATGACAAAAAGGACAATGGCCTTCTGTCTTCCAGTCTCTCTCTCCTCAGCTTAGGTGATGGCTCTGCAGGATTTGAAAAGGTTTGGATCATTTTTCATTCAGCATTCAAAACACGCCTCATCCCGCGCTCATTTTCACACCTCTCATTTAGCGCTGGCTCTCAAATCCACCCAAACAAAACACCCTTGTCCGTCCCTCAGTGTTTACACAACACAGCCCGGCCACTCACCCAAAGCCTTATTTACCCCAAACAGGCCAGAGCTGACCCAGACTCAAAGCAGGGCCAAAAGGAGGCATAACCAAGCAAGGAGAGAGGGGAGCGAAGGCTGGACGAGCGAGGACGAGGGAGGGCAGGGTAAATGAGGGCAGGCTGTCCAAATGTGGCGCCTTGTTGTGGTCAGCTGAGCAGATCTCGTCCTGATGCCATGCAGCCGACCAATAATGCTGCTGTGGCACGATGACAGATGCCCTTGTATTGCAGTCCAACACAGAGCCACCCATGGAGCCTGGTTTATTGTACAGCAGAGGTTCAAACAAGCAGTCAGATGTTTTTTTCATGCTGGACCGAGAACAGAAACCAGAGCCTGTCAGAAGAGGCGTTTTCTAAACTTCGGGAGTATTCTCTTCCCCTGTTCAGGCTTGTACCCACACGATATGAAAATAATCCTTTTTATGAATGTTACTTCTAACCGCCTGTGTAATAGCTACCTCAGCGACATTTGCTAATCAGCTTGGAGCGCAAAAGTTTAACAGGCCAAATGGTCTGGGCCAGGCCACGAGCACGGCCAAGAATTAAATGACATTACCAGACAGGTCGAGTGCCACTCAAAATAATCAGTCCGTTCACAAACGTATAATTTTCATAGCTACTGTTGGACAAACTTTACAGATCACTGGCAAAAATCCAGGATACTTGCCTCTGGACCAAGAGGTCATGGGTTCAAATCCTACCTTCAGCACACCACCACTGGGTCCCTGAGCAAGACCCTTAACCCCAAGTTGCTCCCGGGAGAGACTGCCCCCTGTAGTTAGGGAATGGAAGTCGCTTTGGATAAAAGTGTCTGATAAATGCCATAAATGTAAATGCAGGTTAAGGTTGGCCTACTAGTACACACATAGAGTTTACCAGATAAAAAATGAAATTTTAAGCACAACACACACTTTCTGATCTCACGTTAAACTGCACTGGGTGGTATAATCAGTGACAGCTTACCACAGCAGATGAAAAGATTAAGTAGAGGTATATTCTTTACAGCGCTAAGAGTTGGTGTCTGGGCCAAAAGGTTTCTTTACTGATGGCAGTGTTTAGCCATGAGACTGTAATAGCAAACACCAACAATTGGTGATCAAGGGAGAGCTTTGACTGATATTTTAGTTTAGTTAATGTGGAAGAAATGTGCAAATATGCAGCAACTCGAGGCGATTATACTTTGTTATAGCATTACTCTGTGAGGTTCTATGACCCCGGGTCGCCCAATGCAGCACCTGTATTCCGGCCTAACCAGCTTCAAAAAGCTACACCAATGTAGTCCAGCTCAATAACACAGCATTTTAACTTTTTGGGCATTTGTCGTGCATGAACACTTCACACAGTGTGAAGTTTGTCCTCTTCATTTAGTGAAGCAGTGGGCAGCTGACAATGCAGTGCCCTGGGAGCAGTGTGTGGGGATGGTGATGTTGCTCAAGAGTACCTGGGATTCAAACCCACAACCTTATGAATACAGGGGAACTTCCTAGCCACCAGGCCACCAGTTCAACTCAGGAAAAGCTTAAGTTGCGTGTTGGGACCAGAGGGATGTGCAGGGCAGGCATGCTCCAGAGGTTAGCTGTTCTGAGATGTGCTCTTATATTTCTCACTTATCTTAATGGGATTTTGGCCAGCATTCTTTAAAGCTCGTCCAAATTTCAGAACACCTTCAGCATCCTGGTTCTCTCTCTCAGTCTTTGCCTTTTCACCTTTTCCTGCCCTCAAGCAAGTGGAGCTGCAGGTTTGTTAGTCTGTACAGCAGCAGTCAGACTCTGTAGGCTGTTCTGTTCAAAAGACTCTTTTGTGCGGCGAGCCAGAGCTCAGGAAACCTTTGAAGGGGCTTCCCGAGGTAAAGCAGCTCCCTCTGCAACTCATCTGTCATAGGCACTATTAACACTTCATCTTTGTCCTCTGCACTCGTTCTGCCACTCCCTCACTCCCCTCTGCCCTCATCTGAGGTGTTTCCTGAGGAAAGGAGGAGTGAGGCGGAGGTTTATTCGCTCTCTCTGCGCTGGTACATGTTAATGAGACTTTCAGAGGCCCAGAGCTGCTCTCAGGTTACCCCGTTTCAGACTGCCGCAGTGCTGGCCAGGCTAAGCCTCCGCCAACCTTCCAACCCCCCCCTCTCTCTCTTTCTCTCTCTCTCTCTCTCTCTCTCTCAAACACACACACATACAGTAAGACATGGCAAACGTAAAACATCACAAGACATTTTCATGATATTTAGTTTAGTTTATTGGAAAAAATGGAAAGCACAGAGTGCACAAGACAGCAGTGCCATGTCAGAAAGGCAATAAAATGATGGACAATGATTTTTTAAACCAAAAACAGTTCAGAAGTGTAGTTTGATGTACCAAATCAGTCTGTACTGTTTATATATGGAAAGCAAGCTGCTAAAATGGCCTGTTCTATATTCACCTTATACATGATGTCAAGGAAACCACCTGCATATTTCTGCCAACATTTGGCCTACTTCAGTTTAACCCCACCAATCTGTATTGAGGTTATAAGTAGGAGCACAAACTGCCTTTAGAAAGAGGCACAATACAGGGCATGCAATCAGGACGGAGATTAATTACATATAGCAGTATTATAGGCAATGAAATAGTATTATATAGGTAATGCTTAAGTGTAAGGGATAAGAAGAGGTTGGAAAATGTAAAAATGATGTTTTGTTTGGTGCAAAAGAATAACACAAATGGAAAAAATATATAGGGTATGGGCCACTTAAGGTTGAAAATAATTCATTAAAAAAAATAATGCTAATAAGTATCAGTTACATTTATCCAGTTACTGTACATTGTTGTTGTTTACAGACTCTTTATAATCTGGACCATCTAAAAGTATTTATATGGAACATGTAGTTCAATTTGATAAATTGTGACATTTTTCATAATTTTGTCTCACTGTCCATCACTAATTCACAGACATAATTACGACTAATTGCCTCCTAATTTCGGTCTCGGGTGCTGGAGCCTTACTTAGCCTTGATTCTTACTTTCACTTTGTTTGTTTTTGTGCTTGCCTGGCTTGAGCTTTGGTACATGTTTATTTACTCTGAGCTCCTTTTAAACAAAGTACCAATTCAGGTCAGTCTCCTCCCGAAGGAAACGGCCCCATTTAGGCCATGTTTTGATGCGCCACTGCTGAGCCATGAGTGCAGTATTTTTCAGTTCTCATAGTCAGGTCATGACCTCCTACAGTTTCTGTGTCAGTGTTTTCTAGCTGATTCACCCTCAGTGCCCTGTCAGAAATAAGAGCGTTTAATAAGAGCAATTTCACCTGAATGGGGTTGTTACACGCGAGGTTGCCCCGAGCCTCAGGGCCTATCAGACCTGAACAGCAGGAATGCCGAGCACAATGGTGGAGTGAGATGATGACGTTATTGATCAACTTCCCACTGCAGCAAACTAAAGAATAATTACCTGTCATCAGACGCCAGGTTCACTGCTAGCATTCCTGATCATCAGTGTCGGCACGGGCCTTTGTTTCTATCTGGGAAATTACCAAATATTTTTGATGGTATCAGAATTCTTGTGCCATATGTTCATTCTGATTTTGGGTGGGATAGTGTGTGTGCTTTGTGTGTATGTAGTAAGCATGTCGCTGTGTGTGTGCATTTTGCTGTGTAGTTAAGAAGGTCACTGTTGTAACAAAATCTGTCATAATACCTTCATTCTACTGTTTTATTTAGTAGATTTTATTTCAAGTCATTTAAAATGATTTTTTGGGCCATGCACCACGGACGCCCAATCCCTGTTTTGAGGGCAGCAGACTGTGAAAAATCTGACAAACAAAAAGTTTACAAGGCACCATGATCTGGGTCAGGGAGGAAGCAGAGCCGAGGACAAAACAACTTTACCAGCCAAACCGATTTCTAAGACCACTGGCTCTCAAATTGGCCCACAAAAAAAGTATTTACTGTAACTTCCCTTATTTTTACAAGTACACACAGTTTTAAATGATCAATTTATTTTAAAAAAAGGAAAAAACATCACCCATATTTCTCCTGTTTAAAAAAGTAATTTCCCCTAAACTTAACAACTGATCTTGCCACAACTGCAACCAAATGCTTCCTATAACCGGAGATCAATCTGTGGAGGAATTTTCAGCCCTACTGAAGGCTTTTGAGTATGAACTCCCCTTTTAAGGTCATGCCACAGCATCTCAGTGGAGTTCATGCCAGGACTTCAGCCGGGCCTCTCCAAAACCTCAGTTTTGTTTCTTTTGAACCTTTCAGTAGCAGACTTTCTTTGTCTTGCTGCATTACTCAGTCATGCCTAAGCTCTAGGTGACAGGCTGATCTTTGACATTGTCCTGCAGGATGTTTGAGGTTTGCATTGTGGAATGTTGTTTCAACTTTACTCCAAAAAGTTCTACTTTTAACTTTATTCCAAAAGAACTGGTGTCATTTGTTTTTTGGCCAATATGAGGTGAGCCTTTATGTTCCTCTTGGTTAGCTGTGGATTTTGCCTGGCAGCTCTCCCATATGTTCCATTTTTGTCAAATCTCTTTCTAATGGTGGAATCATAAATGTTGATCTAATGAGAGTTGAGCGAACCCTACACCACATTAGATGTTCATCAGGGTGGATGAGTCGTCACTGAACTCTTAGAGGAATTTTGGAAGGCTGGCCACTTCTGGGAAGATTTACCCCTGTTTCAGGTTCTACATTTGGAAAAGCCCTTTCTGTGGTCTGCAGTCTTTGCAACTTTCTGTCTCATCTCTTTTTATTTATTTTATAAGTGGCGTGGTGTGCTTTTGATTGAGACTTTTCAGCAGACATTGGTAAAATGTTCGATTTGAGTGATTCAACAGGGCTGTAAGCAATCAAGAGCTGGGTGTTTCTAGTCTAGTTGGTTCCAGTTATGAGCCACATTGGGATGATCAAGTAATGGGCCTTTTTCACAGTGGGCCAGTTGGTGTTTTTCCATAAATAAATGCAACAATCATGTAATACTGTGCTCTGTGTTCTGTGTTTGAGGATCTGAAACAATGAATGGTGACAAAGATGCAGAAATAGAACAGAATGGAGAATGAATTTTTTCTCTGCCCTGCTTCCATGCTTCACTCACGGATGTGTTCTTTCAGAGCTACCGTTGAAAGCTTAATGAACTTTACAGAATGTTGGCAAAAATCCAACTCAACATACTGAGAAGGACGTTGTCAAATATATTGTCAAAATATATGTATATATGACAATATATTTCTTTTGTGTGCATATAAACGGTCATACTGATAGATTGTTGATTGTCTTTTTTCTTGTTGTTCTTTTGACTATTCTAAGACTGTTTATTATAGTATATGACAGTGATGTATTTTAGATGACACTGGGGCCAGTGCTATTTTCTCTTCAGATGAACTCCATTGTCCCATTGTCACTTTTTCTCTCTTATCTCTCACTCTCTTTCACTGTCTATCAGTCTGTCACTTTCCAGTGTGCAGTAGTGGTGAACTGGGTTCAGTCTTGTGTTGTAAATCTAAACATTCTGTCTCAGTAAAGGACAGCAGATCATGCATTGTCAGGGAGAGAGAGTATCCTATGGAAGAGAGAGCACGGATTTCTCTTTAGTGCCTTGGCTGTACGCCTGCTGCCCTGAGCAGATCATGGAAGAAACAACAGTGGCTGGCGTCGTTCTCTCTCATTCCTTTTTCTATTACTCTGTCTCATTTTCTCTCTCTCTCTCTGTTTCTCACTCTGTTGGGACTCACAGCTACTGTAGCATTCTGTAAAACAAGCCACCGAAAAGCTCCCTGCTGACTGCTGCTGGTCTGGCACAGAGAAGGAGAGAGAGGGAGAGAGGGAGAGAGAGAGAGGGAGAGAGAGGGGGAAGAAATGAAATGAGAGCCTCCTGCCCAGTCATGGTTAATGATATTGAACGGGCTAATTATGACCGCGCTGGTGTGGAATCCACACTCCCTGCTTTTGTGTGTTTGGACAGGGCCAGCACTAAATTTTAATAGCCCAGATGTGTGAATGCGTGTGTGTGTGTGTGTGTGTATGTGTGTGTGCATGAGGGGAAAACTGCAAACATATTGCAACTTCTGAAAAGCCCCTAATTAACTTTAATTCACTGTTTAATGTGGAGCACACACACACACACACATACACAAACATACACACCATTCTCAGGACCTGGGCTCAGATCGGGACACACACACATACATGACTCATACATACATAAGATTTGGACTTAAATTATTCTTAAAAGGCCATTAGTATAACATTAACAAAAATATTGATTTTACACGATTAGATACCAACTTTTTGGACAAGAATTGTTTGAAGGATTTATTTTGCAGAAAATGTTTGATATGTATATTCTGCCCCTCGTTTCACAGCAAAATCAGGAGGCCCTTTTTTGGCCCCGAAAATGCCCCAAAACAGGCACAAGCTTATCGGTCTTGCTGGCTTTTTTCCTCTTGTTGGTTGGTGTGACTGGCAGGCTGCGCTGCTGACGGTTGCTCTTTTCTGCCTTTCCTCTGTTTTCTTTAGGGCTCCATCACTTGCTGTGCAAACATGACTGCCCCAGTCCTCCTTAATTACTCTCCATTTCCCCTGCAGCACCCAAAAATGATGATTGTGCACACGCACTCTCATGCGCACATACACAGCCTCAGAGGCTCAGTAACACTCTAAAACACTGGAGTACGGCAGCAGCCCCAGATCATATCTGGCCGGAGTCTGATATTTCTAGCAGATGTGTTTGAATTGCGTGTGCGGCTGCACATGGTTAGGGCTTACGGGCAGACATTAAAAGACTGCGTTTTTTTTTTTCTTTCTTTTTGGGAGGAAAGTTTGGTTTCCGTCTGCTGGAGAACTGCATTAACACGGGTTCAGACTCCTAATGGGCCCTGGAGCACTGGCAGTTTGAACACAGCGGCCGAAACAGCCCCTCACACTGGCCATTACTCACTCCTTCTGTCTCGCTCCCTTATTTCCCAGAAGCGTGAGGCCCAGTCTGCTCAGCGTGTTGCCCGTCTGTGCTGTACACATGTGGACCTGCAAGGCCTCTCGTGGTCCTGTCTCAACACACACACACACACACACACACACACACAGCCTGTTACTCTCCAGTGTCCGGAGAAGATCATGTGGTAAATGTGTTTGTTGGCTGCAGATGAACGTGCTCCGCTGCCTCTGCACAAAGTGACCTGAAGCAAAGCTGTGGAGCTCTGTCACACAGGTTCTTAGACTGTGATCAGTGACACACACTGGTTTGGTCAGAACCTCTCTAGAGGGAATAGTAGTTTATTCTCCCTTTACCTAATGTTCCTCCAAACATGTTTAGTGTCCAATATCTGGTATTACATACACACAAACATACACACACATATATATGTATGTACATGTATGTGCATGTACGTATATATACAAACTACCAGTCAAAAGTTTGATATATCAGTCTTCAAAATATATATATTTACAGCCTTCCTCGTGTCAACTGGCTCTGGGGGATAGGCTCTGGGGGATGTGCTGTGACCCTAGTAACGATCAAGCTGTTACAGAAAATGAATGAATGAATGAATTAATTAATTAATATATATTTTCTGAGTAAAGATACATTCATGTTTTCACATACTTACATTTTAATTAGCAGAATTCAGCACAAAAACCATGGCCTTGTCAGGGGTGCTGGGATGAGGATGAAGGGAAAGATGCCCAGTCTGTGAGGAAACCAGCGCAGAGTTTATTTACAACAGAAACTGAAAACAGAGGCTTGTAGCCCCGCTGACTGCAATGTGGTTTCTCACTATCACAGATACTGTGTACAACAGGTTTTCAGGATCCCCTCCTCAGGTCAACGCAGGACCAAAAACAAACCAAAAC